>CM062603.1:30335979-30940415 GCA_031470985.1 Agastache rugosa
CATCCTCCTAATGGACCCGTCATCTTCGGTAAGAAACCGTAGCATCATTAATAACCCAACTGATCTGGGTTGCTCTCTTCTGAATGCAGGCAATAATATGCCATCGACCGCCCTGGAGCAAGCACACGCACCAGAACAAGTTACTCCAGACCCCAGAACCGGACGAATCATCAGGCAAGACGGAACGGTCACTACTGGGGAACAACATGGCAGAAACATTTTAACTACCCCCGGCATAGCAATGAGTAATGCTACCAATAGAGGCACTCAGTCCACCATGCCAGTAGCCAATCGGGAGATTCCAACGGCTAATGCTAACCAACAGACAACTGGAGCTGGTCATAGAGAGATCACTCAAGATCAATTGTTCGCCGACAAACTTGCCCTACCGATCGTCACCAGCCAGCACACATTCAGAGATGAGGACTTGGCCCGAAAGTTAGCTGAAATGGAGGCCCTGATTCAATGAATCCCCGGTGTGCCGGCACCAATTCATAAGAGTTCAGAAAACTACTACGCCGACTCACCTTTTGTGGATGAAATTGCCTTGGTCGAAATGCCCGTTAAGTTCAGCTTCCCCAGCATGCAAATGTTCGATGGCACAACGGATCCAACCGATCACATTGCTCAATACAAGCAGAGAATGT
Organism: Agastache rugosa; assembly: GCA_031470985.1. Lineage (NCBI taxonomy): Eukaryota > Viridiplantae > Streptophyta > Magnoliopsida > Lamiales > Lamiaceae > Agastache > Agastache rugosa. The sequence continues at coordinate 30,336,627 of CM062603.1, forward strand.
TCACTGCCGCAATTTTCCGTGAATTGAGACAGGCCTGCATGTGTAAGGGGTTTGGTTCTAGTCTGACAGGATCGGCCCTACAGTGGTACACAAACCTTCCAAATTATTCTATTTCAAGTTTTGCTCAACTAACTGATATTTTTGTGCAGCAATATGCAAGTAACAGGAAACTTGAAAAGATATCGGAAGATCTATACGCCGTGGTACAACGGCGCGGAGAATCTCTTCGAGACTATATTGGACGCTTCCACAAGGAGAAAGTGTCCATAACGAACTGCAGTACCTAAACAACAGTCACCGCATTCCGAAAGGGCCTCCTACCCGACTCGGATCTCTACTCGCCAAAGCTTGGGCACAAATCAAATGGGAGGAAGACCAGTATAATCATCACCGATCTTCCCCTCATATGAGTTCCAGGAAGGATACTAGATCATAAAGGAGGTCCAATGATAGGTGATCGGAACCTTACCCGCCTCGCCGACAAGAAAATTGGAGGAGAGAATATCGTCAAGTTTCAGAGACTCAGCCACGCGAGAAGGCAAAAATACCGAATTACAATTTATATATCTCGCCAGCCGAGGCGGTCTTAGCTCTCAAAGGACTTGGAAACAAGGTCAAATGGCCGGAGAAGATGAGAACGCCAGCAGAAAGAGACAAATCAAAGTGGTGCGAGTTTCATGCAGATCATGGGCATCGGACTGACGATTACATTGCTCTAAGACTTGAAGTATCACACATGCTGAAGCAAGGTCACCTGACTAACTTCCTGACAAACAAAGGAAAGAAAACTCTCTAGCAAGGAAATGACAGACAAGATGGTCACGGAGATGTTACTCCTCCAAGACCACCAGTTTACGAACGGACAGTCAATGTGATCACTGGTGGTTCTGAAGTAAGCGGAATCACTCATTCAGCGGCCAAAAGGCATACCAGGCAAGCTGGACGCACCAGAGTGGAATCCAATGATGCTGGGAAAAGCGCAGCGGCCCTACCAGCTCAGACAATCAGCTTCACTACTACTGAGTCCACTAGACTTCTTAACCCACACCACGATGCACTTGTCATTTCACTTTACATTGCTAATTCTTAACAAAACGTGTACTGATCGACAACGGCACCTCTGCCAATGTCTTATTTCTTTCTGCTCTCAGGGAAATGGCAATTGATGAGTCAAAAATAGTCAAGAAAACCACCGTCCTAATCGGATTCAGTGGGGAACAGAAGAACACAGTAGGAGAAATTGAATTACCAGTCTATGCGGAGGGAGTCAATCTCTGCACTAGGTTCTTGGTGATCGATTTGCCTTCGGCCTACAACGTTATACTAGGCAGACCTTGGCTCCACGAAATGGAGGCAGTTCCATCCACTTATCACCAAGTCTTAAGATTTCCAACTAAGTGGGGAGTAAAGAAGATACATGGCGATTAGGGGTGAACATTCGGTTATTCGGTTTGGTTTTGGTCTAAACCAAACCAAACCGAATAAATTAAATTTTTAAAAATCAAAACCAAACCAAACCGAACTAACCGAATAACCGAACCGAATAAACCAAATTTTTAAAAGTTAAAACCAAACCAAACCAAACAAACCGAATGGTCATGTTGTTCTAAATATTTCATCCAAAATCAACAAAAATATACTTAATACAATAAGACAATAATAGTATTTTAATTTAAAAAATTAACATAACATATATATATATACACACATATTATAGGAAAAGCCAAATATGTTAAACGAGCAACAAAAAGATCGGTCCATTGCCTTGTTGCATGATGTTGATATCCATGCTTTATTTCAAGTTCTATTGGGTCCAACAAGCTCTTGCGCTAAATTCTTTCAAATTATTTTTCATTATTGAGAAAAGTTATATATAAATATAATTAATCTATATATACTATATAAAAAATTAAAATATATATATATATACATATATAAATATAAAAATTCGGTTTTCGGTTTGGTTTGGATGCCAAAGCATCAAACCAAACCAAACCAAACAAATTAAATTTTAAAAAAATAAAACCAAACAAACCAAACAAACCGAACAAACCAAACCAAATTCTATTTTCGGTTTGGTTTGGTTTGGTTTTCGGTTTTCGGTTATTTTTGTTCACCCCTAATGGCGATCAAAAAGACTCAAGGGCATGCTACCAGACGACCATGAAGGCCAAACAAGCCGTCTTATAGCAATTACAGCAAGAGGGACCATCTGACCCTCAAGCAAGCCAGGCAGGACAACTGGAGCAGCCCGAAACTGTGGAGTTAGATGAAGTCTCTATCAATCCGGAATTTCCGGACAACAAAGTCTGGATTGGAGCACAACTGGAGCCCGACCTCAGAGAGAAGCTCATTCAATTTCTTTCCGAACATTATGATTGTTTTGCTTGGTCCCATGCGGACATGACTGGTATTGATCCTGATGTTATTGTTTACAGGTTAAATGTCGACCCGGACTATCCTCCAAGAAAACAAAAGCGAAGGAAATTTGCCCCAGAAAGAAATAAAGTCATAAATGATGAGATCAAACAACTCTTGGACACCGGACTGATCAGAGAGGTCCAATACCCCGACTGGCTAGCAAACGTGGTGGTAGTAAAGAAAAAGAACAGCAAGTGGTGAGTTTGTATAGACTTCACGGACCTGAACAAGGCCTGTCCCAAGGACTCTTTCCCACTACCACACATAGACATGCTTGTAGATGCTACAGCCGGACACGAGCTACTCAGCTTCATGGATGTCTATTCCGGATACCACTAGATACTGATGCACCCGGATGACCAAGAAAAGACAGCTTTCATATCCAACATAGGCATCTACTGTTACAAGTACATGCCCTTCGGGTTGAAGATTGCAGGGGCAACCTACCAACGTTTGGTCAACAGGATGTTTCAAGAATTACTATGAAACACAATAGAGGTCTACATAGATGACATGCTTGTCAAATCTCTACGAGCAGAAGACCATATCGACCACCTCAGACAGTCTTTCAGCATCCTCCGTAAGTATAACATGAAACTCAACCCAAGTAAATGTTCATTTGGTGTAACTGCAGGTAAATTTCTGGGCTACATGGTGACCCAAAGGGGAATAGAAGCCAACCCGGCTCAAATCGACTCTGTGCAAAGAATCATATCCCCAACATGTGTCAAGGACGTACAGAAGCTTACAGAAAGGGTGGCGGCCCTTAGTCGATTCATCTCGAGATCATCGGAACTATGTCACCCCTTCTTCAACACATTGAGAAAGTCAAAAACATTTGAGTGGACGCCGGAATGTGAGGAAGCACTCAACCAGCTGAAGCAATATCTGACAAGCCCGCCACTCTTATCCAAGCCTAAAGATGGTGAAACACTATACATCTACCTGGCTGTGTCTGAAACGACGGTCAGTACAGTCCTAATTCGGGAAGATGAGGGTAAACAATCACCGATCTACTACGTCAGTAAATCATTGTTGGATGCGGAGACAAGATACAGCCTGCTTGAGAAGCTAGCCCTTGCTCTTGTATACGCTGCAAGAAAGCTTCGGCCTTACTTTCAATGTCATCCGATAGTGGTCCTCACCACATATCCTCTAAAGACCATCATTCACAAGCCGGAGCTATCTAGCAGACTTGTCAAGTGGGCGATCGAACTAAGCGAACACGACATATCCTACAAACCCCGGACTTCGCTAAAGTCGCAGGTACTAGCTGATTTCATAAATGATTTTACGCCTAACCTTTCAATGCAGACAGACAAAGAGTTATGTTGCCTCACTGAGGATGAATCGGCTGGAATATAGAAACTCTTCGTGGATGGTTCAAGTAATAAGCACGGAAGCGGACTTGGACTTGTTCTTTCATCACCCTAAGGCAATGAAATAGAATGAGCAGTAAGATGCAGGTTCAAAGCAACCAACAATGAAGCCGAGTATGAAGCAATGTTAGCCGGGCTCGAGTTAGCTAAAGAAATGGGAGCTAAAAAGATCAATGTATTTAGCGACTCCCAACTAGTGGTGAATCAGATGCAATGAACTTACCAAGCCCGGGACAACAAGATGATGGCTTACCTAAATAAAGTGAAAGAGCTGCAGTCAAGCTTCGAAGAATTCACAATCGGACAGGTGCCCAGAGAAGATAATAACCAGGCAGACGCCTTAGCCAACCTCGGCTCCTCCATCCAAACCACCGGACCAAAACATATTTTAATTGTCTACCTCCAATGGCCGGCGGTCTGGAAGAAGGAAGAAGAGCAAGTGTCTGACATATCAAACAGTCGGACCTGGATGACTCCAATACTAGAGTACTTGGAACATGACATACTTCCAGAGGATAAAAATAAAGCACGTCGAATAAGAGCTCAATCAACCCGATTCTCCATCATCCGAGGTAAGTTATACAAACGATCATATTCTGGTCCATACTTAAAATGTATTAACCCTGTAGAAGTAAAGTACGTCTTGGCTGAGCTGCACGATGGAGAATGCGGGAACCATTCCGGCGGCAGGAGCTTAGCCTACAGAGCTTTAACAAGAGGATACTACTGGCCTACCATGAAGTCAGATTCAGCCGACTATGTCAGACGATGCGACAAATGCCAAAGATTTGCCCAAGTATCCCACCTTCCACCTGAACCTTTGATTTCCATTACATCACCTTGGCCATTCATGAAGTGGGGGATGGACATTGTGGGGAAACTACCTACTGCACCCGGATGAAAAGTGTATATGCTGGCCGTAACAGACTACTTTAGTAAATGGATAGAAGCAGAAGCATTCCAAAAGGTTCGAGACGTAGAGGTGAAGGATTCATTTGGAAGAATGTAATATGCCGATATGGAGTACCAAAGGAGATAGTGACTGACAACGGCTCTCAATTCATCAGCAACGACTTCCAAGACTTCTGCAAGTTTTGGAACATTAAACTCAGCTTCTCCACTCCAAGATACCAGCAGGCAAACGGTCAAGCCGAATCATCCAACAAGATAATAATCAACACCTTGAAGAAGAGGCTCGAAAAAGCCAAGGGAAGATGGGCTGACGAACTCCCATGAGTACTCTGGTCGTACCGGACAACCACTAGGACCTCGACTGGAGAAAGTCCATTCTCCTTAGCCTATGGGATGGAGGCAGTCATTCCATCCAAAAGCGAAGTACCCACCGCCAGATACCAGCTTACCTCAGATAGCCAGAAGAATCAAGGAATATGTCATGAGCTTGACACCCTCGACGAAAGAAGAGATAAAGCAAGGATAAGGCTCGCCTTCTACCAACAAAGTGCCGCCAGACACTACAACAAACACGTCCGCACCCGGACATTCAAGCAAGGCGACTGGGTACTCCGACGTGTCTTCCAAAATACCAAGGAGATTGGAGCCGGCAAGCTGGGTCCAACATGGAAAGGTCCCTACTTGATCACTAAGGTGGTCGGACATGGAGCATACAAGCTCCAAGCTAGAGATGGACGCGACATAGCCAACAGCTGGAATGTCATCCATCTGAAACAGTATCACGCTTGAACTCAACTTCTCATTTCTTACAATTGATTCCACACTAGTTCTAACGGTTTCATGCAGGACCTTAAAAGAACTACATAATGGCTTGATCCCTCAAAGGGTATATAGGCAGCTCTCCGGAGCACAGCCCAATCTGCCCAACAAGAAAATACGGATGCAGATCCGCCAACAACTCTAACTTCATTGGTGCAAGGCGGTAACTTTACACGCTTTCTATCAGTTATTTTAAGTCCTACGGGGCACATATTTCCAGCCATACTAGTTCTGACAATCTTAAGCAGAAAATTCTCAGAACTACATATGGGCTTGATATCCGAAAGGGGTATGTAGGCAGCTTTCCGGAGCCCAACCAATTATATTTGCAGGACAAACCTGCACGACGGAAAGTGACAGACGCTTAGTCACAAATATCTACTATACCGGACCTATTGGACGGTATCCTTTCTACTTTAGTCAACTTATTCATAAAATTAGTCCTACGGGACCAATCATTCTCCACACCAGTTCTGACGGTTCCACGCAGGAAATTCTCAGAACTACATTCGGGCTTGATCCCTCAAAGGGTATGTAGGCAGCTCCAAGGAGCACAGACCAGGGAGAACACTCTCACCTTATTAAGTCAACTGACTTCCCCGAATCAACGGACTTGACAACCAAACTAAATATCAAAATCTGCTCATAGCAGGTTTCGAACCCGCGATCTAGCGGAGCAAAAGATAGCATTTTGTCAAAATCGACATAGCAGGTAATAAGTCACAAGATGAACATGTAAAGACAAAGACTGATAAGTCACATAACACAAGTCTTAAGGGCAAGTCCTTAGATACAAACAAAGACGAGTACCATGTCAACTAATCCAAGCCTAAGTCAACTGACTTAGACTCCGATCAGGGGGGAAAAATAGGGTACTCCCAATCAAACACAACAAAGCAGTAAAGAATCGTCCAAGCGATACATCACAACAACATAATAATAGAAACTAAGTCTTCAACTAGATGAGTGCGAAACTCAACCATCAAGCTCATCCTGACCTCCTTGCCCGACCTGGCCCTTCTCTAGAAACTCCAGAGAAACCATATCATCAAAAAGTTCGCCCGCATCCACCGTCCCATCATCCTCAGCTGCCTCCATCTGCTCCAGCTTCTCTGCTGCAGCACAGATTGCCACTCCATCCCAATCCTTGGCCTTTCCAACCTTCCACTCTTTGAACAACTGAGCCCGAAGCTTCACTTCTGTCTCAAGAGCAGCAATTTTACAGTTAACTTCCATGCTAGCTCGAAAAGCTTCCACCTCCGCAAGTGCAGACTTCAGACGTAAGGCGTCAGTATTCTTCGATTTCAGCAAAGCCTGACGGTTTGCCTCAAGCACCTCAAGTTCGGTGATCCTCTCCCTGAGAGATCTCACCTCTGCATTAAGACCAGTCTTGTCCATCGTCAACTGCTTCACCTGACTCTCTAGCTCCCCAACCTTCTCGGTCAAGTAAATCACCGACTGCAAACCCTACAAACCAAAGTCAAAGTGAGCAATCAAACCTTGACAATCGCGTAAGTGTAAATCATCACTTGTTCAAAGATATGATACTTTAAAAATATAAACAATACCTTCAAGAAGTGGGGATGCGGGACTCCACAAACTGCTTCGATGAAGGTTGGAAGACGTCAAGATAACCTCACACTTACGTTCTTCTTCAGGTATGGCAAGAAAATCTTTGACCCGCCTCTTTGTCCGATCAGTAAATGTCGGAACTGGCTGCTGAAGAGCACCTGAAAAGAAGTAAGAATATGAAAATCATATAAGTTACATTTATAATCAAGCATAAGAGAGAAAAAATTATCATGACCGACCAGACAGACAACGCACTCACTCGCAATATTCCATAAGCGAGGGATGCCATTATCAACCGTTAACCCCAATGCTGAGACAAAGAAATACTTTCGTTTCCAAGACTTGTCGGGGTCGTCGAGCTTAGCAATCATTCTTTTCTTGACGGACTTGCAACCAAGTTGGAACCTACTTCTGTCAGAACTAACCGGCCTCAAAGAATAACAGCACAACACTTCCTGGTAAGTAATTTTGATTCTTTTTAACTCCGCTAGAACCTCAATTGCCATCAAAGTACGCCAACCATTTGGCATCAACTGCCCGGGAGAGATAACATAGTGACGGTAGACTTCCATAACCAACCGAGGCAACGGAAATCTAAAACCCGCTTTAAAAGAATTCTCATAAAGACAGACCATACCCGGCAAGTCCCAATCTGCCCTTACATCTTTAGATGGAGCATGCAGCTTAATGTTTAAAGGAATATGATACATACGACGAAGTCGTGTCATGTCACTCAACGTCAACAAACTCGGAAGGTTATCTAAAGGAAGATAGTTAGTAGGTCGGCCTCCCTCTATCGGACCGGCACTGTTCGGCCCACACATAAGAAGCTGACTCATACTATCCATAGAAACCGGCCAGGTATTCAAATCAAAACGGACACCATAAGGGATATCATCAACATGACTACCATTACCACTATGAATTTCAAGGTGTCTACTAGTCGAATCTGACGAACCGTCACCACAGTAAGACGACATGCTGATCAAAACAATAACATATGATGTCATACTAACACAATTTAAAGAAGACAAGTACGTAAAGAGGCCTACACAAAGCATCATAATTTCCTAACTGAGGTAGCCGTCACCATATAGTCTTTCATCTATACTTCGAGTCGTTCTCTACACATAGAGTGACTAACCGACCCGACTAGGCAGACGTGACCGATATTTAAGCAATACGGTATGGATAACAACAAAAACACAAACTTATTACTACTAAAAGATCCAGCACAAACACATGGAAGCATGAATCAAATATTGACAACGGTAAAATACTCATTTTTACTTATAAAGACCGATGAAGATCGATGAAGAGCGAAAGAGTAAAAAGAAAACCAACCTTTGAAGCTCTCGAAAATCTTCTATTTCTATTCATTCCCTTAGTTCTATGGAAATTTCTCTCACTAACAATTTACTGAGGTAAAAGCGACGCAAAGTGAGAAAGGAATTGTTACTCGTATTGTGTTTATAAACTAAAAGTAGAGTACTGACAGTAACGATATCATCTCGCTTCACTCGCCACCTCGATGGCCATCAGATACCGGTGACAACGACACTGTCCGTCATGACCGACTCACATGTCGCACTAGCGGTAACAGTCGAGCCTTCATTTTCACAAGATATGCGCAACCCACCTGTAGATAAATAACCCTTGATGGCGTCGTCATTATATGCGGTGACGTCACCCGTCATGGCAGTCGAGACAAAGGATGCAAAGGTATCGAAGAGAAAATAGCCTCCACTTACGTTACTCTCTTAAGTCGACCGTCGTGACCGACGTGACCGACTTGGTGGGCAAAACCAGTCATTTGCGTCAAAAAAGTAAGAAGCTATTCTCTTCCTAAATTGACCGTAGTGACTGTCGTGACGGTAGTGACCGACATAACCGACCTACCCGTCTTGTCTGAACCGCTCACTTGTAATAAGAAGTAAGAAGCTATCCTCTCCCTAATCGACTGTCGTGACCGACGTGACCGTCATGACCGACATGGCCGACGTGACCGTCATGACCGACATGGCCGACGTGACTGACTTGGCGAATAAAGCTAATCACTTCACTTAGTGAAAAGCTATCCTCTCCCTAATCGACCGTAGTGACCTTCATGACCGACATGGCCGACTTGACTGATTTGGCGGATAAAGCCAATCACTTCACTTAGTGAAAATTTGCTCTCTCCTTAATCGACCAAAGTGACCGACGTGGCCGTAGTGACGGACATGACCGACCTACCTGACTTGGCGGATAGAGCCCCTAAGAAAACATCAACTAAGTCTCTCAAATTGATACTACTGCCAGCTGTCCGCCACCACTTTGACATAATGTATATATATATATATATATATATATATATATATATATATATATATATATATAAGAGACATGATAGAGAAAAAAGTAGCAGCCTTAGCCGTCTGCCATCCCTTCACTGCTCATTTAATGAATTTGCAAGATATGTTTTAAAGAATGACATGTGTGCCATCATGGAATACATGGCCATTATAGGCCATCTTTGTGCATTCCCAATAGTATGTGTACCTTCTTTTACATTTCATCACCTCACGTGATAATCATTCGCTCCGGATAGTCTAGATTTGCTCGACTACTCTCTAATTAGAAAATTCTAACTAGAGAGTGGGGGACAAACTGTAATGGGCAAATTTCGTATTTATATTTTAAGGTCCAATTAATTCACTTGACATGCCCGATGAGCCAGACATGACGAACGAACTGGCCCAATAGTCATATAACTAGATTCAACTCATAGTTAGGCCCAAAAAGCTATCTCTATGACCCGTGGTCCACCACGTCAGTCAATACGGTTGACACGACCCAACAAACCGACCCGCCACACAAGCTGTGGACTAAGTCATGATAAGGTGGTTCCGCAAATTTTGGGGCAGACGTAACGGAACGAACGGACGGATAGAGTTGACACGTAGAAACCCTAAAGGGTGGGCCACACTATATAAGCGACCTCACTAGGTCAAGGAAGGGCATCTGGAATCTGATACTCTCTCCACACTCTCAACTTTTTTTCTACGTACTTCGCTTCCATAGCTTATTCTGTCGATCTCTAGATCGTCGGAATTGCCTGACGCGTTTGCTCCGTCTTCACCCTTACTCTTTTGCACACTCACTATAACCACCATCACCATCGTCACCTTCCGAGCGCCATCAATCTAGATCTCTATCATCCTATTCTAATATCTCTCTATTTATTTCCTTTACTTTCTGCTCACTTTATCACCGCACTAACTTGAGCGTCGGAGGCTCTACGGTCGACACCCCCACCGGTGCTCATCCTAGGGCTTTCACGTGTCGTTCGTGTTGTGTTGGCAGGTTGCTAGTGCCCGATCTACCTGACGTGTCTGACGTCCCAGACGTGCCTGACGTCATCATTATCAATTGTAGATTTAGCCTCTAAAGTAAACAAAATATCCTTCTTCACCATCAGCCCTTACATGTGGGCATATATATTTTTGGATTATAAAATGTGACCATAATTTTTAGACATAATATTTTAATATTTATTCTGTCCCAAAAAATCAAAGATTGCTTCCTCCATACCACGGAAACTGTTTTTGGGCACGGAAATTAAGGAAAAATATAATTTAAAGGATAAGTGGTGAATTTCACACCTTTATATAAGATAAGGTAGTTTCCACAAAAGAAAACGAGACACTTGAATTGACAAACCAAAAAGAAAACTGGAACACTTATTGTGAGATAAGGGTAGTAATTAATTGTGATTTTCACATATCAAGATATATAAATTTAATTTTAATTAAAAAAAAGCATATTTATTGCCCCTACAAATTAAATACTACTAGTAACATATTTAAAAGAATATTACTTTTTCAAGAATTAAGTTCGACTACATTATTGGTACGTGTATGTATACGGCAATCAAATCAAATCAAGTATCATATCGAGTCCATTCACGATCATCATATCAGTTGGTAGCCACTTTTCTGAATTCACAAAAAATATCGTTGCTATTACATTAATAAACTTTGACTGTGTTAATTGTATGTGGAATTTGAATTATATATCTAAATAAATTGGGTAAGTAGTAAATCAGTTACAACGGATACTTGGCCCAGCTATAATCAAATAACTTAGAAGAATTAATCGACTAGTTTTTAATAATATTTTATTTTTTAAGATATTGCGTCAAAGTGACTTGGTTCAGAATTGCGGTTACACAACTAAGTATAAATTATGAATGAATCTTCATATACAAATTGATAATATACAATGTCTATCACAATCACAAGCTTATGTTGGTCATCTATTAAAATGAAACCACCAACTTCAGTTTTCTTCTCTTCAACCAAAACTTTATTTAATTAAGTCGTAAATAATATCCATTCTTATTAATTCTTTACCAAACTCTTTTCAACAAAAGTATTATGATGAAAAAAACACCATTTATATTTTTAGTAAAAGAAAAAAATCAATTTTCAAACAGAAAATTAGAGGGGCAACTTAAAAAGCTCTTAATCATATATATTGTACATGAGTGATTTCATTTTTTACTACTAAATTATACTGATATTCTGCATACGTACGCATGACTTTAAGCTATATTACCTTTCTAAAAAAAAAAAACAAACACACACACACTTTTAAGCTATACTATTTCGACGCCTGAGCACTCATATTGGTGGGCACAAAAAAGTTGTGTCCACCAATATTTAATTAGTATTTGTGGAGTATTGATGGGATAGTGTGGGTACAAAATTTTTGCCCACATTGGTGGGCACACCTATTATTTTAAAAAACTGTTGTCCAATAAGATGCCGCCACGGGGCCTCCAACCCTCCCTCCCAGCAAGCCCGCCCGGACGCCATGCTGCTCACCCCACCCGCCCTCCCCTGGGTGCCATCGGCGCCGCCCACCCCCCGCCCGATCGCCCACCCCGCGCCCACCCCCCTTCCGTCCACTGATGTTTCTGCTTTAACTATAAGTAACCTGAAATTTGAACTATTTTTTTTTAGAGTCAAAACTGTCTTTTTTTATGATGCATTTCTGACAAATCTACTTGATTTTAGACGTATCATATATAATAACATATAAAATTGATTTGGTGAATGGTGAAATGTCCAATCAAATCAAAATGGTGCATGCTCAGCCCCCCACCTGACCTCATATTTATAAAGAAGGGGCCAAAAACAACAAACCAACAAAACGATCAAAAAATATTTATTTATATATTTACATAATAGAAAGTTAGCATAACCCCTTTGTAATGTACGTACTTAATCCTCAACAAGTATTTATTCTTATTTTTTCAATAGGCTACTTAAAACATGTCTACAATGTATATATATTATATGACGAAACTGTAGAAACAATATTGCTTTTCGAGAAATGTATTATTCACAAAAACTAAAGCTGTCCTTCTAACTATATTCATCATTGATGACATCATTACATGCAGTCCTGTCTCCGTTTACAAACGTTGAATCCTCATTCCCATGTCTATTTATAAATTTATATATTAAATCACAATCGGAAAATGAAAAACACAATAATAAATAACATAATAGGTGCTCGTAAAAATATTCATAATCACATAATATATCATGCACGTATAAATTTATTAAAAAAAAATCAAATAATTGACTGACTGCATTTTGTGAGACTCGCTTGCAAAATCATAGATAAACACACACGCAGAGAGAGAGAGAGAGAGATTACTAAAAATAGTCAGACAACTAACACCTCATTAATATTTGCGAACAACACGCAGTATCCATACTAAACGATTTCCATTCAAAATCACAAAAGAAAAAGAGAGAGAGAGAAACGTTCTCAGAGTAAACCATAATTAAAGAATACTAATTGTTCTTAATAATATACCTTAATATTAATTTCAGAACACAAACTCGATCGTCTGATACAAAATTATACACCAGTGATAAAATTAATTAATTAATTAAGGTTGATAAAGCTTATTCCCACACCTGCATTTCCACGACAGGAGATAGTAGCTGTCGTCCTCTCTGTGAGATGATTGTTTATAATTTGCCCACTTCCATTTCATCCTGCTGCTCTGGTGTGGTGGAATTACCAAAGTAGCCTCACACGGCCTGCAATTCATGCACTTGTTCACACAACCAGGCGGCCTTGATCCCAACACCATTTTCCTCAACTCCTCCTCATCTCTTGATGATGATGATGATGACGCCTTAATCCCACCTAATATAAAAAATATATTAAATTAATTAAACCCTAATGCAAAACTTGGCCAGAAAATCTAGAATATATGTTTAATCTGCAAAAGTGTTTCTTAATTTGCAATGGAGGGCAAATTAGGTATAATTAATTATATCACTACATGCGAAGGATGTGCGAGTATAATTCATTAGTTGTAGCATATACGAGACGGGAATAATGAATTTAATAATTACCTGAAAAAGGGGTGAGAGAAGAAAGCAAGATAGATGTGAGTGCAAAAGTGAGGAAGAGGTTTGATGGTAGAGCCATGAGTATAGTGGTGAAGAAGCATAAGAGGAAGAGAGGATTGGTTAAGTGTGTTAAGGAATTAAAGAGGAGAAAAATGGGAATATATGTTTATGCATTTGAAGACAAAGTTGAGTACTGTATGAAGAATGAGGGACATGACAGTTTACAGTGTTGAGAGATCATGGGCTTCTTACACCCAATTAAATGACATCTATCTCACACACAAATTAATTAATAATGTCTTTGGCTTTCTCCTTTTGGGAAAATGTTGGGTTTCATTACTGTGCTGCTCATCAAACTTCTATTTATCTCAGATAGCTAGCGATTTACTATTCACACTTTGTACTAGTGCTTTTTTGTTATTTCTGCATCCTATCAACATTTGGGAATTTCGCAATGTCTAAGTTATAATATGATGGTCTCTTGAGAAAAGAAAACCCTCTTGGACAAGAAACAATCCTTGTACATGATGAGTATGTACAAATTATTCTTGTTCCATATATTTTCGTATTATATCGTATCCATGTTTCATCACTGCATGTTTTGTATCGATTGATATCATATTATTGTATTGATTGGTATCATATCGTAAAAATATATATACACATAACATGTATCGATGGAACGAAACACGAGATGTAATATTAATATGTAAGAAACATATAACATAAAAAAAAAAAAAGGAACAACTTTAGTGGGTGATGGGTAAGGTGCGTATGACGGTATGAGTTAGGACAATTGTCATGTATATTATCCATGATGACTCTCCATTGTACTATTGAGATAAGGAAATAAGGAATTAAGGGTTTGTTGGGTGAGTTGACTCGTGTCGTGTCGGAGCCATATCAACTAAAAAGATACAAGCTTTGATAGTTGGGTTCTTCTATATTTAACTATTGATGTAAGTGTATCTCAAAAAAAACTATAGATGTAAGTGGTAGTATGTGTTAATATTATAGGAATAAAATATTAAATATAATTTATAAAAAAGAAGAATCTCGACATAACTCTGAGAGTTTGTAAAAAAAAATTGATGTCTATATATACGTATAGGTATGTTATACAAATGCAAATGGTTAATTTATAGTGAAAACAATAACACTAATACTTTTTGGATATATATGTCCGGACATTAAAGGAATATATTAGTAATCTCAACTTATGATTTATCAAATAAAATAACGGTGTTGGTTAGTTCTTTAATATGATATATTTAATTACTCTAAACCGTCATTTTTAGAGAGAGAAATATGAATACAAAAAATACAAAATTAAACTAATAAAGTTGTTTTGTGATTTTCACAAAGCTTTCGAAAAATACTATTACTTAATAGATATTTATGCCTTCACTTGAGTTAAATTACTCAAAAAATAATAAGCTGAGTGGATGTGGAGAAATTATAAATTATATAAATATATTAAACAGGTCGAATCGATCCATTTACCTAAACGGAATGAATTATGTCCAGAGATTTATGTTCAATTAGCATAGCTCAAACAATAAACGGGAAGAGAATCAACTACTTATAATTCTTGATCATAGGGACAAGTTCATAGGTCCAATTACTGGGCTAACTGAGTGACAGATGTGAGATGTAGGAATCCCATATTAAAATTGAAATATATATAGATCAAGTAGGGTCAACAATAGAATGTCACGAAAAATAAAATAATTTGACTTTTGAGGCGTATCTTTTAGACCAAATTGAATTAAATATTTCAAACTTTTGTTCCCATCGAGTTCTTGGAAAATTAACATACTTTATTGGAAATGCTAATTATCGGTATGGAGTTTGCAGCATTGCTCAAGAAACCTGTTCCACTCCCAATAATTCGTTTTACTATATTAATTATTATGCATAAAATATTTCATTTTTTAATTAAGAAAGTGAATTAATAACAATGAAAAAGAAAACAGTATGTTATTGGAATTGAAATCAAGTATCTTCTCCTTTTTATACATGGAAATTGGAAACTAGTCCCTGTTTGGGTGTCCACATAGACCGATATAAATTCAATTTTATACATGGATAAAAAAATGAGTGATGCTATTTAGCCATAATTTGACTGGCCATAATTTGGTCAATTAAGTGAAAATAGATCAATTTTGTTAGATGTTTGATTCATATAAAAAGTATGATTATATATTTTATGTTAATGTTTATATTTTTGATTTAAATTCTATCATGATTAGTGTAAATATATTTTTTTCTAATTTTTTTCGACAAAAAACTTTGTATTACCTTTATTATATCTATCGAGATTTATGTTACATCCAAATCCAAATATATCGAGATAAATTTGTATAAATTAAATATTTTAAATATTAGAAGTCATTTAGAATCCAAAAATTTAAATAAACCAATTTTTTTGTTATTAAATGAAATTATTGATAGCCATAATTTGGTTGCATATATAGATTTATTAAAAAAAATTGATATCAATGTAAAGAAGCATCATATTTAGACGCATTTATTTGGATTCAGTGATCCGCTGCTACTGTTTTTATTTTATTTTCTTTTCTTTTTTTCTGAAAGAATAATCTCCTTCTTAATTAGCACTTTTTTGAAAGAAATGATTGGTGGTGGCTGCTGTTAACCCTTGAAAATGGTAACATCAGAATGTTGGTAGTGGTGGATGTAACTGCTTATCTGGCCAAACTATTCTCAACAGTCAGTCTAGAATATATGAATAGTTAATACTATTTATTACTCCCTCTGTCCCACTCAATTTGTCTATATTTCCTTAAATAGATGTCTCATTCAATTTATCTACTTCTAAATAAGAAAAGAATTAATCCTTCCAAAGTGATGGAACCTATCATTTTCTATTTTTTTACCCTTATTCTTAATCTCCGTGCCAAACAACAGGTAAACAAATTGAATGGGACGGGGGAATTGTATATATTAGTAAATCATATTTAATTTTACTAATCATATCTCTTCGTCAAGTATATTAAAATCTTTGTTCTTTCGTTTTTATTTAAATTGGACCCTACGCTCTTACTTATGAGACGTAAATGTAAGCTTTTTACATTAAAATCAGTTTACTCGTCTCGTAAATGAGTTTAGTCCTTTTGTATTTGTATTGTATTAGCTTAAAGTTTATTATCTAGTTACAGACGTTATTTTATAAACTTAAAAAAAACGCGTGAATCTAACTGTAGATGAAGAATAGAAACACTTAATACAATATGCAATTTTTGTCACCAATTAATATAGAAACAAGGACGAATTACACTTTAAATCATAAATTATTTATGTTTTAACAAAAATGTTTTGAACTATATAATTAGTAATTATAATTAAATGCACAAACTATCATAAATATAACAAAAATATTTCGGATGTCAGTTTACGTTGTCCTCCTGACATGGCTCGTCAAATATCAGTATGGATTTTAATTTTGTGGATCGGAACGACGCCCTTTCATGTTCACTCATTTCTAATATAATTTGTTTATAATCCACACTGACATCTAACAAGCCACGCCAGCTCTCCGACGTTGGAAAACTGATAGTTTTGTTTGTTTGTTTGTTTTTATCGTTCATGCATTTAATTATAATTATCAATAATTTAGGATATTTGTTATTAAAATATAAATAGTTTATGATGTAAAGTTTTTTTTAGGGGATTATGATTTAAGGTTTAGTTTACCCTAAAAAGTAAAAACAAAGTATAATTAAGATCATTCCCGTTGATGTAACTATAATAATAATTATTATTATCCCTTAAATTTGGGTAGGGGTTGGTCGGTACGGTATACCGGAAATTTTGTGTCATACCGTGTACCGTATTGAAAATTTCAGTATGACAAAATCCATACCGTTACCGTACCGTACCTTACGGTATACCGAAAATCGGTATATCGAAAAATCGGTATAGAATATTTTTCATACCGTTACCGTACCGAACTTTCGGTATTCCGATCTTTCACGGTATACCGTATTCATGGTATACCGTTTCATGCCGAATTTTCATGGCATACCGAGCCTATTTTATAATTTAATAAACCTAGTAGTTATGATAATAATAATTTCGAAATCAAATAAAAATAATATCCCAAATTCTCAATAATTTATAAACTCCAACAAAATAATTTTTAATTATTTCTGTAGATGAAAATATAATAATTAATAAATTAAACTTATATGTGGTACTGTATATACCGGACGACGATATGTACCGTAAGTTCGGTATATACCGAGATATCGGTATATACCGAAGTACCGGTATACAACGGTATACCGCGGTATCAGAAAAACTCATACCGTTATCGTACCGAAATCCTATGGTACGGTATGATACCGTACCGAAATTTACGGTATACCTTAAATTCGGTATTTTTGATATTTTTTCGGTATGGTAAGAGCGGTATACCGGTTTTTCGATATACCTCCCCACCCTAAATTTGGGTGCAGGAGCAGGACCCCCCAGCCCAGAAGGGCAGTTTTTGTTATCTATAGTGATGTGAAATTCGACAGTTAAACAGTAATTAAAGTAGAAGGTTCACCTAATTTACCAGTGGGAAAAAACTTTATAATAAAGTACAATATTTCTTAGCATGGGAGAATCCAATGGGAAATCCAGTGTATACAGTAGTCTCAGTACTATATTTATATATATATATATATTGTTGGGTCATTCATTAATGTTATTGTATTTTTTTTTTTTTTGAGGAAAATTGTATGGTTTTTCTGATTTATGTAACGTGCACACACAACACGGCACTCAATAAAGTATAAAAGGAAAAATTTAAGATTGAATACCAAAGTCCCCGAATTAGAAATTCAATTTTCTTTTTTACTTTAAGTTTGGAATTTTTTTTTTCTTTTCTTTTTGGTCCCATACTAACTGTACCTACTGTACAAAAATTTGTAGGTCGGTCTATTCGTACTTAATTTTCTAACGTTGTTTGTCTCTTTTGTGTAGTTTGCGAATAATTGCATACACAAAGATATGGTTAGAGAGGTTCAATAACTAAACATAATATTAGAATGAAAAAGTATGCATAATTTAAAAAAGAATTACAAATTGCATTAAAAAGTCAATAATTAAATGTTATTGCCTTGTTGCATTGTCGCTTATATTCCCCATACTTTGAAATCGTTGAGTAATAGTCTTATTGTTAACACTTGTCCAAAAATCCATGATTTTGACTTTAATGAACTTCTTTTGTTTGAAATATAGCTAAATACCTTGTAATTCTCTAAAAAAAATGACATTTTAATTTTATTTTATTATTATCAATATATATAAAGTTCCATGATTTGATGTGTCAAAAGACAAGGTATGAATTATAGTTTGATAGTGGAAGAGGCCACAAATGTTGTTCAACACTTTTTCATCATACATTTCCTAAAATAAAATACTTTTCATCATCCCAACTAAAATCATATCCAGTTTTTAGCGTCATTTATCTGTTATTTCTTTTTTGCTGGCGCATCCAGTTTCCATTTCAGACCAAACTCACGCTTCTAACCTCTAAAGTTTTATTCACTATCTTCTTTCTATAGACCCTAAAAATAAATAAAATAACAATAACCATAATATATAATTGTATTTTTCATTTAGCAAAAATTGATTTTAGAGGACAAAAAATGAGAAGGGCCTCTGCTCCCACCAACTTCTTTTCTCGAGCTTTATAACTTTGTAGTGATACCTCTTAATCATACCCAATCGTCAATCTACTAACAAATATTTTCGGACTTTTATGTTGTCAATCTAGCTACTTACTGGGCACACTCTTGTATGGCTATCCACATGGTGTGAGATCTAGGTCGGGTATGATTTAACCCGTATCTAATCCGGTCAACACATGGAGTTGACTTTTTAATAAAAATAAAAATTTTAATTAATTAATATATATTCCAATTGGGAATTAATAAATCATATTGAGAATTAATAGACCATAATAGTGGACTAATAAATTATAACTGAAATTTAATAAATCTTAATGAGAAGAATTAAAGAAAAATTTAAAAAACAAAAAAAGAAAACAGGCGGGCGCAAAGCCAAAAAAAAAAGGGCACGTGCAAGTCTTATTGGTACTAATGGCGCGTGGGTCTGGTTGGATTCGGCCATATTGTGTGGCTAGCCACACATGAATTTTTATCTAAAATTATTGAATTTTGAACTTATTTGATTATCAGTTAAGTTAATTAAGCTTAAATAGCTTTAATAGATCACAAAAGCTTGGCTAATTTCATGTTGTTACGTACACTTCGTTTCTTTAAATATGAACTCAAATTCGAGCCCAACTTTAGACTTTTCTAAAACTAGCTCCAAATCTTAATAATTAATCTTTAATTAACAAAATATTACAACGGTTTTCCAAAAAACAAGAAAAAAAAATATTACAACGGATGCACATTGTCAAAATGCCAAGTTGCAGAAAAATGTAAAAATAATAAAAGATGAAGAAGAATTAGAACCAAAGAAAAATGGCACCAACTTTACATTATTCCTACATCTTATCTACAGCAAAAAGATTTTCTTGTTCAATAAATCGGACTAACGATTTCATCAAAACAAGCCTCTGTCTTCCTGCTTAAACCATTTCATACATTCCTTCATCCTCCCACAAATTAACCAGAAAATCCACCATTTCCTGCATGGTTTTTTTTATTTATCAAAATAGTCAGTCATGGCGAGTTTAGGCCTCTAGTTGCACGTGCGAACAACCATATACGAGGGAATAAACATACCCCGAGCGGGATAGGTCTGGGAAATGGCTTGCTGCTGTTAAGCAACTTATGCTTGCCCTTGGTGGAATTCACACAGCAAAGCCGGAGCTTTCTAGCCATGCAGACATGCGATCTTATCAGGAAAAACATGCTCATATCATCAATAGCCAGTATTTCATTTTCATAATACACGAAGCATACAACTATAAAAGAGTAAGATTAGGAAAAACAAAAGCAGGAGAAAAGAATAATACCAAAAAAAAAGATGAGGCAGACTTAATGAGAGTTATAAAACTGAAATCTAAAATCCGATCATATAAAAGAAGAAGTTAAACTTAATCTGACTATTGAGGCCAATATTATTGTCATACATTGTAATTAACTTTGGACTATTTCTGAATCAATTAGGACAAGTTTTTTTTATTTATGAATGATTCATCTGTTTGCATCAGTAAATCGGTTATACATGAAACATGATATAGTCTAGGGGAGCTCCTTACCTCAACTTAAACACACGCAAGAATTGAGATCGACTGGTTATCTTCTTATTCCCTACCCATTTTTGTCGGCTCTGATTCCAGAGAATAAGACCTATAGCCAAAAGCCTATACAAATGAGAAACCATTTATCATAGAAATATAAGCATAGAGATGAATGAAAGAATAGAGTTCATAAGGGGAATATAGTAAGAACTCAAAGATGAAATAAAATTAACTCTATCAGGTTGTAGAAATAGTTTAATAGGTTCGATATGAAGATAATACATTTTCTTTTTACGGACAGTAGTAAAATATGCAAACAAAACAAGGGAAGAAATAAAGGAATGGATCCATTTTCTTCTAGTTGATGGAAAAAATATTCGATACGCAAGCAACAAGGGAATTGAGCGCCAAAAAAGATAAATATTTTATGTCGGCCTTATATTCAGAACTCAGAAGAGAAAAGGGGATTACGGGATATAGCAGTCTAGGCCAAAAGTCGATAAAAGTGCCAATATGAAATTAAATACCCAAAAATGAAACAATGCTAAGCAACCACCAAACGACCAGCCATTTCAGTGCAAAAAGAGAAAGGTAAGGAAAGGAAGCGAACCAGAATCATAACCAAATTAATACAACTGTAACATAATTCCTTTGAACAACTACAACAATTCAAGCATAGGTATTATTGCCAATAATCAACTGACCTTGATTTACAAATTCAGTTGTCTCTTTTGAACAGCCAGCACCTTCAGCTGCAAGCTTCGGAGTCGGCATATCTCTTGATGATATGCGCCTGCCCAAGCAAATTCTGCTAGATCTCATTTCTCAGATGCTGGCTGACCAAAAGCCACTGATATGGTAGCTTTTGGCGCCCACTAGGATTCGTTAATCTGCTCTTTCAACAGCTCACAAGACAACTGCTGCTCGTCTTCAATTCACAATGCAAATGGCAGAAAATTAACTTAATCTGGCATAGATAACCCATAATACACTTCTATCTAGTAACAAGAAACGGAAGGTGGATTGCTATATTAATCAAGTAGACACTCATAGCTCAGAAAAAGGTTAAACTTAGGTAGAGGAATTATTTCTTCTGTATTGGGCATTTCCAAGCATTACTATAACTGGTGATGATCAATTTACCTATGCAAAGCAACATCAATAAAAAGCATTTAAAACCTGAATCAAAGCAACAATACTGAGAAAGCAGATTGATTCCTCACCTAAAGACACCATTTTCTTCTATTCTTATGTTTCTTATTTTATTTTGTGCAATTCTGAGAAACAGAACCCAATAATTTAACTAAGGCAAATGTACTTATTGCATGAAGATGCTCATTTATTGCTAAATTCACTCAAATTAACTTAAACAAACAACCAAACCAAAAATCATTGATTGAAAAACAAACATTCAACACAAATTGCCAAATAGCTACAAAGACATCAACAAAAGTTGTCATAAAAGAATGCCAGATAATCCCATTCCAAATCGAATTCCCAAAGAAGAAAACATAAAGCAGTAACAAAAAAGAAAAATGCAAACCCAGAACTAAAATTGCAATTTTGCAAAGAATAAAGGCGCACCTCATGCGAGCAAAGCAACGATATCAAAAATCCCAGCAGCGACCTATCCGAACCGCAAAACGGGCTCCCACCATAAGCGTCGACGACAGGAAGGATTCGTGTATTAGATTCTGTCACAAATCCCTAAAAGTTTACCCCCAAAAAAATTTACTATTATTTACAGAAATTCAACCACAAATCGAGTTAAACGCAACATAATGAATAAATAATATCAAAATTGGACCTGGCAAAGAAATCCATATTGAAAATTTCTGCCATTAATTTGATTTCCTTCCTGAAATCGATCGCTTCTGAGTGATATGCCTTCCGCTTTCTTTTAGTTTTCTTCTCCTTCTCCGACAAAGAAGAAATTTCATCGCTTACCAATTATGTATATAGCTGGATGTCTGGTAGTTGCTATATTTAGTGAACTGTATTTCTTTTTAAAAAAATAGCCCATCACAACTCACAAAAATTAATTAATAAATAAATAAATAAAAGAAGAATATGCAGATGTGGTGAATAATATAGAAAGTGTTATGTGCTTTTGATTGATATATTCTTTCTAATAATTTTTGCTATTACTTCAATATCAAGGGATAAACATTATATTCTGATCATTTTCAGTTTGGTGAATGAATTCATCTAAAAGTCTTTTAATAGGTTCAATCAGGAATAATTGATTTAGATAAAACCTATAGAATGATGAGAGGTCTATTTTTACATAAAAATGATTTTTTTTTAAAGAAAAAACGAGATGATTGGGTAAAATGGATAAACTCAACTCAAAATGTTGCACAAAATATATTTGTGTTGAAAGAATTGTTTTTAAAAATTGTTAGGAAAGCTGTTAGAGAAAACTGCCATGTCAGCATTTTAAATATTCTGAGTGGATTGATTGTTTAAAAAAAATTGAAAATGAAACTAGATTATGTGCCCATTTTAGCAAAAACCCAGTTCATTGAACGTGGCCTACTTCATAAGCCATATAAAAGTTGCTAAGTTGATATATATGTCAATCTTGCATTTTATTTTTATCTATATAATATTACTTCAAATTACTCTTTTAAACGGTATAGTTTGGTCGGATTAAATCAGGAAGCCATGAGCTTAATAATATAATATTCGATATGTCTGATTTGTTTCAGCCTTGTTTGGTAATAAATGACAATTATATTTGCCGATTAACTGTTAATTTTGAGTCTGGTCCATTTTCTTCCTAAATTTGTATTAATCTTCCTTTTTCCTTACATTACATCTGTTTAGTTGGAGCAGAAGCAGGATTTATTCTATCTGGTTGAAGAAAAATTGCAATTTTATATCTCATTTCTAATGCAATTTCTTCTTCTCAAAATAAAACACAATAAAAGAAATACAATAAAACTTCTGGAAGAAATAAAGACGGCCCACTCTAGTTCTAGTATCATCCAAGTTTCATCCCCCAAAAAAAAAAATCATCCAAGTTGAAAATAAAAAAATAAGAAAAAATATCATCAGAGGGGAAAGTAGAAATTTTGAGAGTTGAAGGGCTATTATGCAAATATTATGATTTTTGCCTCCCTCATCGAATGGACCTCAAGTCTTGATTGGGCAAAAATTTAGGCCAGAAGTTGTAGTCACGTTACATACATATTCACATTCACATTCACATTCACATTCACATTCACACAAAAATCAAAGATTCTACGGCTACTAAGCTTGTTTGTATTTACAATCATTTTACCTATGAGATGAAACTAAAAACAAAATAAAATAAAAAGTGTTGATGATGATGATGAGGATGAGAATGAGAATGAATATATATGTATATTAATAGGAATATCCCATTCTCTGCACACGAACACGATCCTTCAAAATCCCATTATACAAGGCAGCATGATTTGCAGGAACTTTCTGGAATTCAAGAATCTCATTTCCACATGATGAATTCTTCTCAACTTGATGATCCCATTTTCTAACTCCTTTTCTGTACAATTCGCCATTCCCCTTTGGATCCTTCACATCCTCTGCAAATTTCACTTTCTTCTTCTTCTTCTTCGACGATAATTCTTTCTCACTTTTCTTGCTGCCTAAGACATCCTCAAAATATTTAACAGCAAATAAGTATAAATTCAAAGACCACTCAAATAACAAACAAAATGATTCAAGAAGATGCGAGAAAAAAAGTTAAATTACCTGAAGACAAACAAGATTTGAGAAGAGGTTTTTGATGAATTTGGGAGGTGGGGAAATACTTGTCGCGGAGGAGATCGAAGAGGACGACGGTGGCGGCGGAGACGGCCATGGCGGTGGCCAAGACTAGACCTTGAGAAGTCAACGTCGGAGACATGACGAAAAGTCAGAGAAATTTTGTTTAATATATATTTATATATATATGCTGCAAAATTTGTCGAGAGACTAGGAATGGGAAAAGCAAATTGCATAAGTTATATATGAAAATCTGGTGGGGGCGGTATGGGGGTTGGTTTGTATACGATTATAAAAATAATAATCGGATTAATATTATATTAAAGCTAATGTGGAGATACTAATCTGGGGTGTTGGATTTGTTAATACGGTAGTTGTAGTTTGAAATTTGAATGGAGGAAAAGGAAAGTGAGAGGAAATTGTTTTAAAAAGGGAAATAAATTCACTGAATTTTGGTGTGACTGCGAACCGCACGGCATGACGACGTTGAAATCTGGTCAACAAAACATCTCTAACTTTAATTCGTTTTGGTAGATACAATGGGAATTGCATCTATTCAAGAAATTAATAATTAAATTATTATTGAATTTCAATAATATTTGTTTATTTCGAGGTGACTGGATACTATCTCATAAACAAAATTTGAGAAAAGAAAAGACCAACTGAAATGTTGATGAAATAAAATTATTAAATTAAGCCAATTTTTTATATTTTTTAACTGAACTACTATTATAAAATAATGTTTTCCATCGGTGTTGATATATAGTTCAATAAAAAATAAACTATAATTTTGTAAAACAGGAAGAAAATCTCAAAGAATTATTTATTTTTCATGCTCAATGTTTGGTATATATTTTGATGTTATAGGATTATTAATTATATGTAAACCAAGGTGATTGTCGATTATTTTATAAATTTGGAAATTGTGCAATTACACACCAATTCAACACGCTCTCCACACACAATCGTAGTATATATATATACCACTCCATATATTCGCAATTGACTAACGAAAGACAAATATGAACAATAACTGACATCGTTCTTTAATTTGACTATTTATAAAACATGGAGATTTTCTGCATTTCTGGGAAAAAATATATACTAGGAGGAATTAATTATATGCATTTTTTTTTCCATTTTAAATTTATAGAAAGATATACCGCTACTTTTCAAGATTAATTGATAGTGTAGCTCGAATAATTAATTATATATCTAGATGAGTGATGAGGAAATGAGTGAAATTATGGAGCAAAAAGTGTGGTAATAATCATGGTCTTCGTGTGTGTCACAATGTGATTCTTGAGCTTCTTTCTTTACTCACTTCTCCCTCAATGCGTGTGTATGTGTGAGAGGGAGAGAGAGAGAGAGAGAGAAAAGGAGTCTTGCTTTTTTTTGGTAGTACGTGTTAGGTGTCATGCTATGAACCATGTGTGTGAATCTTGAGAGCTCTCCAAACAAAAGTTTAATGAAGATGGTAGCTGTCATGCTCAAAACATTTTTCTGGAAAACCTCATACTTATCTCATATATCCTCTTAACATCTGTCAAATTATTGTGACTACTCTCTTTTTTGGTCAAATTAAGAGTTTGAATGGTTATATATACTGCTTGTACACGTCAACCGCTTGAGCCCATTCTACAACTTACATGAATTATTGAACCCTTAACTAAACAAGCAGGATAATTTATCTCACTTTTTGATCTATAATTTAGGTTTTTAATTTTTCCTTTTCACTTTTCTCAATCTCATCTATTAACTGGTTTACTTATTACTATCATGTATACATATGCTTTTTTGAGTTGATTGTTAAATAGGCCGGCCAGACCCAACTCAGTAAATGGTGCAGATTGGGTTGAACCGTATCTTTTAAATGGGCTCTATATTGGCCCATTTTCAAGCCTAGAATTGTACCGGATTGTGCCGATTTTTATAAAAAGACTTGGCCCGTTCTAATCATGGGCTGAGCCAAGTCAAAATCTCTAGTTGACCTCGTCAGTCATGGCTCATATCGGACTGGGCAGATCCATTTGACAACTCTTGTTGGTATATATATGTTGTTAAATTAATAGTATAATATGAACATGAGAAATTCTATTAGGAGTGTATATGTAGTACATCCATTACTCACATTTAATATTTTTTAAGATAAATTATAATAATAAAATATTATCATGTGATAGAAGCAATATATTAATAAAATATTAACATGTGAGATAGTGTACTACATATACACCCCTAATAGAATTTCCCTATGCAAAGTGGAGTAAAAGTTAATTAGTTAATTGAATTGCCCCTTCATGCCAATGCAAATCCGTACACATTCCATAAAACTTGCATTAGTTTTTTAGGAGCTTCTTGAAAATTCTTAGAAAGTAGTTTTAGAGTTTAGAAATGTTAGATATTTCCTCAGAAATGATTATTGTATATGAAATCCATGAATTATTGAAGTGTTAATTACACATAATTTATAATTGGAATGATTTTGATTTCATATTATAGAATTACTTTAAAAAAAATGTTACGGATAATACACAACTGTTATTCAAAGTTTGCACTGAATAAAACGATCGCTCCTACTATAGGGATACAGGCTCATTGGCGTTGCCTGGTACCAAACAAAACTAAGTTAATAAATTTCACATTTTTATTAGCTACTCTTCCAACAAGATTCTCATATAAATTGCCCTCATTATTGAAGATTTCGAACCAACAGATATTTATTTTCTAGCCAACAGTTTTTCTGTAAATTTAATGTGGCCTTAATTCTCTTAGTTAGGTTAACGGTCAATTAACCACATCCCTAACATTTCATTTTGAGTCACATATATATATGATCCCTAATTTAAAGGATATCGAAATTGTCGTTTAGAATCACGTTTGCATGACTGTTACTTATGCCTAAAAAGAAAAGATCGTTTTTAAAGATGTTTTTATAATTAATAACATCTTACTATAGTGCAGCTTATAACCTCTAAATGAAAAATTACAAATACTTTTTAAATAAATTATAAATTCTACATCTCATAAAATTACATTGAGAAGCTCACAAACCATAATATTAAGAGTTAACTAATATCACATTTTATCCAAGATGGCGCTTTTGTTAATTATATGTCAGCTTTTAACACTTATTAATTTTATCGAAACAATGGAAAAGCTTTTGAAATTCAAAATTAATTGAGGGCTCTTGAAGTCCATGATTTATTTTTTAAAGCCTATGATCTGGGTTGTCCGGCCCATGCTTTCATATCATGGGACTCCCGTTTCTCCATTATGTCAACTTCCCGACTTAATTACTCCACCATTAGACGTCCAACGACAAAAATTGAAAATATGGGTAGAAAGCTTCAAAAACCTTTTCCATTGTTCTAATAATAGAATTGATATGCACGCAGCACGCTCGACATGTGAAGATGAAATTGAAAATAGTGAAGATAGATTTGAAAAAAAGTATAAAAAATTCTGATAGAAAGTGATATTAACCCTAAACATTACCCATGTAGAAGTTGAGTTGCAGTTGGCAATGTCTAGTTTTAAAATGAGAAAATCATTGAAAACAAGAAATGGAGTTAAGTCATTTATGTGATGGATTAGATGGGACGAGAGAAGTGGTAGTATTAGACCAAATGAGTAAGCAATATGACAAATTGACAATAAACAATTAACGACAAAAACGACACATAACATCAACTATTTAATTAATTGATGTCTCATGGTTCATGTTCATACCCATACATACAATTCACTAAACTAAACTAATGGCTGTATGAAGATTGAGAATATCACCATTTTCCTCATTCAACGTCAAGGATAGACAACCAACCCACTTGTTTTCTGTTTCAATGGGCCCAATGAAATGAGGACCTCAAATTAGATTTTCTTTATCTTGGATTTATATGTATATACAGTCACAGGTGGAATTCTTATTGTTCGACCAATTTCGAGATAAAGATCATTTTCTAACTCTCTCTCTCTCTCTCTCAATAACTCAAAATTAAGGAATTGTGATTTCTTAGGTCGGAAATGTTGGAGAAACACAGTAAATTAAGGAATTGTGATCTTCTTCCTTTCGTCCTTCCACAGCCACAATAAATGTGACATTTTTTTAAATGAAAATAACTTTATTCATAATAAATATGGGTTCCACTCTCCACTCACAATACATCTATCTAACTTACACTTTTAAAACCCGTGTCACTCCCTCCGGACCACACTTATCGTGGATGGAGGGAGTACAACTGAAATGTGCCACATAATACTCCCTCTGTCACTCATAAATTTGCACCAAATAGTATGACACGACCTTTAAGAAAAGTTGGTTTGGCAAGAGAAAGTTGTGCGAGTAGAGATGTGGGACCAACAATGACATTTTTAATAGATAAAAGGGTAATTTTTACTTAAATAGCTGAACTATTCAACTTTTTACAATTATATTAGAATAGATAAAATGATATTGAGAGTTAAAATTTTGAGTTAGATGGTAGGGTTACATACAAAAATGGAACGAGAAAAAAGTTTTAAAGACGTCTCAAAATAAAATTAAGGACAAAATATGGAGTACTGGCAAATACATTAAATTAAAGCAGGCAGTTTGTAATACAAAGTCCAACACTCAAAATTAACGATCAAGTCAGTCACAAAATCTAAATTCAACACCATCTCACTATGCACAACTCTGCAGATCATGAAAGGAAATTAAAACGAGTTCTTATTTGCAGCAAATGCAGCAATATTAGTTGAGACGACATCCAGATAGCACGAGACGGGACGCCTTAGGTGGTGAGGATGGGCGGGAGGTAGTCAGATTTAGCACCAAGGATACGAGCTTTGGTGTCCGGGAAGAACTCCATTCCCGGCAGTTCTGTGATCTCGCCTTCACTGGCAATCCCAATAGGGTATCGGAGCAAGTGACCTGGAAGGTCCCTTTCCAATTCTTCACTGGAATAGAGATCCCAGTACTTGTCAGCCATCCCATTTACCTTCCTCGCACAGTCCTCACTCTCAGGGTGGAGGAAAGAATCATCGAGCATGCCAAGGTGTTCGTACCATAATGCCATCCTGAAACCGTGGATCTGACCCCTTGCTGGCTGTCTCCTTGCCAGATGATATGGTTGGTAGGCTCCCATCGCGATCTCAGAATCCCTTGCACCATCCATTGATCTTTGGTTGATATTTGCTGATCCCACTATAATATATTCATCATCAACTGCAAAAACAAGACCAAAATCAGATATATTGGCAGCTGGTGAGATTTAAGTGCGAACTTCTAAGTAAATACAATAACAAGACACAAATTACCTATCATCATCTTGGCATGAACGTAGATCATGAAACGTCGAGCCTCCTGAGCTTTTAGATAGTCTGAATCAGCTTCAGGTTGTTCCGAAGGCTCATACTCTCCACTCTTCTTCGTTTCTCTATTACCAAGGCAGAAGAATGTCAAGTAATTTCTTGGATCCTCTTCAACGCCGTTAGCTTTAAGGGCCTGAATGATATCTTTATACATCATCTCCATCGTTCTCCTCTGCCAATCTAATATAGCCTGCACAGATGCACTCTCTGGAAGCCCCTCAGGCCACATAGGAACCACAATGTACACAGTGAACCTTTCTCCAGCTTCAATCTTGCTAACGATCTTCAATGAGAGTTCCTTCGGAATGAGATGTAGGGCTCCAATGTCTTCAACTTTGATATCGTTGCAGTCCCAACCGAAACAGCCTCCCAAGAAATACTGATTCTCTATATAGATGAAGTTTTTGGCACGGCGTATAGCATGAATATATGCGTCTTGGATGCTCCGGTCGATTATATTGTCCTTCCCACTAACAAGACCTGCTTGGGCAGCCTCTTCGGGTTCGTCAGGGAACCCAAAGGCGGCCCCACCATCAATGGATCTGAATAACTGCACGTTCCATGTCTCGTGGTCATCGGGGAACGTGACTGGAGAAGGGGAAATAATAATATCAGAGAGCTCCCTTACATCAGCTAATACAGCAGCGTTTCCACCTTGCTTCTTCCATCTCTGCTCGAAATTGAACAGAACATCCCAAGCAATTGGCCCTTCCAACCGGGAATGAATGTCGTGCCAAGGCTCTCGGGGCCCTCCTTTAGTGATTGCAGCTCCAGTGAAATTAGGCTGATGAAAATCGTCATGATGTACTGTGTCCAATGTTCTGAAAAGTGAATGGAAGGGAGTATCGTATCTCCCATCACAAAGATCAATGCCTCCAACGAAACTCACGATTCTCTTCTTATCCGCTTCTCCACTCGGCAAGTCACTGTCTACCACCACAATCTTTTGATGGTGAGTAAACATGGTGGCAATTTGAAAGTCCTGAACAAAGCTTCCACCATCATCCGGATTTCGGGGACAAAGCACGCAGTGCACGTCTGAACCTTGGAAGTACTCTTCAGTCGCTTCATCATGAGTAGCCATCAAACCATCTCTCTTGAGTAAATCCACAGAAGTTCGATCATCCCACACAAGCATAAGAACCCTAACACCCTCACTTGCTTTCTGCTTAAGGAGCTCACCTAGAGTAACATCTCCACCTGACTTTGGTCTTCGAGAGTCCCTAATCAACGAGATTTCAGTGTAAACAGACCAACCGGTGATGTAAATAAAGTGTTTTGCATTCGTGATTGCATCGAAAACATCTTCCCAGCATCTCTGGGGCTCATAATGCTGCCCTCCAGATAGAGGGATCTTCGGAATAAATCCATCCGGAACATGAGCATCTTGGTACAGAGAAACCCGGCATCCTGTTCTCTGGGGGAAGTAGGTATAAGGAACCCCAGGATACCTGGCACTTCTGATTCCATGAGCCCAGTTGCGATCTCTAGTGATGTCAAAAAACTGAAGCCTCACATGGATCTTAGATCCTTCGCGTATAGGATTTTTATCTTCATCAAGTATCTCAATCCACCTATCGATTTCCTCCCCGTCCAGTAATTCCTGAGCCGGTACATAAGCTCTTCCAATTAAAGTGGCACCAATGGGATTATCATCTTTGACTGTGAATATTATATCCGAGGCCATATGTGCACAGTAAATGTGAAAAGACTCATTCCACTTGGGATTGCTCGGATTCTCTTCAATTGTTTTCGTCCTTCCAACTCTAGCCTTTTCTAAATCAATACTTGCATACATTTTGGGAGTTCCTTTGCCGAACCCAACCTTCTCCTCAATGTTACTTACAAACTGCAAAGATGTTCCACCAATGAGAAAATAAAAGAAAACCAATATACCGTTAAAATACGCCACCACAAAGTCGAGCCATGGTTTAATATTCCCAGGGTAAGAATTCACTAATTAACTAAGGACGATATATAAAAACATGCAATAAAATACTTGTATTCTTCCGCATTGGTTGCCACAGTTACTATGTCATGCATATATGATATATATAAATGGAATTTTATAAAATAAAGAGAAAAAATAAAAACCTAAAAACTAGCCAATCACATACTGATCAACTAGCTTGGGCCTCATTAAAACCTTCTTGGCGAAAACCCAATGGGAAAAACACCAAGAAGGAAAAAGAGTACCCGGTCTACAAAAAAGAACGGACAAACGGAATACTACACATATCCCAATCTATAATAGAAGAAAGGCAACTGTAAGGCACAAACCAAGTACCAGATTCAACAGAAACATCGGCCATTGCATATACCTATATGATAAATAGTTCAGAATCGGATAATAATTCATAATACCATTATAAACCCCTTCTTTATACCAAATTACCTGATTGAAATCCTAAGTTTTCCACACATCCATTCCAATAAATTTAGAATGAGGACTCAAAAAACAAAGATTTTGGGTAAGCACTCTAAAAACAAAGATTTTGGATAAGCAATCTAAAAAATGTTCATCAATTAGCACAAACATTACTAGATCCACACTTCCACAGAAATAAGGATCATCTATTTGCAAAAAAAAAAAAAAAGGTCATCTATCTAAATTATCAGAACAAGATCTATCCACTCAAACATAGTCAAAAAGTAAATAAAAGTTAGAATCAAAAACGAGGAATCAATCAAACAAAATTTCACCATCAAAATTATACCTTGCTGAAGATATTCCCATCCCCTTCAACTTTCAGCCTGTCCACTTCATAGATCGTGGCATGTAGAGTTCCATGAAGCAAGAGCTGCGCCATTGATTTTCACCTGTGACAAACGGAAGATCGGAAACCCATAATCACATTAACAACTCCATAGTTAACCAAACAAGTTATAAAGAGTTAAACTTTAGGACAACTATATGAAATCAAACAAGAAAATCAAGGACAGAGAGATCGAAAAAGCTTACAGAGTGAGAAAGATCTCGAAGGGTTTAACCACGAAACGGAGTAGAATGTGATCCGATCTTCACAGTGTCAACAATGGTAAATGAAGAGGAGAGAGAGTGAGGAGAGTGAGGAGAGCGAGAAGACCGCCTTTATGTAATGGGGTAGGACGCGGTTGTGGATTGATTAAATAATGGAAAGAAACGGATATTTTTTCTTATTATTTTATGTAAAAAGCCCAAATCTTTACGCTATTTGCAAATAAAATAAGGAACTATTTTTGCTTTTAATTTTGCATCAAATCTGTTATACCATTTTTTTTTTAAATTACAAGGTATATATATAATCTAATCAAGCACTACACCACTATGTAGGCGGGACCTTTACACCACATAAATGTGGAACCACTACACCACCAAACAAGATGGAAAAATATACTACACCGCACGCAGTTAGATTTAACCCAAACCTCTAAAAGGAGAGTGCGCACAAGAATTATGAAATTTAGCCTCATCGGCCAAATATGTTATACCATTATCCATATGGTTGATAAAAAATGTGACATTTCCTACTTTACTTATTTGACTTAGCAAATAGCAGTAGTCCACGTAATCATTTGAGTGAAATGTTCAATATACACATCTAATAACGTTTGCAGATTATTCTCTGATCGTAAAAAGAAAATTTTCTTTTAATTGTACAGTTTATTTAGCTAGTTTATGATAAGTATCTATTGAATAATTAAATAATCTTTAGCTTGTTATAAATAACATCAAATAATACTTTGGGCTTCTTTTTATCTTTGGCAAACATCACATTTTTTTGTTAAAATATTTACATAATAAATACAGTATACTTCTTTCTAGTCTAATGTGTGCCCATTTTGCTAAATGATTCGGGTCAATAATTAGACCTTTCCACCTATAAAGCTATAAACATAGATGATCAAGTAATTGGTCTATCTATGAATTACCTTTTCTATAAAAATTTCGGTACAAAGAGTTGATTAATTGTAGATCAATAAGAAAATTCATTGAAGAAAAATCAGGAAAAAATATATTTTATTGAAGTTTTTTCTTACTCTTGAAAAAACATGATGATACGAATAATTAGAAAAAGAAAGTTTTTAATTATAATATATACAACAAAAAAGAAACGTTTTCGAAAGAAAGATGGCAACCATTGAGATTCCCCAAATATTCTTTTAGATTGGTAACATTCTTCGGATCCCATTTCCTTTTTAACCCTAACTTTACACCATTTTGTAAAATAGTTGTGGCCATACCGACACAATAAAATTAATAATATTTTTTTTTAATATATAGTAAGATCTTATAGTATATACTAGTGGTAATTTATTTTATTGTATACAAAAAATTAAATTATCGCCCAAGGGTCAAATTTAGTTATTGCAGTTTTTTTTTCTAACAATAAATCTTCGACTATTAAGTGTTGAATCTGTTGATTGAAGGTGTGGCCCTCACTTTCGAATAATTAAAAATCTTAATCAATACGTGTTTATTCAGTGTGTTAAGTTTAAGTTGGCCCACTTCTAGTTACGTGTCCTTTTCTCTATTTTTTTTATAAGTTCTGAAATTGGCTTCCATATTTTTCGTTCGTATTTAATCAGCAACTAACAGTTGATTTACAAAAGACAAAAAGGCGCTGGAGATTTTTATGGTGACGGTATTTTATTCCATACATCATAAGAATATCTAATTAGCATGTCGATAGTGCCATTTTCCACATATATGATCTACTTTTAAAAAATAATTGTAGGAAAATATTCAAGAATATTAAGAAAAAGAAAAAATATATATTTGCAGAAACCCGTAGTCCAAATTGATTATATTTTTATAATTGAGTTGAGCTCAAAGTGCATTAAGACTTATGAGTTTATTTAAACCTATTGAAATCTAACCAAACTATGTAAATATATCATTAATTGTAAAGCCTACTAAGAATAAAGTTGATCAGATGATCATAACTAGTAAATTATTATTATTTTTTAGTTGGGATCTTAAATCGATGAAGAATACCACTAAATTACATGTCAATGAATGTAACTAGTAATTTGGCAGAGAAACACGTGTGGCATACATGTATTGTTGGATATTTCCATCTCATAGCCCATAGGAAAATGTATATTATATGTATGGCCCGGTTTTAAAGTATTGTTTTACTACTTTTCCACACAAAAATAAAACTAAACTTTAAATTATTTTTAAATATTTTATATTGTCGTGAACATGTATCTGAGGCACGATCTTTATCGTCGACAGTTGACATAATAATTTCACTCCTATATTCAAAACATTGCTCCAAAAACTGATTGCACACAAATCAACTCAAAATAAGGTGCCACATCATCTAAAATTCACAAGTGAGAATATTATACTATTATATGAAGAAGTCAATGTATGTGAAAATGATATGAAATATATAGATGTAGTAAATATAATACATAAATTAAGTATCTTTCTACATGAACAAATAAAACAAATTTTATTTATTTTTAATGTATATCGAATTTACGAGTTCTCATAATATAAAAAAATTAAAAATAAAAATAAAACGAACACATGGGGAGTTTCATTGATTTCAGAGACTTTCGTCCAAAGAAGAAAAAGTAATTTGCCGACAGATACAATTGGTGGATCCAAGATAGCCAGAAATTATTGATTTCAGATCTAATCCATTTGAGATTTGACCCAGGATCTAGGTGACACGTGAAACTATGCCGACAATTAATTAAATTTGATACTTCATTTATCCTCAAATAAGTATTCCCATACGCCAAAAAATGTATATCAACCAATATATAAAATGATACATTTTACTTCTAATCATTGTATAGAAAAATTGAGAAAAAGTAAACTTTTTGTCTTGAATCAAAAGGTAAATGTGACAATTTAGCCTAAAATTTGCATTAAAAATTACAATAGGACACTTATTTGGGAATAAAACTTTTGGCAATGTATGCGTGAGTTGACCTAGTGGTAGAGTGGTTATTCTTGAGACCAAAGGTCTCATATTCGAGCCCACCATGGAGCGGTAATTAAATTTAATGTTATACAATTAAAAAAAAAATTGATGGCTCGAAACACTTATTTGAGAACGGAAAGAGTATTAGTATTGAAATCTTCTCTTTTTGAATTAGTAGTACTTTCTTTTCGGTTCGATTTTTTTCATTAAATTAAATCCAAGAATATGCATAAATATATATCTTCGACATTTAGCCCCATAATTTTTTTACTAAACTTAAATCGCCGTAAATAAAAATACTCATATACTCATTTCGATATAAATTGTAGTAAAGAAAATCCTTTTACAAATTTAATAAATCACGGAAGTTATTAAAGTCGGGCACATTCATGATAATTCATCGTAAATTTTTCTACCTTAATCTTGATTGGGAGCTTAAGGTCTTAGTGGCCTGTCATAACTCTTGAATTTCAAAGCATTTTGTAAGCAATTGGGGTTGGAAAGACCCTTATTTATTCTTTTAAAATTAGAGGAGCTCATGTATAAGATTATATAATATTTCAAATATGTTGAATAACTTATTTTTGAAGGCATTGAAATACTTGAGTCAAAAGAAGATAATGATTGATATTTTATTATTTCTATTAATATTATATAACTTAAAGTCCATTTTGAAATCGGGCTCACAAAAATAAAATTATTATTACTTGACCCAATTTTTTGTTGATAAATCTTATCGATAATGTATGTCAATTATGTGGCTGAGAAAGCCATCATCGCAACAAAGTTCGTATTTGGGCCAAACCAATTACAGTTTATTTGATGTCACGCATACTTAAAGTTTCCACCCATGAAAATAATATTGAAATTATCCACTAGTAAATTAAAAATCTGTTTAATCCTAAAAGAAAGGGGAACAAAGAAAGAAAATTAAATTTGGTTACGAATAATAATACAAATTATTTGTGCAACGGAGTTTTACCCTAAGAAGGTGGTCTTGAAATCTGATGTCGGAATATATTAATTAATTTTCTTAAATGATTTTTTTTTTTTGCTTAAATCTTTTTGAACGCTTGTTTGTATGTATGTGTAAGGTTTTCCACCCTAAAAATGATGGGCTTTACTATTTTAGCCTTCGAGTTTTCTTTTTACAAGTTTGCCCTTGATTTATATGGGGCCCACATAAAAGCCCTTGAACTATTTTCGGATCAATAAAACCATCGTGATTTTATGTCACGAAAGAATAAAAAAGCCCTTTAATATATATACAAAAGCTAAATAATTATAATTTTCAGACAGTTATAGAAGTTAATCCGTGTGATGGTCATTTTGACTTTAAATTAAATTATAAAAAATTGGAAAATATATCATAATGACTGCTTGACATGTAGTAAATGGTTTTCTTTTTTTCTTTGTTTTTTTTTAAAAGCACCTGTATTATTCCATTAAAGAACAGGTACAAGGATAAGTAGGAAGACCCACCACAACATTTGGAGGTTCATTTCACACAAAAGGGACAAGAAAATTCCTAACAACACGAGCAATCACATGAGCCACAAAGTTGGCCTCTCTACGAACAGCTTGGTCTAGAGACTTGTGAAATGAATTCCGCATCTTTGAATTTCTTTCCTTCCACAGCTGCCAAAGTAAATGGTTTTCAAAATTTGCTTTTATCGGAATTGCTCGCATCCACTTTTATCTTGTATGGAAATAATATATAAGGGTTAAATTTAATTTCATTTTAAAAATTGAGGCTAATAAATATCCACATGTAACCATTTAATTTGGGATTTTATGATGAGTTGCACTTGGGTACAGCCGGCTGACCCGACCCACCCCGTCTCGCCCGGTCAGCGCTGATCGGTCAACGTCTGACCGTTGACTTTTTCCTTTTTTTTTCCTCTCCGCCTTCGACTCCGATTTTAATTTATAGATAATGATTGTGGCAACATTAATGTTTTTTAGCTCGCTCCGAGGCCTTCGGCTCCCCTCACTCGACTCTTGAAAAACAAAAAATAAAATAAAAAAATAAAATAAGTCAACAGTCAATGTTGACCCCGTTGACCGGTCAACACTGACCGGATCAGATGAGACTAGTCGGGTCAGCCGGCTGCACCCAAGTTTTTGTCTTTTATGATTTGTGATCGGGCGAGGAGGGAATAATAACACGAAAATTCTTATATTCTTTAAAAAAGTGGCCCATGCAGGTTTAGAACCTGCGACCTTCGCGTTATTAGCAACTGAGCTAAAGGGCCTGTTTGGACATACCCATCTAATTTATTTATATAGCTGTGCGATTGATATGTATGTGCAACTTTTGCCCACCGGAGTGGAGCAGTACATTTTTTTTTTTTCTAAATTATTATAATCTCTATCGATTCAAACAGATTCACAGGAGTGGCAATGCACAATCATTTTTGATAAACTTTTTAAATATCATAAATACATTCATCTTTTACTCAAATTTAGTGCCCTTAGAAAGTGACAATGGTTGCTGCCATTTTAAATGGCATGTGAGAAATGAGAATCTCTTCTGCTTTAGGGAAAATGATGTAGTATTTTGTTAACCAAATCGACTTCTTGCGCATAATAATCATGTACTAATTTCTGAAGAAGATGATAGAGGCGCGGGTTCTCATTGTAAGAAATAAATAGACTGAATTTTTTATGTTCATAAATTTCCACAATCTATCTATATATAAAAGCAAAATCATTAGCACCAAAAAATTTCCATTCATTTTTTATTATTTCTTTCATCTAAGTGTCATCGTTTTTCTCAAAAGTAATTCAGACGGTTTTCGTGGTTCTTTCTTCTTATGCAAGCTTTAATTTAGGAAGCCCAACCATTTTGAATTTTAAAATTATAATTTTTGGTCATTTTGTTGAATTTCAAATGAATCATTTCCTCTATAAATAGTTCTTATTTTGCATCCAAATTTTGGACTTCAAGAATAATCTTTTTCTTCTTATTTGTTATTGCATTACTTCCAGATATTTTCTTTTCATTCCTTCTACATATTTTCTTTTCATTGTTGGATGTATTAATGTGACTCACACTGTTTTCTTTTTCTTTTTTTTTTTCAAATCCCTTTTTGCAGGTACTACGAGAACAAATAGAAATTGCATCACATATCTTGAAACGGTGTTTAAGTATTTGTAATGCATCAGTATTGCATTACAAAACACTCATGAAATTATGCACCAAACTGCAAGGTATGAGTTTTATTAAATTCCAAACAAAAACCACACTAAAATCTAGCAAAGGAAAAGAATTTTCTCATGCAATTTTACGACAACAAATAGTTATGTTTAAATCTATTTTTCTCGGAATTATATTTTAACATTAGAATTTAATGTTTTAATAGCAAGAAAATGTAAACAAAATAATAGTATATATCAAGAAAAGCATGTGAAGCGGGAAATTACTCTGTCGCGGTAGAAATTTGGTTCGCTCTAATATTTGATTTCACCCTTGTAAAGGATACAGCTCAGCGATAAGCCGACTATCAGGTTCAGCCAGGCGCTCCAAAATGGAGAGTGCCTTCAAGTAGTCACTCATTGAAGTCTCGACGTGGTATCTTTATATACGTAAATAACAATACAATAGGCACTTTTTATATAAGTATAGATTGGTGGGTGGAAAATGTGAGTTATAGAGTATATTAGATGCTTTATTTTTTGTAGTAATCATGGTGGTGCAAACTTTATTCCATCTTAGGATGAAGGGTGGTGACTTCTCCTCATATTTATGACACAGAATTAATTCTGGTCCAGATGAAAGCTTCATCGACCAGACTTAATTTGAAAGAAACTTTTATGGTCATGAAGACAATGTTCACCCAGCCCTGCTAAGTGCTAAGTGGAATCTGACTTAACTGGAATCAAACTTTTATGGACATGCCATTGCAAGCAGCTATATTTGAGGAATATAGCACACCAGTGTTGGTGTTAATTACCAATGCTGCCACCGACGATTCACGTGAGTAACGCAGCGACTAACAAGGCTTCTATCAATCTATAAGTCAACAAATTGATATTTTATTATTTCTATTAATATTATATAACTTAAAGTCCATTTTGAAATTCGGGCTCACAAAAATAAAGTTATTATTACTTGACCCAATTGTTTGTTGATAAATCTTATCGATAATATATGTTAATTATGTGGCTGAGAAAGCCATCATTTGCAACAAAGTTTGTATTTGGGCCGAACCAATTACAGCTTATTTGATGTTACACATAAAAAGTTTCCACCCACGAAAATTGTATTGAAATTATCCACTAGTAAATTAAAAATCTGTTTAATCCTAAAAGAAAGGGAAAAGGAAAGAAAAAAAGAAACAAAATTAAATTTGGTTACAAATAATAAAACAAATTATTTGTGCAAGGAGATTTACCCTAAGAAGGATCTGATGTCTGAATATCTTAATTAATTTTCTTAAATCTTGTTTTTTGCTTTAATCTTTTTTGAACGCTTGTTTGTATGTATGTGTAAGGTTTTTCCACCCTAAAAATGATGGGCTTTACTATTTTAGCCTTCGAGATTTCTTTTTACAAGTTTGCCCTTCATTTATATTGGGCCCGCATAAAAGCCCTTGAACTAGTTTCGGATCAATATAACTATCGTGATTTATGTCATGAACGAATAAGATCCCTTTAATATGGAGTATATACAAAAGCTAAATAATTATATTTTTCAGACAATTATAGAAGTTAATCCGTGTGATGAAGGTCATTTTGACTTTAAATTAAATTATAAAATATTAGATAATATACTCCCTATCCTCAAAAATATACATAGCTTTTAGTGGCGCAAGTTTTAATAATTTGTGTCGATCGTTTTGTGAG
This sequence comes from Agastache rugosa, assembly GCA_031470985.1. Taxonomy (NCBI): domain Eukaryota; kingdom Viridiplantae; phylum Streptophyta; class Magnoliopsida; order Lamiales; family Lamiaceae; genus Agastache; species Agastache rugosa. Next base: position 30,377,251 of record CM062603.1, read on the forward strand.
TGAAAGAAGGGTCCATATTTCATGAGAGTTTTAGGTGGAATAATGTCTATAAATGCACTATGCATATTTTTTGATCGACAGACGAAAAAGGAATACTGTACATGTTTAGAAGGACGTAGGGGGTATAATTTTGTTCTTAATTCTCGATCATAATGACAGGCTTGACATGTAGTAAATGGTTTTCAAAATTTGTTTTTATCGGAATTGCTCGCATCCACTTTTATCTTGTATGGAAATAATATATAAGGGTTAACTTTAATTTCATTTCAAAAATTGAGGCTAAATATCCACATGTAGCCATTTAATTTGGGATTTTATGATTTGTGACCAGGCGAGAAAATTTCTAATCAAAATTAAATTAATCGAACGAACCAATGAATTACTTAGAGCCGTGAACGAATATAAATAACATTCAACGATGTTGGTAGTATTTGAACCTTGCAAAGCTTTCTCGCACCAACTCTAGGATCCAATCCATGACTAGAAAGAACGTTATCGTAAAAGAAAGGAAATCTATTTAAAATAATCACTTAGAGTTAATAAAAACAAAATAACTTAATACTATTATATAAATTATAGCCACTATTTGTGTGATAAGTCTAGATTAGCCTATAAGTTCCCGTAACATGAACATGGAGTGACAGATCTGCTCGTATTGTTCGCTTTATCATGAAAGGCGCGACTAAGATCTACTCGCCTCATTCGCGCCTTCCGTTTGTCAGTGCATATCCTGGAGCTAGTGGTGCGAACGGTGCAAATTGAGGTGGTGCGAATAGAGGTGGCGAGAACAGAGCGAACGGTGCGAATGGAGCAAACATGGTGCGAACGGTGTGAATGAAGCAAATGAAGATGGTGCGAATGGAGCAAACAGTGCAAATGGAACGAACGAGATGTGAACGGTGCGAATGGAGCGAACAGTGCAAATGGAACGAACGAGATGTGAACGGTGCGAATGGAGTGAACAAGGTGGTGCGAATGGGAAAGTTCAGACGGTGATGGTGTGAATGGTGTGAATCAGGAAAGAGTATTTTCGTAAGAGTGACTAGCATTTATATATTTTTAAGTTAGTGGCTAGTATTTTGTTTTTACTATCCTAAGTAGCTAATATAAATAGTTCCTCATAAAAAAAGTTAGGGCTTGACAAGATTTTTCAACTATTATAGTACTTACTCCATCCCATTATAAGTGACACCCTTTTTCTTTTTAAGAGGATAATAAAACTATCCAGTATGAAGATAGTATGTACCACTCATACCCAGTTTTGGTGGCATGTATAAGCCATACCCACTGACATCTTTTTTGCACTTTTCAGAGATTAAAAAAAATAAAAAATCTGATTTGACTGCCTTGAATTTAGCAAAAGGAAAAAAAAAATTGACTGCCTTGAATTCATTCAACCACCGCCTCTGCCATCCCACTCATGCGAAAGGAATTTTTTTTTTTTTGTCTAAAACAAACAGAAAAGACAAAACCTAAAACCTAACCTAGCGGTACACTATGCGATATAATTGAACCATAAAACCTAGCGGTACAAGTCCATACCGATGCCATAATTTTTTTTTCACATTCCAAATGCAGCGAAAAATTTAAGAATTCACCCCCATATTCTTATTCTCATCAATCTATGGCGTCATCAAGTTCTAGACATCAATCTGAGGATGAACGGCAACGTGAAAATCAACGACGTCTGGAAGAGATTAGTACTTCGTACCGATTTGAGTAGGGACAAAAGAAAAAACTGTACCGCCCGTCATAATATTGTACCGATAGGTTTTTAACCTGTAAGTACCGTTTTTCGACCGGTCGGTACATATTTTTCAGAATGCCGGTACAGTTTTCATAACATGTTATTGATATTGTGTTAAAAATATGATGATTAATTAGGATAATTTCATGCTAATTATGTGAATTTCGTGGTAATTATGTGAATTTTGTGGTAATTATGTTAATTTCGTGGTAATTAGGATATTTTCGGTGGCTATGCTTATATGCTAATTATGTTAATTTCCGTGCTAATTAGGATAATTACGATGATGCCTTATACGTTTCATAAAATACGTACCGACCATTTAGAATATTATACCGATAAATAATAATATAAAGGTCGTCGGTACTCTTTTCATGCCTAGCGGTACACTTTTTTTTTAATACAGTGTGTTTATGTTCTTATTCTGGACGTTTTGTTATGTTTATTATATTTTTTTAGGCACGCTTAATAGTTAATTTAAGAAATAAGATCATTTGGTGTTACGTTTTCAATTATATATAACTCATTTATAAATTTAAAAAGCATGATCAGTTGACATATATTACGACGATGTGTGATAATTTTGATAATAATGTACCGACCGGTTTTATTGATTTTACTGCGAGCGGTACAATATTTTCCTTTGTCGGTACAATTTGTTTTTTCTCCAAGTGTTTGTGTTCTTATGTTTTAATCGTATTGTATTTGTATCAGTTTGGTTGGATCTGGATCCGTGAAGATGCGCAACGCTATTCTCTGAGGATTAACATGTACTACAAAGTTTCGATTATAACAGATATTAGGCAGAGGCTTCTTGCTGTTGGGGGTCAAGCACTGTTGGATAGATTCATGGCCGGCTGTTTCGGGTATCTTATTAGATGGACATTGGGCAAAGCGGCGGCAAAGTGCTACACATGCTCGTATCAAAAGAGGTAGAGGTGTTCGGTGAATTGCCGTACGATACATGGTATCGTATCGGCGATAAAAATATTCGATTCTCGGCTCAGAAGTACGCCCTAATTTCAGGATTGTATTTTGGAGCTTCTCCATTTGATCCACATGCGGATCAAACACCGGATAATGTGGAGGCTTATCAGAGATTTTGTGACGGGAAGCCAATAATTGCCAAAAAACTGCGGGACCGGTTTATGTAAGGGTATGGGGGAGTTGATCCTGAAGGCGAGCTCCACCTTCGGGCATCAAATGTTATCATCACTTATTATTTCGGGTTAGGTGGCGATGATCGGAGAAATGTGGTGCCCTGGCTTTGGGTATTGGTGGATGATCTCGACGCGTGGAACAGATTCCCTTGGGGCGGGTATACATTTCAGGTCTTGAGGAACTACACCAAGAATCTGGAAACGAAGGGGTCGAAAATGTTACCCAAGTACCATTATTACGGTCCTGTGTGGGTACTACATTGTTGGATGTTCGAGGCTATTCATGGTTTAGCTCGTTTGGTTGTTACCCCCGTATCAGACACTGCCATTCCTCGCTGTTTGAGATGGATAATGGCAGTAGCCTTGCAGATGGATCTTGATGATCAGTTTCGTACAGGAGTCGTCTGTTTCGACTCCATTGAGCCAGAGGCAGCAGAGGAGGAGACACATTACTGGAGGTCCCTCCTGATGGACGACGTGCTCGGAGTGCATTACGTGAGGCCTATCAACCCAATAAAAGAAGGAATACCAGTTGCACGTCGTCCCCCAGTTCAGAGGCCTAGCAGTCTCCCTCCCCACGTATCAGAGCCATGCACCGATCGTGACACGTACGACTTGAGAGACCGGGCCCCGTCGAAAGATACTTTCAAAAGCAAGGGAAAGCGTGCTCGAAGAAACATTTTGTCATCGTCATCGAGCAGCGGCGCCGACACTAATAGACGATCTCGTGATAGGCGGTTTATGAAGGAGCTGCAGGAGATGACTACAGCAACTGTGAAGAGAGAGATAACTTCACAATTGAGAAATGTATTTTTTCCGGAGATCAAGGCCTTCTTCAAAGACCTTTTTAGTAAGAGTTCCCACCGTTCTACATCGCATCGAGATACACCTCCACCACCGCGTCGTGACACACCACCACCGTGCATTCCCCACACGTCAGTCCAAGAGAGGAGACTGGAGGTACAAGCGCCGATCTGAGTTCATCCCAGCACGCCATTCCACTCCCGCTTTTGTTACACCCGAGTGGGTGAGCATAGGCGGTCCTGAGCATGCATACGACCCTCCTCGGTATTTTGAGCATGCATACGACCCTCCTCGGCATTCTGTGCCAAATCCCGAGATATATCATCAGCCACCTCAGGTAAATAATAAGTTAGTAATTTATTAATTTTTTTAATTTTAAATTTAATTGACTTTAATTAATTTATCTGTGTGTAGTATATTGATGCTCAGCCCATTACTGTTGTCCTTCATAACCTTGACTACGGCTCCATTTTGCACAATCCTGAGCTGTACAACTTATACTCGAGGCAGAGACTTGAATATTTAAATGACAACCGAGCAGACCAGCAGGAAGGACAACAGTCGGCAATACAAGTTGAGCCAGAAGAAGAAATTCCACAGCCTATTGGTTCGTTGCCTCCTGCCGATTATGCCGAGGAGGAGAAATGGCGTCGTTATGGAGCCTTTATGTCAGTAGATGATGCTTGCGTAATCATCGGTGGCTCCGCCGTCTATCCTCCGTACTTCCGCACAATTGAAAACACAGAGATTGACCTTGATTATTCTGTAAATAATCTCTCAAATATATTCTTAAATATACTCTCATTTTTATACTTATTTCTTCTTCTAATTGTGCAATTTATTTTGTGTGCAGGTGTTCGAGAGGTACATTGACGTTTTGCGCGGACGTCTGGAAGAAAGGAATCATGTCCTCCCCGATCGAAATGCTATGAACACAATCATCTGTCATGCCGAATTCTTTGTGAGTAACTAATTCATTATGCTTTAATTGGTTCACGGATTTTATATGTTCATTTTGTGAATTTCGTGCTTTTTATTCACACAGAGGGACGTCGAGTTCTACTTCAAGAAGATTGAGAGTAGCAAAAAATTGACGGCGTCGCTATGAACTAATTTGGATGTCAATGCAGATATTACATCTTGGAGACAAGCTCAGCCGGTAACTTACATCTTATATTAATTATAACTTTTTTAATAACATATACCCACATCTACGTGATTTTTATGCAGATCATCGTTCTAGTGCTATCCGACAAGGATTTCTATGTCGTCCGTATACTGCCAAGGTTATGGACGGCTGAGGTGCACGACTCTTTGCTGCACAAGGCATGAGTTCAGGAGACGCGTAAGAGGCAGCTGAAGCCGTTTCAACAAAAATTCTCAACTGTGCTCAATGAAGGAAAGTATTGGGATACTATAGACCTAACCCAGGCACCACGCACGTCGGAAGAATTGAGGATGGTCTTTTTGACTAAGCCTACACCACAGAAGCCCGTTAGGCAGCACATCCAGTGGGACAATCATAGTTGTGGTTCTTTTGCGCTGATGAGTATAGAGCGCATGATTAGTGCCCGGTCCTCCATTGCATGGGACAACGAAGAGGGAAGTGTGTCTTTGTATAGACGTAAAATAGCACGTGATATTTTCTTATTGGCTTTGCAAAGCTATGTCGATTATGTTTGACAAACATTATTGCTTTGTGTCATAAGTGTTAATCATTTATTTTTCTAATTGCCTGTGCCATTTAATTTCTTAGGATAAATATTAAAATGATAACATTAAATTAATAATAACATTTACACATTAAATTAATAATAACATTTAAATGGCCAGTACACATATTAACATTAAATTAACATTAAATTAATAATAAATTACTCCTGATGATCTCTGAGCGGGCATGTTCTTCTTGTGTGGCCAGTCTCATGACATATTCTGCATTTTTTCGGTGCCCGTTGACGGCTACTAGAAGGTTCATCTACGGTGACTGGACGTATGTTGGAGGACAGATTCTCAACTGCAGATCGACGACGAGAGTTTCTCGGGCACCCCACCTGACTGACGGGCAGTGGTGGCAAAACAATTATTGCCACAACATGTGGAGGTATAGACCACTCAGTCTGGGGAGGGATCTGATTCACCTGTTGGGAGTAAATTTGTAAAAGTATAGATCTCTTGTAGTAATCGTCCACATAGTTGTATCCATGCTGCCCATTTCGCTTGTCATACATATAACATATAATCATTAGATTAAGTGCAACAGAAATAAATATAAAATTAAATATAAAAACTTGAGGTTTTCTTATTGAATGGCTGCAGCAGCATGAGAACACGGTATCAAATCAAAATCAAACACACGGCATGGGCAAGTCCTCGCACGCAGATCGACATTTAGATTCTACTTTCCGTCATTCACTTTGAAGATCAAGTCTCTGACGGGCGTGGCAGTGTAAGATCTTGAGAGTTCCACCTCTGTACGGAGCTTTCGCTCTGCCTCTTTCGTAAGAAAATCAGTAGACGATGAATACAATTGACGTCTTTCATCAAACTATTTTTCGACGGTGAGTCTAATTGTCTCCAAACATGAGCAAATTGGTAAGCGTCTAGCAAACACCAATACATTATTGAATTGTTCTGCAACATTGGATGTCAGAGAACTATATCGTCGAACAGGGCACGTTGATCGAGCCTACTTCTCTGGACCAATGTTCATGAGCTTATTATACGCTTCAGGCTTCCCAGCAAGAATGCTATTCATTGCTTTCTCATAAGCTGACTTTCTATATGCATATGCTGCTTTTTGAAACAACTTGGTGATAGGTTTTCCAAAACTAACCATGCTCTTGAGGATGTGATAGTAGCACAGACCGTGTGCTACGCCATGATAGACTGCCCTAACTGCATTTGCGATACTTGAGTGGGCGTATGAGATGATGACCATATCCGAACGACAACCGTATGCCTCCTTCAAACAAGTGAGAAACCATGTACACGAGACATCATTTTCAATTGGATCGATCCCCCATGCCAGTGGTAGCAGTTGCTCGTTTCTATCCTTTGCGACTGCAACGAATAAGATGCCATTATTTTTTCCCTTCAAGTGTGTTCCATCCAACACGATCACCGGTCGAAGACACCACTGAAATGCCACGATACAAGCTGACAACGCCACAAAAGCTTGTTCGAACCGATCATCATTCGGGCTAACATTGTAGTCAATTGTCGAGCCCGGATTTTCTCTCTGCAACATGTGGAGATAGCCGGGAAGCATCTTCCACGAGTCTGTATATCCACCATATATCATCTCAAGGGCTAGATTCCGTGCTCGCAGACATACACTGTAACTTGCATCGCAACCATATTCTCGACGCAAATATGCCCTAATTCACTTTGGTTTAGTGATTTCACCTTCATTGATCATTCTACCCGCAAAATGAGCTGCAATCACCTTAGCACTGACCTTTCTGACAGCTTAATGGTCCATATTAAGATTGCATGTATGTGTCCTAATGAACTTGTGAATATACCAATAGTCGCCCTGTTTCCGAGCACGCAAATCAAAAGAACAGTTACTTTTGTACTTGCATTTGAAGTGAACCCGTTCAGTATCTAAACGTGGAACACTAAACTCAGCTCGTTGTTCCATGTGCCACAATCCAACAACAACTTTCAAATCGTCTTTGCTGTAAAATATCTCGCCCTTATTCAATGGACCGTCTGGCAGCCTGTCAAGATCACTAACAACGAGCGAAGCAGTAACAACTAGTGGAATCATTGGAACTAACCAATTCTGCAGTGCCTCTGCTTCAGTGGCGCAGTCTGTGTCTTCAACAAGGGGCATACGACTACTCTGCATCAGCATTGACAAGAGCTTGTTCACGCAGCCTTGAGTATGCACCCACGTAACGAAGTCTGCAAAAGTACCAAGGGTCAAATGCATAGACCGTGACAGTTCGTCCTCCTCATCAGACTCTGATTCATCCTCATCATCTTTGTCAGAATCGGCGGTAAATTCAGCCTCCTCGGGTACCTGCGATTGCCGTTCCCCCCGCATAGAAATGTTCGCGCCATTACTAGCACCCCATTGAGTATCACCACTAGCACCCCATTGAGTATCACCAAACCAATCAGATGAAGCCAAATGTGCGAGCGACTCGTCGTACTGCGAGTACTGAGGGATTTGATCGTCATAGACAAACGGCAAAGATTCTTTCAAATAAAATGACGGTCTGTACACAGCATCAATATGCATGACATACAATGTAGGCTCAAGGTCGGTAACATACAACCGACGAAGTTGTTCATCGTTACTTAAACTATGTTTAACACTTCGGCCAGTATTAGACGTCAATAAATAGAATTTTTCATACTCAAGACTTAACGATTTCGACATCATTATGAAATCAATATATTCTTTAATGCTAGAGAAACTTATCGTATCTACCGGAAGGTAGAAAGTTCGTTCTTCCCCACCATTATACACACAGTCGTCCCATGTCCCGTTGTATTTAACGATGAATCTCCTACACTCCATTTACATAAAAACAATATTATTAGAAAAAAAATAAGATTATTAAAAAAACAAATTGTACCGCTCGGTAAAAATATTGTACCGATAGAGTATTTGAGAGAATTTATCCGTACCGATCTGTACAAATATAGTACCGATCGGTACAGTTTTTTCTCGTACCGGTACTCATTTTAAATCTTATTTCAACTGACCTATTCAATCTCCGAATGAAAATTCCTTCTACATCTCGATTAACCCCAAGTGAAAATGCCGGTACGTGTGTGACTTCGTTTCTACAAAACAACGATGGGATGGTTAAAAAAAAAGTATAGAATGGAAGAGAGTTGAATGAAAATAATGTGCGTGGAGAAAAAAGAATTGTATCGATTGATATTTTAGTTGTACCGATAGGTGATGTGTACGGTCGGTACAATAAAAATATGATGGGTACAATATTTTTCTCTTCGATACCATCATTAAAAATAAATTCAACTCACCTATAATAACTTTGAAAAATAAATGTCTTCTGCTATGTGATTTATCTAGCAAACGTGAGTGATATTTACTTGTTTTTGTGGTATTGTGATTCTATCTCTTTCATTTTTTTTCTGAAGTGTAATTTCATGTGCTTGTGTGTGTGTGATATATAGACAGAAGAATCAATGAAACTAAATAGATGTACCGATAAGATTTTACGCGTGCATTGACACTATATAATTTCGTACATTGGCATGCATGACAAGCTTTATATTAAAGTCTTGACGTGAATGATGCATGAAAATATTCAAAACGTGAATCTGTACATTGTACATTGGGGAATAATTTTGTCCTCATTCATAAAGCAAGTCAACAATTATTTGAACAATGATCGGATACAAAAATTAATTCATGAATTTGACAATTAAACTATTTTAAAACAGCCGAAAAGTACAAAAAGAATCCCAAAAAGTTGTCAGTGGTTATGGCTTATACATGCCACCCAAAAGTGGGTATGAGTGGTACACACTATCTTCATACTGGATAGTTATGTGTATTATGACTTTCTTTTTTGGTTGTCCACTATAAGTGACATATTTCAAAAATAATAAATTAACCTTTTAAAAAGTGTGGGTTCTATTCTACCACTTTTGTAATTTTTACACATTTTTCTTAATAATCGTACCCATCAAGTATGTACCACTTAGGGTGGTTCCAATGGTTAGCTAAAAATTCCAGCTTCCAACTTGCCACATCAGCTCCATATCAGTTTTTGGAATCCAGCAACTTTTTTTTCATAAATATACTCCAACAATGAACCCAGCTTCCAATAAAAAAATGGACCCACCGCAATACATACTATTTTATATCTCTATATATAGGTTTTTCCAATTAGTTTTATTTGCGCACCCATTTTTATGTTAATTGTATATCTTCAATTATATATATTTAAATTTAAATTCTAAATATAACAAAATAATAAAATAAAATACATTTATGTAATTATAAATAATAATTAATATAATATCTTAAGTGAAATTGGATAAAAAAATACCAAAACTTAATAAACATAAGTTTTTTAGCCTCATTCATAAAACTATAAGTTTTCTATACCAAAATCATTTAAAAGACTAAAGTGCCCTCCCTTTAACAAAAACTAATAAATAAATAATACACCGATAAATTAAATTAAAAAAGCCACAAAAAAATATGGAAAAACAGCCTCAATCTCTCGCGATTCACTCCCTTCGTCGGCCAGATTTCTTCTGGACACGATGGCTGGACACGATGGGAAGACACGATGGGGCTATTGGACACGATGGGTGGACACGATGGATGGACACGATGGTGCCCATCGTGCCCATCGCCCCCATCGTGTCCATCGTGCCCATCGTGTCCAGAGCGCCCATCGTGGGCATCGCCCTCACGATGGATGTCCCATTGCCCCCCTCAATATATTTTGATTTTATAGACATTTTTTGACTTTATGTTGTTGTGGTGCAGATATATTGATTGTAATTGCTTATTTAAGAGTTTCATAAGTAAAAACTAACATTTTAAATAATTTAAATGTAGTCTTTAATATGATAATGAATCATATCATATCTTAAGAATAAAAAGAATCACAATGAATATTTACTTCAAATTCTCAAATTATAGGCTGTATATCATCGATGTTGCAAAAATCATTTTGATTGATTATAATTATGTATGTAAAGTATAAAAAACTATTTATAGGGTATAACAAACACTATGGAATAACATTAAGATATTAAAAATACTTATCGATGTCTGTTCTTCTGGACACGATGGGGACTCCCCATCGTGCTCACGATGGAGACTGCCCATCGTGCCCAGAAGAACAGTCCATCTCCCCCATCACCCATCCCCATCGCCCACTGTTCTCCTGGCACGATGGAGAGTCTCCATCGTGGGCACGATGGGGACTCCCCATCGTGCCCAGAAGAACAGACATCGATAAGTATTTTTAATATCTTAATGTTATTCCATAGTGTTTGTTATACCCTATAAATAGTTTTTTATACCTTACATACATAATTATGATCAATCTGAATGATTTTTGCAACATCGATGATATACAGCCTTTAATTTGAGAATTTGAAGTAAATATTCATTGTGTTCCTTTTCATTCTTAAGATATGATATGATTCATAATCATATTAAATACTACATTTAAATGATTTAAAATGTTAGTTTTTACTTATGAAACTCTTAAATAAGTAATTACAATCAATATATCAGCACCACAACAACATAAAGTCAAAAAATGTCAATAAAATCAAAATATCTTGAGGGGGTGATGGGACATGCATCGTGAGGGCGATGGCCACAATGGGCGCTCTGGACACGATGGGGGCGATGGACACGATGGGCACGTTGGACACGATGGGTACAATGGGGCGATGGGCATGATGGACACGATGGGGACGATGGGCACGATGGGGGCGATAGGCACGATGGACACGATGGGGGCAATGGGCACGATGGGCGCTCTGGACACGATGGGCACGATGGGGCGATGGACACGATGGGCACGATGGACACTATGGGCACGATGGGCACGATGGACACGATGGGGGCGATGGACACGATGGGGGCGATGGACACGATGGGCACGATGGACACGATGGGCACGATGGGCACGTTGGACACGATGGGCACGATGGGGCCATGGGCACGATGGACACGATGGGAACGATGGGCACGATGGGGGCGATAGGCACGATGGACACGATGGGGGCAATGGGCACGATGGGCGCTCTGGACACGATGGGCACGATGAGAGCGATGGACACGATGGGCACGATGGACACGATGGGCACGATGGGGGCGATGGGCACGATGGGCACGATGGACACGATGGGGGCGATGGGCACGATGGACACGATGGGAGCGATGGGCACGATGGGTACGATGGACACGATGGGCACGATGGAGGCGATGGGCACGATGGGGGCGATAAGCACGATGAGGAGTCTCCATCGCCCCCAGTCCAGTACCATCGTCCCAGCCCCATCGCCTACCTCCATCGAGAACCCCCGTAGTACCTACCTCTCCATCGTGGTCAGATTGTGTCTCGGACGAACTTATCGTGCCGGTAATTCTTCCGTCGAGAGTGTGCTTCGTGAGAGAGAGAGAGATTTTTTTTTCGTGGGTTTCGGTCGCTGATTCTTGCGAGAGAGATGAGAGAGAGAGAGATAATGTGGGTGTGTGTGGTAGGGTAGGGTGGACAGAAATTTAAGAGAGAGAGAGAGAGAAATTTTTTTAAAATACTTTGTAAGGGTATTTTAGTATTTTTATCAATTTTGGTATAGAAAACTTATAGTTTTAAGTTTAGGGTTAAAAAACTTATACTATTTAAATTTTGGTACCAAAATATTTGGACCTCTTTATATAATATATAAATTATGAATTTTTTTTAAATATTATAACTAATTCGTTTGAACTTTGTTTTCTATGATTTTTATGTCGAATGAAAGCTCTCGTTGTGATAATTAATATAAGATATATGTTGAATATATTTTCTTGGAATTTTAGACATCGAAATGCCGAAAAACTAAAAAACTAAAGGAACCATAAAATAAAAAGAAAATATAAAAAAATTAAAAAGTAATCAACTACTTTTGTCTTCCTTCTGACAACCTTGCCTTCAAACCCCCTCCCCCTCGCGCTATGGAACACGCACACACAACCTTTGCCCCGTTTAATGCACGCCCTCTACCGTCACACGCCCCCTGGCCCACCATTTGTTTGGAACCTGACTGCCCAAGTTCGCACTCATTTTCTTGGGTTCCAATTTTTGGGATCTATTCCAATGATGGGAGTTGGGTTCCATTTTTTGGAACCCAACCGTTGGAACCACCCTTATAATGAGATGTAGGGAGTATTATACTATTATATGTAACTGTAAGATGCGCAATTGCGTGGTCATGTCAATGTGGAACTTAATGCGTGATGATTTTGTAAGTTAATTTATATATATTTATTTTTTGGTACAAGTAATTTATTATGCGATTAAGCGAGTTAATGATCGATCGAGACTTTTATAGATGTAAAGGGACAATAGTTATGATGTGGTCTCAAATCAATAATAACTCAGTACAATTTAGTTGGTAGCTTTCAAGACTAATAGTCTCAAACATTATTGGAAGTGGCCAAATGTGACTGTCACATGACTTAAAATGAGGGTTAAGAAACGTATACAAAAGGAGATTAATATTTAATAAAAATGCAAAGATGAGATTAAAAAAAAATCTATTTATATTTTAAAGCGTAATATTTTACATTCAAATTCAAAATTTTCCATTGTGAATAATTATTTTCTCACTATTCCTTTACAAACTTCATCAATACTAAGGGCTAATGCTACTACAACAATGTCACGTTCCATCAACTCTCGAAGAGATTTTTGAAAAAATAAAATAAAATTGGGTACATTTGGAGTTATCACAAAAAATATTATGCACACTCTCTCAAAATATATATATATATATATGGAAGAGATCATATGTAAAAGTCTTTTTCCGTAAGAAATAAGAAGTGATATGGACCATTGATCTTTATAGATCTATGATTGTGATTGACCGGCGCATTATAATTGAACATGGAATGCATCGTAACAATGCAGTACTGTAGTAAATAAAAAATGCATTATTATTACAGTGTATTGTAATAATACATAAAATACATTATTTTAGTACATAAAATGCATTATTATTATTTTATATGAAAAAGCGAACCAACCCATATATATATATATATTTCTATATATATATATATATTCTGTTATATGCATTGATAAAAAAAATTAGAAATATTTAATTTGGGGAAACATCAAAGAAACGTTTAATTTGTGGTTGGTCATCGGAGACGGCAAGTCCATGTTATCAGTTTGAATATTCTTTGTACGAGTTTGTTTCATTTATCTACTTAATTAATTAGGTAATAACTTGTGATGATAATAACGAAATAAAACAATATCCCTATAAAGAACAAAGATTATATATATATATTTTTTTTTTTTGAGGAAAGAACAAAGATTATAATTGGCAAGAACTTAATTAAGCTTTTAGGGAATAATAATAAATTAAACTCGTGTTCACATATTTGCCCCAATGTCTAATATTCTTGTGTCGTATGATATATATAGCACTCATTTGAGTTGGTATAGTAATCATGTTTGATTTGGGCTTAAACTCGTGTAATAATATTGTTTGAGAATAACAATTATACCTAAAAAAGAATTTTTGTGTCTAAGTATTTAAAATGGATTACTATATATAAGATTATATATAATGTATTACTCCCTCCGTCCATTCATATTGTCATGTTAATTTTTTTTAATTGTAACAAGACAATTTGAATGGACAACTCAATAAAAAATGGAAGACAATATAAGCGGGACAGAGTTGTATTATTTTCACAAATTGATGGCTTGAATCGCTTTTGTACTTTTTTGAGAATATATAGGGACCGATCATAAGGGAAATTAATATATAGGAAAAGAATATCAATAATGAGATGTAAATTGAGTTAGATAGAATCAGCATGATTACACACGCGCGCGCATATATATATATATATGATTTGGTTCATATAGTCCACATGTAAAAGCTACAAACTGATCTCAACCGTTGATCATGGTATGATCTACGGTTGGTACGTAATTATCAAAGCATGAAAATAGTATGTAAAAAGCATGATTTTATATAAGCATAATTTTTTATACAAAAGGCATGAATCGAGAATAGCAGTATTAAGCATCATTGTATATATTAAAAAGCATGATTATATATTGAAAAAAGCATGGTTTGTAGTTTGTACGGGAGAGATCAGTTTGTAGTTTTTACATGAGGACTAGTTTTTATATGAACCAAATCCTATATGTATATATATATATATATATATACACATAGAGCGCGGATCAAATAAGAACACTTTCTTAGGTGAGAAATAAGAACAAATCTGTACCCCTGATTCTTGTTGATCTACTGTCCAAATTTAACCGTGCATTTAATTACCCTAATTTATGCATTTAAATGCTAATGCATTAAGTTATTGTAGTTTATGCATTAAAATATTTATGCATTTAGTTTCTGCATTTTATGCATCTCGGATATAATAAAAATGCATTGTTCTTACGTTCTCATATAAGATGTGTTCTTACCAGATCCGCTCCCCACACACACACACATATATATATATAGGTGATGTGCTACACACCTTCTGTGAGCACCTTTCGTATGCACATCTCTTGTTTTGTCCATATTAACAATATTCTATAAAAATGATTGAAACCATCTGAACAAGTGGGATAAAAATGATAAAATTATAGCTCTTACCTGATTTTTCATCTTGTTTATTATTGTAGTCTTATTCTTGCAAGAAATGAAGTACATGAACAAGTATATATCATGTGAACTGCCCGTGGTCGAAGATCTCCCTAGAAGAAGCTATTTTGCTTATGTGACTGTGAGGGATGAACATTTCAAGACCAAGCGGCATAGGAAGCGTGTGAAGATGATGATGGATCTTGCACTTCACACACAACTTGATGCTGATATAGTTGTTGGAATGTGCAAGCCAGACAATGAACCCAAGTTGATGTCAATGTAAAGTTATTTATGTATTAGTTTGATGTTGAGTGGTACCTGCAAATATACTTATAAAATAGTTAAAAACTTTTATAATTATGTATTATTAGTGGTGTTTCGATATATAATATCTAATTATGTTTTTGTTCATCTGTTTCGATAAATAACCATCAGGTTATAACTTCTTTAAAACATTGCACAACCAACAGTGATGCATTAATAAATAGCATTACAAGATGCATCATAATGACTAGTCAGATGCATCACAATTGCTAGTTACATGCATCACAAGGCATAGTCAGATGCATCATAATGACTAATTAGATGCATTAATACAATTACCAGTAGATGCACCACAACGCTTAAGTAGATGCATCATAGAGCATTAAGAGATGCATCACATATTATTGGGAGATGTACCTCAGATATGCATTTAAGTAATTGAAATAAATGTGTAATGCAATGTAATTATAAATCAAAATTATACAATTGTTCAATTCTTTCACAAGATAACTAGTTCAAACATACATTCAATCATTCTTTTTTCATGTGTTTTTCAGTTTCTACCATACGTAACTTCAACAAGAATGTGCATATATAATTCGGATATAACCAATAATTCTCTAATAACCTCAACAAATCAAGAGTTTCTCTATTTTAAAACTACGATCTTGGTGCATTCTTCATATTAGAACTCTGCTTCTCTTTTCACTTATCATTTAACGTGTTATTTTTCTAATAAGAAGTAACACAACACTCGACTCTCAGCATCTTTATCAATCTTTATCGAAGTTTTCGGGCAGGAATGTCGTTTGCATTGGAGCAACACCTTCTGGTTCGATTACAGAAATGAGAATAACATCCATGAAAAATTACATCCGTCTTGGTCCCCTATATGATGAAACATTATATTACAATTATGATTGTTCATTCAAGTAATTGTATTGTATTTTGTATCAGCACGATAACAAATAGAACACGATAAGTCCAAAGACAAAGAAGAACATGAAACGAACATTAGATGCATCACAAATGACTACCTAGATGCACCATAGTGATTGGTCAAATACACCACAATGCATTTTCAAAATTAATTAACATTGTTCACAGATTACCTACTACCATGCCAAAACACAATGTAACACAAATATGAGACAGATTATTTAAGATCGATGGGTAAATGTTATTTTTACATCCAAGATCAACACATCTAAGAACGAGGTTTCATATTCCAATAAATACTATAGGTACAATAGGCAACCCTAAACATTCAAAATCATGTGTTAGTTCAGATGCATCACACTCATTTATCAGATGCACCACACCGACTTATCAAATGCACCACAATGCGATCTACATTCAAAAACATGAAGTGAAGATTATAATTATCTAAAAATTCCCAAATTCTCATACACGAGGCTCCTGCATTCAACAACAAAATCATAATCCCACAATCTACTGGTTTTGCAATATCATAATTCATGGATTTCCAATCACGCCAAATTCTAGATCATAAGTTGATAAAATATCTCAAATTCAAGTTTTAACATCCATAGTACACAAAATTATTTTCTCAAATGCATACAAACACTTGATCGAGATGCATAAAGTTTGAATATATGCAGCACAAAGGATTTACTCTCATCAACACCAAGTTCTCAAATAAATAATAAGATAAATCCAGTAATTCATCCAGTAAATCACTGACCTTCATTGTACTATGTTGTCGACATTGTTCTTCACCTTAATTGATTTCTTCAATTTTCTTCTTCAGTAGCGCACAACTTGATTTCAAGCCGTAGCTTGATTTGATGGTAAAAAATCACAAAAAAACTAGATTTTCTTCTCGATTTCCCTTCGATTTCATATTTTTTTTCTTTTCTAACTGATTGATTTGGGTTTTTTGGTTGTAGAATCAGAGGTTTGGGTTGAGAGATGTAGATTGAGAGCTGCGTGTAGTGAGAATTGAATGAACAATAGCTATGGGCTTGAGCGATCCGTATAGAAGAATCAATTTTATGTTTTACATTTTTGCCCATGGCTGCACAGAAATGAGTTTTTCAATTTTGGGGGATTAAATATTCTGAATTAAATCAGACCATCCATCAAGATTAGATCTATGGTGTAGGATCATTCTTAATTCTTATTTTAAGGGTTTTTTCACTAGAAGCTATCCCTATATATATATATATATATATATATATATATATATATATATATATATAGGGAGAGGATCATATATGAACTCATCTTTATATGAGAAATAGGAACCAATCCAAGCCATCTATCCTACAAGATCTATGGATATGATTTAATCTCATACTCAACCAGTCAAACCCGCTTTTTTTGGTCAACCCCGCATTTTTTTACTTAAGTAAGGTTAGTATGGTAATTTTCGCTATTTCCTGCAGTGTAAAAACGAGATGCATTAATTAGTGTAAAGTGATGCATCAATATCACATTTCTGATGCATCAATTGTTTTTTTATTAATATGGAACAAATAATAACTTTTACATCCCATTTATGGTTTATAAAAAACAAACAAGATTTATAAAGTGTGTACTTATACAATTAAAACATTACATATACCTTATTCGTATTTGTTACTTGATGTTTTGGGCAAAATTTTGTGATGCATTAATACGATTTACGTGATGCACCAATATGAAATTGTAAATGCACATAATAAGGAATGGACCATTACCACCATTAATGCATTACATATATGGTATTTGTGCATTAAATTGCTTAGATTTATGCATTACATTGTGTAGTTTTTTTTACATGTAGTATAGATTTATGCATTACATTAGATTTATGTTATGTAGATTTATGCATTACATTGTGTAGTTTTTTTTTTGCAATACCATTCATTTATGCAATATGTATATATCATATTCGTATTCGTATATAATATCACAATTAATATATTATGTATAACATATTTGTATTTGTTACATGATATTTTGGGCACAATTTTATAATGCATTAACACGATTTACGTGATGCATCAATATGAAACTGTAAATGTACATAATAGGGAAAGACCCAGTACCATAATTAATGGCATTACGTACATGATATTCGTGCATTATATATATAAGTTTGAATGCACAATTGCAATTTATAAAATGCACAAACTATCACACGGTAATGCATTAACAATCCAAAGAAAACATCTCATCCCCAATAATGCATCAATACTCAAATGCACATTCAAAAAATTTCAATCTCATTATAAAATATTCCCACAATATTCTTTTAATAATTTTCTACAAGTTGTGCACAAAAGCATCGAAAAACAATTCACACCCTTGTTGTCAGAAAATATAATGCTGAAATTATGCACAAAATACACACCATCTAAACTGGTGTCTTCTTCTTCCCAGATGACATCATCAGCTCGCTTTCGAAGAAAAATCAAACAAAACCAAAAATTAAATCGACCGTTGTGAACGAGAGGGTTAAAATTTTGTGAAAATTAATTAAGCAAAAACTCATGAAGAAAGGAAATCGACCGATGTGAACAAGATGGTAAAGATTTTGTGAAATTAATCAATCAAAACTCACGAAGAAAGAAAATCGACAGTCGTGAATGAGAGGATCAAGATTTTGTGAAATTAATCAATAAAGCCACCAGAAAAGCACTTGAGTTACAGAGTAAAATTTTCCAAAATTTTCCATCAATTGATTTGCAATGATTTGGTCAATTCTGTTACGATTTCTCGGATTTAACCAGATACTGAAGCACCCTGTAATACACACTTGAATCACCCGGTGGTGGTGCGGCGCTATATGGCGGTGTCGCAAAGGCGACGACGACAACGATGATTTGTGATGGTGCTAGTGAAGAGAAAAATGAAAGAGAGAGAGAGAGCTAGCTGTAATCCAACGAGAGAGAGAGAGGGAGAGAAGAGAGTATGTTGCTAATAATTAATTTCCTAAAATAGCCTCCATCACTTTTTTTTGAATTTATGTTATAATTTTAGATTTAATTATAGCCACACATTTTTTAGTAATTAGCAGTCAGGATTAGTTCATATTTCTTAGAGTACAGAATTTTTTTAGGCCACTAAGTATAGGCGTTTTGCAAAAATAGGACAACCTTTTGCGGGCTTGCTATTTTAGGACAAAATTTTAAAAATTAAGCATTTGCAGGCCAAAAAAGCCAGATCGGGCTAAAACGCACGTGTTTTGCACGTGATGGTATTTTTCTCGGCCCGATGATGATGTGGCTGCCAACTAAGTGCCACATCATTGCCATCTCATTTTTTTGGCCTACAAATGCTTAATTTTTGAAACTTTGTCCTAAAATTACAAACCCGCAAAAGATTGATCTATTTGGTTAAATTTGAATTTCACATTTTATTAATTGTTTGGTCTCATGTCTTATATATATTATGTGTCAACTATTTGTCTATAACCTATATATAAGTTGGATTTTTATTAGATTTTAGTTAGATTTATCGAAGTTATGATTAGAGAAAGGAAGTTGGACCCCGACACCATCATTCAAAGTTCTGGCTTCGTCAGTTCTTACATGTACTAAATGTAATTGGAAAGAATGTAATGTAATTTAATCATAAAATATATTTAATTAACTTAGACTTACATTGTTTTGCAGTTTATATGATCGTGTAAGCAGTAGTAATTTGGACAAGGTTAGTTTCCTCTCATCTCCAACCAAAAAAATTAAAAGATCCACAAACTAATTAAGAGTATTTGTGAGGCTAAAGATCTCAAGCTCAAAAAATTCCATCAATGCCTTTTAAGTCGAATTTGTTGTTGGAAATATATGATATATATTTATTTGGAGAACAAAAAGTTTGGAGAAACAAATTTGTATTTTGTATTGTGGACGTGTGTGTGAGTGTGTGTATGTAAAGGAATTTAAGTGGGAGGAATTTATTTACTAACTCAATATTTCTTCAATTCACTTCACACTACTAATTCATACAAAACTTGTATATATAATGTTACAATGTCGGCTAGTTTTCCTTAACCGACTTTAATTTGTGGTTAAAATTAGTTACTCTAGATAACTCTATTTCTAGACTATTCTTTATTTACTTTCTTAATTTCTTATTTCTAGATTTTTCCATCTTTTCTTTCTATTTCTTTACTATTCTAGATATTTCTTAACAAAATATCTATTACAAAATCAAGTTTACTAATTTATTTCAACATCCCCCCTTAAACTTGATTTGTCATTCCGAGCAAACTTCTAAGCTTGATGAAATCTTCGTATTTGAGTGGCTTTGTGAAGATGTCGGCAAGTTGATCTTGTGATTTCACGTACTCCACTTGAATCTCCTTCTTCGCAATACATTCTCGGATGTAGTGGAAGCGAGTGTCAATGTGCTTGCTCCGATTATGATGCACTGGATTCTTTGATAGCGCGATTGCCGACTTGTTATCCATGCAGATAGTTGTTGGCTCCTTTTGTGGCAACCCGAGCTCCATTAATAAGCTTCTAAGCCAGACCGCATGGCAGACACTGAATGTGGCAGCTACATATTCAGCTTCACAAGTTGATAAAGTGACTATAGGTTGCTTCTTCGACATCCAAGTGAAAGCAGTGTCTCCCATGTAGAATACGAATCCACTTGTACTCTTTCAATCGTCGTTATCTCCGGCCCAATCGCTATCACTATAGCCAACAAGCTTATAATCATTAGTATTTGAATAGAATAGGCCATAGTTGAGCGTACCTTTAAGATATCGAAGAATTCTCTTTGCTGCCTTGAAGTGGATAGAGGTTGGTTTTTCCATATAGCGACTCACGAGCCCTGTTGCATATAGAATGTCAGGCCTTGTGCAAGTTAAGTACCGCAAGCTTCCAACCAAGCTCTTGTATAACGTCGGGTCCACTTTTTCTCCTTCATCATCCTTGGACAACTTGATTCCACATTCCACCGGTGTGTTGATTGCCTTGCAGTTCTCCATTTTGAACTTCTTCAAAATCTCTTTTGCATAATTTTCTTGTGTAATAAATATTCCATCTTCAAGTTGTTTCACTTCCACACCGAGGTAGTACGCCATCAGCCCAATGTCAGTCATCTCGAATTCCTTTGTCATGGCCTTCTTGAACTCCTCGAACATACTTGGATTGTTTCCTGTGAAGATGAGATCATCCACATACAAGCAAACTATTAAAATATCATCTCCCTTAAATTTAACGTAGAGGGCATGTTCATGCGGGCATTTAATGAAGCCATTTTCTTCCAAATACTTGTCAATTCTGCTATTCCACGCCCTTGGTGCTTGCTTTAGCCCGTATAGAGCTTTTTTCAACTTCAAGACTTTATTTTCTTGCCCTTTCACCACATAGCCGTCTGGCTGCTTGATGTAGACTTCCTTATCAAGAAATCCGTTCAAGAAGGCTGACTTGACATCCATTTGATAAATCTTCCATCTATTTTGGGCTGCAAGAGAAAGTATTAGTCTAATAGTTTCTAGGCGAGCGACTGGAGCAAATACCTTATCATAGTCGATGCCAGCTCTTTGGCTATATCCTTTCACGACGAGTCTTGCTTTGTATCTTTCAACTTCACCCTTGGAATTCTTCTTAAGTTTATACACCCACTTAACTCCAATAGCTTTGTGCCCTTTCGGTAGTGTCACGAGCTCCCACGTGTCATTCTTCTCTATGGCCTTGATCTCTTCATCCATCGCGACTCGCCATTTTTCGATTTCTGTAGCTTCTTCAAAACTCACTGGTTCACAATCAGCATATAAGCAGAATAAGGTAAGATCTTCTAACCTCTCAGTGTCGTCATAAATTTTGTCCAGGCTTCTTGCGCGTTGTGTGGCTCTTTCATTTAAGAAAGATGGTGGCGTGTCTTCACCACTTGATGTAGGCGAAGTTGGTGGAGTTTGTTGTACATCTTCCATTTGCTCGTCCATTTCTTGATCTTCAAATTGGGGAGCGAATGTGAAGTCACTGTCATTGTTGCAGCCGAAATCCCATACTTCTTCTTCATCGAACTCCACGTCTCGACTTATCATGGTTTTCTTTGTAGTTGGATCGTACAACTTGTAACCTTTAGAGTTGGAGTCGTACCCAATGAAGATGAAAGGCTTGCTTTTGTCGTCGAGCTTACTCCTTGTCTGAGCTGGTACATGGGCATAGGCTTTGCTTCCGAATACTCTCAAGTGGGCGATCCATGGCTTCTTTCCACTCCAAGATTCATGAGGAGTCTTGCCCCACACACTTCTTGTTGGACACCGGTTGGACAGATACACGGCACACGCGACTGCTTCTGCCCAAAATTCTTTGGGCAAATTCTTCGTCTTCATCATGCTTCTGGCCATCTCAACGATGGTTCTGTTCTTTCGTTCTGCCACTCCATTTTGTTGGGGAGATCTTGGAACTGTTAATAGTCGTCGAATACCGCTTGCTTTGCAAAATTCTAGGAACTCCTTGGATGTGAATTCTCCACCTCGATCAGTCCTCAAGGCTTTGATTTCTAGCTCACTTTCTTTCTCGACGACAGCCTTGAACTTCTTGAAGGCTCCAAATGCTTCTGATTTCTGCTTCAAGAAGTATACCCACGTTTTTCTTGAATAATCATCAATAAAAAGTAGGAAATAATTATTTTTACCGAGGGAGCTTGGCTTGATTGGTCCGCACACGTCAGCATGGATTAACTCCAATGGTTTCCGAGCTCTTGAGCATGACTCCTTTGGGAATGGCTTTCTGAAATGCTTTCCAAGTAGACATCTTTTGCAAAGTTGATCGGGATGCTTGATAAATGGTAGTCCTCTCACCATTTCTTTTCTCGATAATAATTTTAGACTACCGAAATTCAAGTGCCCAAAACGGAGGTGCCATAACCAAGATTTATCTTTATAGCATGCTTGAAGGCATTTTGCCACATCATTTTGAATATCTAATAAAAACATTCTATTTTTGGACATTGGCACCTTGGCAATTAAATTATTTTTGACATCTCTTATTGAAAGGCTATAATCTTTCATATGAATGTCATAACCTTTCTCTAAGAGTTGTCCCAGGCTTAATATATTATTTTTCATATTGGGCACGTAGTAGACGTTAGAAATAAAGTCATGAGCACCGTTCTTCAATCGAATTAATATTTTCCCTTTTCCTTTTACGGGTATTTTAGATTCATCGCCAAAGGAGACGTTACCGCTTACCGACTCATCGAGCTCTACGAACATGCTTCTTTTTCCGCACATATGATTGCTTGCGCCTGTGTCGAGGTACCACGTGTCAGCTTGTCATCCAGCTTCTCCTTTATATGCTAGAAGAACACTTTCATTTTCTTCCGTTGTGTTCTCGGCGTAATTTGCCTTCTCTTCAACATTTGCTTTCGCATCTCTGCACTCAGAAGCATAGTGTCCAAATTTTTTACAATTATAACATTGTATTGAAGATTTATTGTACCTCGATTGCGGGTTGCTCTTCCCTCGTCCGTTACTTGGGAGCTCTTTTCTCTCTTCATTGTTTGCAAAATATCCTCGACCACGTCCACGTCCATATCCACGACCACGACCTCGATCATGTCGATGTCCGCGGCCTCTTTCTTGTCGGCCGCCACCATTGCCCGAACTTTCTTCTTTCTCTTTTGGGCTTACTTGCAACTTCAGAAGTTGCTCGACAATTTCTTGTTTCTTCTTTTGTTTCTCCTCAAAAGCTTGTAACGATCCCAACAAGAGATCGATACTCATTTTCTCCAAATCTTTAGTTTCTTCTATTGTCACCACAATATACTCAAAATTTGGAGTTAGCGAACGCAATATTTTCTCCATAATTCTTAAATCCTCCAATTTTTCTCCATATCTTTTCATTTGGTTTGACACCGCCAAGACTCTTGAAAAGTAATCCGAAACCGATTCGGACTCTCTCATATGCAAGGACTCAAACTCTCCTCTTAGAGTTTGGAGACGTACCTTCATTACTTGCTCCGCTCCTTTGTACGAGATTTGGAGTTTCTCCCATGCTTCTTTCGCAGTGCTTGCGCTCGAGATCTTCTCGAACTCGTCGTCCCCTAGCGCCTGATAAATGAGACAGAGAGCCTTCTTATCTCTCTTTCTCGCATCTCGCAATCTATCCTTTTGTTGTTGGGATAGTACGGCTTCGTCCTGCGGCTCCTCGTAGCCACTCTCCACGATCTCCCAAGCATCGTGGGCTCCCAATAGCGCCTTCATCTTGATGCTCCAATTATCGAAACTGCTCTTATTCAGCATGGGGACTTGAAACGACGGCAGGTTGGCCATTCCACAGGTAGAAGAACCTTATAGCTCTTGATACCACTTTGTTGGAAATATATGATATATATTTATTTGGAGAACAAAAGTTTGGAGAAACAAATTTGTATTTTGTATTGTGGACGTGTGTGTGAGTGTGTGTATGTAAAGGAATTTAAGTGGGAGGAATTTATTTACTAACTCAATATTTCTTCAATTCACTTCACACTACTAATTCATACAAAACTTGTATATATAATGTTACAATGTCGGCTAGTTTTCCTTAACCGACTTTAATTTGTGGTTAAAATTAGTTACTCTAGATAACTCTATTTCTAGACTATTCTTTATTTACTTTCTTAATTTCTTATTTCTAGATTTTTCCATCTTTTCTTTCTATTTCTTTACTATTCTAGATATTTCTTAACAAAATATCTATTACAAAATCAAGTTTACTAATTTATTTCAACATTTGTCACACTTGACTTTTCAAGTATGGTTCCTTACATATGGCTAGGAAGCTATTGCGCAAAAATATGAGTTTAATCAATATACACATCGGGTAGTGGACCGTGAGTTCACACGTCTAAAACAAAAAATGTACTTTAGCATTCATAGAAAACAAATCAAATCCTACTAGGCCTACCGATTCAAATAATATGGCTAAAATTGTAATTTTATGATCTTTTTTTACGGGATCAATATAAATTTACAATGAAAAAACAATTTTAACCTTAATGAATTTTAACACCGATCAGGTTAAATCGCACGTGTTTGTCATTGAGCTCATTTATGCGGCTTGATGCCTATCGGCTGCCAAATAAGCTATCTAATCAGCACTTAGTGGAACCCAACGCTGATTTGACTGCCACACATCTCTCTCTCTCCCCGTCCACCTCCGCTACCGACCGCCGGCAGTGGCCACCTCCACCGCCGACAACATCCTTCACCCATTTTTTCTCTCTCTACTCTCTCTTCCTCACTATCACCATCTCTTTCTTATCATTCCGTGGAGTACAAAGTTTTTTTAGGCCACTAAGTATAGGCGTTTTGCGAAAATAGGACAATATTTTGCTGGCTTGCAATTTTAGGACAAAGTTTTAAAAATTAAGCATTTGTAGGCCAAAATACGTGGCACTTAGTTGGCAGCCACATCATCACCAGGCTGAGAAAAATACCATCACGTGCAAAACACGTGCGTTTTAGCCCGATCGGGCTTTTTTTGGCCTGTAAATGCTTAATTTTTGAAACTTTGTCCTAAAATTGCAAGCCCGCAAAAGGTTGTCCTATTTTCGCAAAACGCCTATACTTAGTTGCCTAAAAAAACTTTGTACTCTATTTCTTATATAAGGGGTGGTTCTCACCAGATCCATACCCTTATATATATATATATATATATATATATATATATATATATAAATAAGAGATCATATGAAAACACCTTTTTTCCCGTAAGAAATAAGAAGCGATATAGACCATTGATCTTCGTAGATCTACGGTTGTCATTGACCGTATCTATTACTAATACGAAAATAAAGTTGCCCCCTCCACGGTGCTCCGTTCAGATTTTCCTTTATTCTGGTAATTTGTCTAATTTTAATTCATATATATTTTAATTTTAATTGTTATTAATTAAAATTTTATTAATTTCATATTCTTGAAATATCACATGTTTATCTATTAATCACATCTCATATTTATCTTTCCCTCTATTTAATTAATTTATTCTATTATACATATTAAAATAACAATTTCGGAATGCATTATTATAAATCCTTATTTTATACAATCTTAATTCATATATAATAATCTATAAAAAATTTGTAAATGAAAATCCCTATGAAGACTAAATAAATATATTTAGTCAACATGTCTACATTGAATCCTTTTCATTTTTCATTCATGTTTTTCTAAAAATTTCGATTAGTGCTTTCTAGAAAATATATACAATGAATCAAATGTGGGATAGCTAGCTAAAGAAAAGAACAAAAAAACTTGAAGATGTAAACATATTTTTTCCCGTATTTTGAAAAAGATTAGAGATATCGATTTAACATGAACTAACGAGACGGTTCAAATATACTTAAAAAGAAAGATTTTTACTAATTTTAATTAATATTACTTTGAAGATGTAAACATTTTTTTCCGTATTTTGACAAAGATTAGAGATATTGATTTAGCATGAACCAACGAGACGGATCAAATATACTTAAAAAGAAGTATTTTTACAAATTTTAATTAATATTAATTTTTTTAGATTTTTATCGAGTAATTTAGCATAAACCAACGAGACGGTTAATAATTAATGCGAACAATATCACAACTTTTAAATAAGATATAAAATTATTTTTAAAATATATACATATAAATTAAAACATAAAGTTATTCCACGTCGAATTTCGACGGGCTTGCATCTAATTACTAATAGATTATAATGTAGTATTATCATTTTCACAAACTTATCGATAAGAAATTTGTTTAAATTGTTTGTTTTTTATTGACTTATACGATAGAACCACAATATATCGACTTATACGATAGAACCACAATAATAATAATAATAATAATAATAATAATAATAATAATAATAATAATAATAATAATAATAATAATAATAATAATAATAATAATAATAATAATAATAATAATAATAATAATAATAATAATAATAATAATAATAATAATAATAATAATAATAATAATAATAATAATAATAATAATAATAATAATAATAATAATAATAATAATAATAAAATTGGTCACACAGGATGGCGCCCAGACTCTAGCTCCTTGTAATTGCTTGTCGGTCCAATTTTTCTATTTCAGATTTCACAGTTTTATTTTTGGTGCTTTTCTCAACCATTTATGTCCCATAATCTATTTTCAATCCTGCAATTAGTGAAGTAAAATCTAAAATCTAGCTAGTTGTCTCAAATAATTGTCCTACCAAATCACTGTTTTTATTTTTGTTCTAATTTCTGTGACTTAGCTCATATTTTTGTTTTTTATATTGATGGGAGCTACGTTTTTAGAAATTCGGAAATATGCTTTTCATCAATTGTAATGCGATTAAGAAAAATACGAAGGAATTGCCGTATTTCTTGCAATGTGATGGTATTTTTTTCACCTTTAAAAATGTAATTAAGTGATCGGGGTGCGATCCCATCTCCGAACTAAAAAAAAGAAAAATAAATATGGACTTCATAATTCATAAAAGGTACAAAAGATAGATGAAACATTTTTTTTAACTTGAGAAAATGAGAGCGGTATAGATTGAACCCGAGATCTCGTTGTTCACAAACAAGATCTATTACCGCTTGAATTTTCCGAGAAATCAATAACTCTTAAAAATAATGATTAAAACGCGAAATTGCACAAGTTTTTTGAATCACAAAGTAAAATAATTCGCAAATCTTATTCTTCAAAATTATTAGCTGAAAGCATTTCAAAATTTTCCTCTATCACAATTTTGTCACTGAAAAACTTGTGTAACTAAAATTATAATTCGAAACAAAAAAATCAATTAATTCATATCCCTCACGAGCAATATAGTATAATATTTTGATGTTGAATTTCACTAATAATTATAATAATTGTTATATATTGATTGTCATAAATATGTGTTGGCTGCCAGGTAACACACTTTAGGTCACAATTAGTTTTTGTTTTTGTTAACCACTCTTTATTGAGAAAAGCTACAGCAAAAAATCTTATACATAACACAATCTTTCTTAATTGACTAACAGAAAGCGTTTGCAAATAGCTATACGCTACTTTTCAATTCAATCACATTACGTATTCAATTTAAAATTAGAAAGAATAAAGAAGTATACAAATAGTGTTCCAATAGAGTAGACCCTTTTTTTTGTTTTTTTTTTTTTTTGAGCATCCATTTAAGTAGACTTTAAACCTATAATGAATGAGTTGGTGAGAGTTTTATAAGTACCACATGAAGCATCCCATGTGGTTTGGCAAGTAAACCTAATTCTTTGTTTGGAATATTATGTGTGTGATTGCTGTGTGTTTGTATCTTTTAACCTTGTCAAGATTTCCCATTTGCTGTCCTAAAGTTTCAATCTTAATGCGATTCCTCTTAAGGAAATTAAAAATATATAAGTAATTATCACTGCTGCATTATATATGCATGTCATCATCAATATTCTAGGAAATTATCTCATCAAGATTTTCAACAAGTTTCAATCTTCATAGAATTTATAGAAATTCTTGCTATGTCAACCAATTAAAATTTGTTAAAATAAGACTTTACTAGTCGCAAGGAAAGGTATAGTTAGGCCCATCCAAGAAGATGTATATTGATTTTTATGTCGTGAAACTCGCAGCCGTTATTTTCACACAAGAGAGGTAATTTTACTTTAATTTTCAATTACATGTGTGACATGCTCGACTTATAGAAGTATTAGTGGGATTTAAACCCCTGACGACATTAGGAATACCACTCTACTAGGTCATTCTGAATGGACAAAAAATATTAATTAAAATAGAGACATACTCCTGTGTGATAGGTTGACCCTTGTGTTGACTTTTTTAAATTTAATTTTTTTATCCTAGTTGAAGATTAATTACCTCAAAAAAAATTGAAGATTATTAAACCCTAATTAAGAATTATAAATCCTAACTGGGGATTAATAATTCTTAATTGAAAAAAATTAAAGAAAATAAATAAATAAATAAAATAAAATAAATTACAAAAAATAAAAAACCTAAAATTAAAAAGACGGGCACATGTAAAAATAAAATAAAATAAAAAAATACAAGCGTGTGCAGTGCAAGCACCGAAATTAAAATAGGACCACATGATATAATACCCAAAACGATAATAAATTATATTAGTACACTTAGCTTATACGTGGAAAAAATTTGATGCAAATAGTGTTGCAAGTTAATTAATTATTATCCTTTTCAACTGGACTGCCCAATACCTTAGAAAGACAACTTTGTACATGCTGTATTAAGTCATCGTGGATTATAACACACACGTATATGATATGACATTATCAAATAATTTTTTTTTTAACTTATATCAATTAGGAATCAATTTAGATAATTAATCTTAACCTAATTATATATATATAAAAAACAATATCACAAAATATATATTATTTATAGGGCCAACTCTTTTTAAATACCACACAATAAAAGACAAAAGTTATTCACACTCATTTACAAGAGTATGAGTTTTTCATACCAAAATCAGTAAAAAGACTAAACTATCATTATTAAACAAATAAAAAAACAACTAAAAAAAACTTGTCTCTCTTTCTCTCTCTTCAAACTTGTCTCTCTCTCTCTCAAACTCGTCTCTCTTTCTCTCAATCCGATGCCACCACCGTGTGAACCAACCCTCGACGGCACCATGAGCAGAAATCGATCGGAAGAGACCTAATTATTCACACGGTAGCACCACACGGTGGTTCACACGGTGGTAGCCACCGTTCACACGGTGGCTACCACCTTGTGGTGCTATCGTGTGAACAATCAAGAGGCGTAATTGTTCACACGGTGGACCACACGGTGGACCATACGGTGGTTCACACGGTGGCTACCACCGTGTGGTGCGATCGTGTGAACAATCAAGAGGCCTAATTGTTCACACGGTCGCACCACACGGTGGACCACACGGTTGTTCACACGGTGGCTACCACCGTGCACACGGTGGTGGCCTGCACCGTGTGCACAAGAACATTTCATTTAAGCCTCTTATCTTTCCACGTGTTAATGATTTAGATGTTTAGCGATTCTCTAATAGCTTATTTCAACATTTATAACCACTTAACACCTCAATCGAACACGTACATATAACATTTGTGTAATTCACTAGTGTAAGAGGTACTTTCTCAATAACAAGATGTCAACGTATATTACAAATATCTTCCTAATCTAAGAATTATACACAATACATAATGGATTTCGTTCATGCAATCCTATAATTAATGATACAAATAGACATATTTGTTCATAATAATCGTTCATACGCACTCAATAATATGTAAATTAGTGATTTGTCATGCATTTAATGAAAAATTAATTGTGTTCTTGTGCACACGGTGCAGGCCACCACCGTGTGCACAGTGGTAGCCACCGTGTGAACTACCGTGTGAACCACCGTGTGGTCCACCGTGTGCATGACCGTGTGGTGTAGAACTCGCGGAAAAAAAAAATTACGGGCTAAATATAGCTTCATACCTTCTTTATGAACCCAGAAACACTTATCGGCGGTCCTATTTGCACTTCAACTCCTCTTTTTCGAATAATCTTGTGATTTTTACAAGGATTTTGAGAGACCCATTTGTAAAAAAATCGCACGTTTTTTCTTCAATCTTTTTTCTCTTCATTCTTGTCCTAAATGTAATGTATTTAATTGTTGTTGTGATATTAATGAGAGTAAACAACTGGTGGACGTCGTATACCACCAAATAATTCCTGCAATTCGCTCAGAATTAAATTAGTATAACAATAAGCAGGGTCGAACCACAGAGAACGGGAATTCACCTATTTTTCTTATAAATCTAATTTTGGTGTAGCCACCACGCCTTAAATTGAGATAAATTAATGAAATACTAGGAAGACAAAGAAATTACTTAAAATGGCAACGAGAATATAATCAAAAGAAAAGTAATCCGGCTTCGAATAAATCCACACTAGTCTAGACTCTGATCATCGATGCAAAGATTAATTAATTCCCAAGAACCAACCAGTTATAGGGTACCGTGAACGCAGCAGACATACCCCAATTCCTTCGTACTTTATCGATAGTTAGCTGTAGACGCCAGACCTAACTATTTCTCTTATTAAAACACAACCTATCTGGAGACGCCAGACCTAGATTTAATGCTCTAATAGCTTTTAGATCTGAAGGAACCCAATTTAGACGAATTACCCAAGAACGCAAGTAATAACCCGTCTACCAATTTATTCCTACTACGAACATGGTAGCTTTATCACTAATTAGCCATATTCCAACAATTACGGATTGAGGGAACTAATTGACTGTAATCCAATTAAATCTAAGTTGATCAGGCTTAAATAAAATCGGAATTAACTTTAAACATAAGGAATAAATCGAAACCCTAGGAAATTAATTATATGAACAATTAGATCTCACAGATTATTAGACTAGTGCTTCAATATTCTCGCCGAATTAAAGAACTAGCTACTCATAATAATTAAACTAAACATAATCAAATAATAAAAAGATAACATAAATCTAATCTATTAAAATATGAAAATAAATTACAACTTCCAAATCTTCTGCACTTGTCCTTCTCGGCGGCGAAAAACCAAAGTTGTGCAATCAAAGGTATGATTTAAACTAAAATATGAAAAATAGAATAAAACTCCCTAATGTCTCTCCCCAAAAGTTGGCGGCTGCCATCTCTCTCCTAAACATCTCCCCCCCTCTAATAATAAGTCAAAAAGTATATATATATAAACTAACTCCTAAACCTATATCAAATAGGTAATAACTGCTCCACCAAAAATAAGGACTTGGGCTTAATTAGGACACTTTTAATTAGCCCAATAATAACAAAATAACTATCTGAAATTAATTACAGCCCATCTTCCTTGCATCCTTAATCCACAGCAAAATAGTGCAAAATATACTTCTTTTCCGATTTATCTCGTCCAAATCCTTGCACTCATAATTTCTCCAAAATCCTGCACAAGACACACTAAAACGTGCATTATACTCGCATAAAATGATAGAAAATCCCAACTTCTGAACAACCAAAAACATACACATCAAATCTCCTCACACTTGAATCATACTTGCCCTCAAGTATGAAGAGAAGATAAAACTAAATCATCAAACATGGTTGTTCAGAAACATTAAACCTCCTCAAGACACAAAACAACGACTCAATAAAAAGAAAAGAAGAATGGAAGGTAAGAGATGAGACGCGAACGAACTAACTAGACACACAAAATAGCCAAGTAAATACCAACATGTCCAACTGCAAACTACTTCTGCAAGCAAGAGTCAAGCAGCAAACAAGAGATTCTCAACCATCAAATGAACGAAATGAAATCTCAAATAATGCATCATTATCATCAACTTGGTCAAAATTGGGCAACAATCAAATATAGCTCACAGATTTCACTCATTCACTCCCTACACTACTCCAGGACAGTCACTCATAAACAAATTTCACTCGATCGCGATATAAAGCAGCCAACATGTAACTCAAGAAGGACTTTTCTCATTTGGCGTAATGGGGCTAGGTACCATTCAAAATTTGGAAGGATCTAACAGGGATTCCTAAGCTTCAGAAAATAAGAACAAATATCATGCACATCCAAACCGAATCATAAGGAGAACAAACTGACTCATCATAAGGAGAACAAACTGACTCATCAAACTGTACGTCAACTAAACTTGGGTGCATATTTTCATTTTTTTTTTCTTTCTTTTTTTCTTATTTTCAACACCTCATTTTTTTTTCAAATTTCGAACAAACATACAATTCATCCCTTCAGAATACATTCCAATGATAAGCAACACCACACATGAGTTACAGCTCCTCTCCGTTTGGCCAAACAGAACCAAATCACAACTTTTTCATAACAGAAACTTCAGCACACGGTTCTGTCTGGGCAGACTGAACGTACAAAAATTGCCTTTTCACTCAAATCACACATGGATGAATTTTTGAATTTGAACATGCACAATAGGGCCAAGAGAAAGTCAAAAACAGGCCTTGGTTAAATATTTAGTAGCTCAAGTCAAAGAAATGGTCAAGGCTTCAAAATGGCTCACTAGGGGTTAATGTAAAGGTTAGGCAATGAAATTCAGGCCAAAATTGGTTCACCCTAATGCCTTCTATCATGCATTACAAAAATGGCACACTCGATATTGCAACCTTGTGAATTAAATTCTCTCAGAAAAAACAAAGTAGAGAGTGATCTACTATAATAGGCTCAAATCTCATTTAGTGTGGGTTTAAAAATTCAATTATTGCCCTTTTTCGTCATCCCAAGTATCATTCAATAATTCTTCAAAAAAATTAAATCACATTCCATCATTTAACAGTATATTGAATCACAAAGTTAATCGCAAGACTCAAACAGGCAGAGTATATTCACAAACATCAACAAATCCGGTAATACTTGGCTTTACTTGACACAAAAATTTGACTCAATAATTAAAAAAAACATAACAAACAAACTAACGTAAACACACAAAGACAACCTCCTCACACTTAAGCTTTGCTTGCCCTCAAGCAAACAAAGAAAAAGCATAAACAAGGAGAATAAACACAAAGACGCGGATACAAAACCAAAAGAAAGATAAACTAAAATAAAAACAAAAGAAAAAAAAAATAAAAATAAAAATAAAAATAAGAGAAAATAAAAAAGGGAAAGAAATCACCCAAGTCTTCTTCTGCATTTAGGTGGCTTAAGCTCCAACTTGGGTAGCTTCACATCCAATGGCACTGATCTGTCGCAGGGGTCCTGTTTAGGCAAACTGGACCTTTTTCCAGAATCTTGAGCAGCAAAACCAGTCGCATCTTTCATCAAAGTTAGATCTAGTTTATCCTGCATTAATTCAGTCTCAAGGTATTCTTGGACATGAGGGTCAATTACATCAATGGCATATGCATTTTTCACATCGAGAGGATTATTCATGGTATCATCAATATTGAAAGTGAATTTTTCTCCATGATAATCCAAGCAAATAGTACCATTAAAGACATCAATGACCGACTTAGCAGTCCTTAAGAAAGGACGACCTAATAGAACACTAGCTGAATCATTCGACTGCATATTACTCATTTTCACCACATAGAAATCAGCAGGATAAACAAAATCATGCACTTTCACAAGAACATTCTCCAAAATACCCTCAGGATAAACACATGACCCATTAGCTAACTTCATCACAACCTTAGTATCTACCAACTCCACACCAGTTAAGCTATTATAAATAGATAATGGCATGACGTTAACAGATGCTCCTAAATCACACATAGCATGCTTAAGCTTTGTACCTCCAATGTAGCAAGGCAAAGAGAACATACCTGGGTCCTTGCATTTGGGTGGCAATTTCTTTTGTATCACAGCTGATACGTTCCCACTCATCAAAATCTTCCCAGAATCCTTTGACTTTCCAGCAATGAAATCCTTCATGAATTTGCTCAATGGAGGAAGCTTGATCGCTTGAAGGAATGGAAGATTAATTTCTAGCCTTCCAAATATTGACATAAAGTCCATGGGATCTACCTCCGGTCTCTTCTTCGCTAATCTTCTGGGAAAAGGTGCTGGAATCACAATGTTAGGATCATATAAGCTCAAAGGTTTATGTACCTCACTTGGCTCCTCAAATTCGGTTTCCTTTTTAGCTTCATTTCCCTTCAGCACAACTGTCGGATCAGTGTTCTGTTTGGGCAAACAGAACGTATTTTCATCTTTATCTTCTGCTGGAACATCAGAATTGTCCCGTTTGTCGAAACTGGTTATTTCTCCAGATCCGTTTCTCGGACTCTTTTCCGACTTCTCGATTGGTAGCTCACACAACTCCTTGCCACTTCTCAACGTGATAAAGTTCACATGTTCTCGAGGGTTCACTTGAACTTGTGATGGTAATCGGCCTTGGTTCCCCTTGAGTTCATTCATGGAAGTCGAGAGTTGAGACATTTGACGAGCTAAGCCATCTATGCACACTTTTTGCTCATTTTGAGTTTGTTGGAGTTGCTGCATATTATCTTGCAAAAATTGCTGCGAGCCAATCAAATCAGCCATCATCTCTTCAAGGGACTTTCCTTTCTTTTCTTGTGAATGAGGTGGTGGTTGCTGAAATCCTCTTTGATAAGGTGGTCGGTAGTTTTGTTGCTGCTGTACTTGTTGAGATTGTTGCTGCACTTGATTGCTTTGATCGCTCCAACGAAAATTAGGATGATCTCTCCAACCTGGATTATAAGTGTTCGAGAAAGGATCTCTCTTTGGTGGTGGATGATCATACCAACTTTCAAATGAATTTGCTTGAGCAATGTGATTCTCTTCGTTCAATTTGCACTGCACCGTTAAGTGGCCCAAATTACCACACATACCACATGGTTTCTCCGCTGGTCCCGCACTTGCAGACTTCTCGACCATAGTATTAAGCATCTTTTCTATTCATCCCATTTTCTCATCAAACTTCTCTTCAAAATTGGAGGAACTTGCTTGTGCAGCTCTCTTAAGCAAACGAGGGTTAGGCTCCTCGTATTCTCTTGTCGCTTCTACCAAGTATTGAATCAACTTCTTAGCTTCGCTCACTCTGCAATGTGAAAATCCTCCTCCACTTGATGAGTTGACAAGATTCTTTGTGTCAACGGTCATTCCTTGATAGAAATACTGCAACAATTCACCCTCAGAATATCTATGGTTCGGGCAACTATCCACCAATCTCTTAAATCTCGTCCAGTAAGTGCACAACGATTCATCAAATTCTTGCTTCACTCCGCTAATCTCCTTCTTCAATGCATTAGTCTTAGTCGGAGGAAAGAAGTGCTCCAAAAATAGTTTCTTCATTTCAGCCCATGTAGATATGGAGTTTGGCGGGAGGCTTGTGAACCAGGCGTTCGCCTCTGCCGTTTGAGTGAAAGGAAACGCCGCTAACTTGAATTGTTCCTCAGTAACTCCAGCTGGTCGTTTCTGCACCTTGCATATTTTGACGAACTCACTCAGAAAGTTGTATGGATCCTCTCCTTTTTTACCATAGAACTTAGGTAAAACATTCAGCAACCCCAACTTGATCTCGATCGACGCCTCCAAATCTGGTATGAGTATCGGTGTTGGAGGATCATCTTCCAGATGGCTCGAAAGTTCACTCAATCTCGGATCTTCAGCTGCCATGTCGCCTTCGGTAATCGCGACGAAAGTCAACTCTTCTTCTCCCTCGGTTTCTGTTTCTACTTCAGAAATACCTTCCGTTTAGCCAAACGGAATACTTTCAGCTTCTGGAACACTACTGTCAAACTCGTAAACAGCTTCCGTCTGGGCAGACGGATCTCCTAACGATTCCAACAAATTCTGCTGCTTCCTAAGCTTGGTCTCCTTCCTCAACCGTTTCTCTAACTTCTCAATTTCAGGATGATATAGAAGGTCCGGGTTAGAGGCCCTGCTCATAAACAACAGAAAAGTAACCCAAGATCAATAGGAAAAATAAATTAATAAATACCGTTCCCCGGCAACGGCGCCAATTTGGTGGACGTCGTATACCACCAAATAATTCCTGCAATTCGCTCAGAATTAAATTAGTATAACAATAAGCAGGGTCGAACCACAGAGAACGGGAATTCACCTATTTTTCCTATAAATCTAATTTTGGTGTAGCCACCATGCCTTAAATTGAGATAAATTAATTAAATACTAGGAAGACAAAGAAATTAATTAAAATGGCAACGAGAATATAATCAAAAGAAAAGTAATCCGGCTTCGAATAAATCCACACTAGTCTAGACTCTGATCATCGATGCAAAGATTAATTAATTCCCAAGAACCAACCAGTTATAGGGTACCGTGAACGCAGCGGACATACCCCAATTCCTTCGTACTTTATCGATAGTTAGCTGTAGACGCCAGACCTAACTATTTCTCTTATTAAAACACAACCTAGCTGGAGACGCCAGACCTAGATTTAATGCTCTAATAGCTTTTAGATCTGAAGGAACCCAATTTAGACGAATTACCCAAGAACGCAAGTAATAACCCGTCTACCAATTTATTCCTACTACGAACATGGTAGCTTTATCACTAATTAGCCCTATTCCAACAATTACGGATTGGGGGAACTAATTGACTGTAATCCAATTAAATCTAAGTTGATCAGGCTTAAATAAAATCGGAATTAACTTTAAACATAAGGAATAAATCGAAACCCTAGGAAATTAATTATATGAACAATTAGATCTCACAGATTATTAGACTAGTGCTTCAATATTCTCGCCGAATTAAAGAACTAGCTACTCATAATAATTAAACTAAACATAATCAAATAATAAAAAGATAACATAAATCTAATCTATTAAAATATGAAAATAAATTACAACTTCCAAATCTTCTGCACTTGTCCTTCTCGGCGGCGAAAAATCAAAGTTGTGCAATCAAAGGTATGATTTAAACTAAAATATGAAAAATAGAATAAAACTCCCTAATGTCTCTCCCCAAAAGTTGGCGGCTGCCATCTCTCTCCTAAACATCTCCCCCCTCTAATAATAAGTCAAAAAGTATATATATATAAACTAACTCCTAAACCTATATCAAATAGGTAATAACTGCTCCACCAAAAATAAGGATTTGGGCTTAATTAGGACACTTTTAATTAGCCCAATAATAACAAAATAACTATCTGAAATTAATTACAGCCCATCTTCCATGCATCCTTAATCCACAGCAAAATAGTGCAAAATATACTTCTTTTCCGATTTATCTCGTCCAAATCCTTGCACTCATAATTTCTCCAAAATCCTGCACAAGACACACTAAAACGTGCATTATACTCGCATAAAACGATAGAAAATCCCAACCAACCAGTTATAGGGTACCGTGAACGCAGCGGACATACCCCAATTCCTTCGTACTTTATCGATAGTTAGTTGTAGACGCCAGACCTAACTATTTCTCTTATTAAAACACAACCTAGCTGGAGACGCCAGACCTAGATTTAATGCTCTAATAGCTTTTAGATCTGAAGGAACCCAATTTAGACGAATTACCCAAGAACGCAAGTAATAACCCGTCTACCAATTTATTCCTACTACGAACATGGTAGCTTTATCACTAATTAGCCCTATTCCAACAATTACGGATTGGGGGAACTAATTGACTGTAATCCAATTAAATCTAAGTTGATCAGGCTTAAATAAAATCGGAATTAACTTTAAACATAAGGAATAAATCGAAACCCTAGGAAATTAATTATATGAACAATTAGATCTCACAGATTATTAGACTAGTGCTTCAATATTCTCGCCGAATTAAAGAACTAGCTACTCATAATAATTAAACTAAACATAATCAAATAATAAAAAGATAACATAAATCTAATCTATTAAAATATGAAAATAAATTACAACTTCCAAATCTTCTGCACTTGTCCTTGTCCTTCTCGGCGGCGAAAAACTAAAGCTGTGCAATCAAAGGTATGATTTAAACTAAAATATGAAAAATAGAATAAAACTCCCTAATGTCTCTCCCCAAAAGTTGGCGGCTGCCATCTCTCTCCTAAACATCTCCCCCCCTCTAATAATAAGTCAAAAAGTATATATATATAAACTAACTCCTAAACCTATATCAAATAGGTAATAACTGTTCCACCAAAAATAAGGATTTGGGCTTAATTAGGATACTTTTAATTAGCCCAATAATAACAAAATAACTATCTGAAATTAATTACATCCCATCTTCCTTGCATCCTTAATCCACAGCAAAATAGTGCAAAATATACTTCTTTTCCGATTTATCTCGTCCAAATCCTTGCACTCATAATTTCTCCAAAATCCTGCACAAGACACACTAAAACGTGCATTATACTCGCATAAAATGATAGAAAATCCCAACTTCTGAACAACCAAAAACATACACATCAACAACCTCTCTTACAAAACATTGAATGAATGTTGTTGTAGGGGTTGTGATCGACGACGAATTGAAAGTATTTTAGTTTTTAGTATTTTATTATTTATTAATTTATTTGTTGATGAAGATGATGACTAAAAAAAAGAAAAAAAGACAAAAAAGATAAGTTAGGGATATTTTAGTCTTTTTACTGATTTTGGTATGAAAAACTCCTACTCTTATGAATGAGTGTGAATAACTTCTATGTTTTATTCTTTGGTATTAAAACATGCATTCTCTCTTATTTATATATAACGAAGCATGGATATCATAAATAACAATTAATCTGGACGTGATTTACGATTATCATAAGAAAATATTATTGCACGTGATAGAAAATAATTTGAAATGTAACATTAAATTTAAAGATCGCATGATGATGGACTCGAACTTGAAACCCTTTTGGCCTTAGGCATTAACTATACTACCACTAAGCCAACATACGCACACAGATTCCATCCTTCTTTCCACATGAAGTAAGAACTATGCATTTTTTTATCATGTCGGATAATGCATAAAATGTATTATTTTAAGAGATAATGTGGGAAAATAACAATTTTTAAAAGGCAAAGATAAATTCTAATAATTAATTTTTAAAAGATAAATAATAATCCGATTTACCAAAATGCTCTACATACACGATATATACACGACATACGTGAATACATGAATGCATAAGTAACATACATAAATAAATACATGAATAGATCAGTCTATACATGAAAACTTGAATACATACATGTATGTGTGTGTGTGTGTGAGTGTTGTCTATGCGTGTGTGCGCGCGTTGTGTATGTGTGTGTGCACGTGCACGTCTGTGTTTCTGTCTGTGTGTGTGTGTGTGTGTTTGTGTTTTGTGTGTGTGTGTCTGTCTGTGTGTGTGCTCTATCTATGTGTGTGTGCAGTGTGTGTGTTTCTGTGCGCGCGTGCGGGTGTGTGTGTGTGTTAGAGAGAGAGAGAGAGAGAGAGAGTTGTTTTGTGCGGTGTATGCTAGTCATATATACTTGTTTATGTATACTAGTCATGTATGATGATAAAGTAAGGGTAAGATAGTAATTTTATAGAAATTTTGATTAATATTTATCTTTTTATTTTTGCTTTATTGAAATGGTTATTTTAACTTTTGACCCTTATTTTAATGCACAAAATGTATTATTTTAATGTATGAACTTTATAATGCACAAACTGCAGTAACTTAATGCAAACGTTAAAATCTGAACCGTAAATTAACAAAGATCAACGGTCTAAATTTATTCTTATTTCCTATTCAAGAAGTGTTTTTATTTGATCCTCTCATGTATTGAGGGGGATGAAATATACACATACGTGTGGAGTCATTGAAATTAATGAACAACTTCATCGTCTCTGTATATCCAAAAGGATATAGTCTCCAACCGCTTCAAATTAGCTTGCCTTTTATGTGAAACCAGACAAACAAACCCACCTTCATATTCATAATTCTTCATACAAATTAGCACCTGCACACACACACTCACACACAGCCTCAAATCCTTG
Organism: Agastache rugosa; assembly: GCA_031470985.1. NCBI lineage: Eukaryota > Viridiplantae > Streptophyta > Magnoliopsida > Lamiales > Lamiaceae > Agastache > Agastache rugosa. The sequence continues at coordinate 30,417,908 of CM062603.1, forward strand.
CGAGATATGCGCCTTTATCACATTTACTCTTTTAATGAAACGCACATTATAATGAATAAATCCCACATTTAAAATCTCTATAGTGAGCATATATGGATATACATTACATCGTGTGAGAAAAAGATCAAAAGATCTTCACTTACATCATCAAAAAGTTCAAAAATATTTAGATAGAAAAGGCGAACATTTACAATGATGTTTTCGACATATATATCTACGCAGCTGGTTTAATTTTTTTTTTCATGTTAAAAGCTTTATATATAATTTGGGTAAACAATTGTGGGGAATGTATATGAGGAGGTAGTTTCAAGAACTAAATATCATATTTATTGCGTTTCGAGTCTTTCGACACGTTCTTTGGGCCATAGCCCATATTTATTTACTCCATTCTTTCCATTTATATAGGCTGATTGAAAATTTTTCAAAGATTAAGAAAATTATTGGAAAAGTAAATTATATAGTAAACTTCCTAATATGCCCATATTTATTCATTAATTATACATTTTTCCATGAGTTAATCAAAGAGTTAAATAGGAATATATTAGTGAACGTGTTAAAAAAACATTATCTTTTATGGAAACAAGTCTATATATTTGGGACATATTAAAAAACAAACCAAATAACCTTATAAATGGGATGGAGGGGATATTTATTTTTGCTTTAACCAATAGGAATTCTTTATATTTTTTGCATTTTTAAGAATGCTTTAACATGCTAGCTAGCTAGGACTATCACATCGCATATTATAATTGTACGTATGTGACTGCGATCGATGGTCCACCAATACATGAATTTGGTTCGTCGAAGAAAAATTTTAAGTGGTGCAAATTTTATGTTGCATAATTCCGTAAGATTATTATAAATTTAAAATTGATCTGATTCTCATGATTGCTGTAAATTTCGTTTTATTCTTTTTATATTTTTGCACACATATATATAAAGCTGAAAATTTATGCCGCATATTATTAATGCATATAAAACCATGCCGATATATATGCATAATTGTATTATTACTGAGAAAAATGCATTTTAATTTAGGTCTTTGAATTTTTTAAAACACTTTCATATTTATCTCATCACGAGCTCCTTTTTTAACAAACTTGCTGAAAATTGCTTCCACGCAGGCATGTAAACAATTCTCTCTAGTCACAATTTTGACCAGAGAATATTTACATTATTTTTAACCCTTATTCTAACCAGTTATGATTATTTCTAATTTAATTTTGTTAATAATTGTTTACATATATAATCGATTGTTCCATCATTAGAGTTTATAATTTTCCATTTATTTAATTAGTAATACTTACTAATTAGATTCGTAAAAATTGAATAAGGGTCACCATTCCTTGTTAGGATTTAGTAATTTCTCTAAAAGAAATTGAAAATAAAATTTTCAAATAATTATAAATTCTAGTAAAGATCATAGTAGATAATAAATTAAGTTTGCAACCCCCCCCCCCCCCCCCTCCCCAACACACACACACCACCACCACCACCACACACACAAGCATCGTGCATGGCTCTATCGATCAGTACTGATGAAGATGAATTACCTAACAATTTAAATTTTGGGATGATATAAGCATGCATTGATTATGGTCCCAATCCCAAAGCAAATTATCAAGATTTATGCAAGAGAATATATATATATATATTAATATATATATAGAAGATAGTTTGAGTGCTTTTATAGAGATGAATAATCCCCCTGTCAATTCAATGCCCTAAAGTTTTCATAACCTTTAATTTTGTGTTTTAATTTTGAGATTATCACCCCATTTCTAGTCGATCGCCTCACTATATATAAAATTACAAGTTATTCAAAGTGCATACTGTTGCAGGTTGTCTAATTATATAATTATAATGAAAGCAGTAGAGCACTTGTGTGCGGTACACCGCACCATACGGTGGGTGCAGTGCACAACGTCATTTTATTTATTTTTATTTTTAATTAATTAATTTTAATTGGGATTTAATTAATTTTATTTGGACTTAATAAATCTTAATTAATGATTAATAAATTATAATTATTAATTAATACATCTTAATTGAGATTAATAAATTCTACTTGAGATTAAAACCTCTCATTAAGATTAATAATTTTTAATGAAATTAATACATTCTAATTATCCTTTAATTACCTCTTAATTGCATATATAATTCCCTTAATTATCCTCTAATTTTCCTTAATTACTTGCTAAGTACAACCAACCTTACGGTGAGATTGATTGTACCTAATTAGTTTTTGCCTTAAAATTATACTATGGAAAAGTTACAGCCACACGATCGAAGTTTTTGATAAAAACGTTATAGGTAATTACCGCATGGTGTGATGTGGGGGCGTTGTTGATGAATTCGTCGACGTGAGTGATGGAACGAATGTCCTACATAATGAATATGCTAGGACGATGCCGTTTAGTTTCGCTAATGGTCTACTCAATTTGAGATCTTCTAGTGTGGGAAAAGCCAAAAGTCGAGCCGATTGAATCAAATACTGTCAATTTCAACTTTAACTTGTTCATTATTGAACCAAACTCGAATTTTATTTACTAAATACTTTGATGCCCATGAGCTTATTCGAGCCTAAATGGACATTCTAAGTCTATATTTATATTTAAAATATTATTTTTTAAAATATAAATTATTTTACTCACCATAATAGTATAATATATTTTTTCCGTCCCATTGATAACGTCCAATTTTTCATTTTCGTCGGTCCCATTGATGACGTCTCATTCCAAATAAGGAAATAATTAGCTCTTTAAAAGTAGTGGGACCTAACAATTTTCTTATCTTTTTACCCTTCTCCTTAACCGTGCCCAAAAATATTGGGACGTTATCAATGGGACATAGGGAGTAGTATTTACTAAAACCTTTTCTTATAACAAATATAATTAATTAGAAACTTAATACAATTATTACTAATTATAGTATAGAAACATATATAAATTGTATTTAGTTTATTATTTTATATTTTCAAGTTAAATCACTTAATGAATTTGCTCACGAGATATAGAGCCGACTACTACTTAACAATTTCGAAGAAATTTTTATCAAATCAAAATAAATTTAAGTAAAATCACGAGTAATTTGACTCATTTACAGTGCTAAATCACTTCCGCTCATCATCATGGTTCCAGTTGTTCCTATTGAACTAAGCAACTAATATTAAAAAAATAAATCCAAACAACTAATATATGATATTTTACATGTAACTATATTTTATAATATTATGTTGTGATATTTAGAAAATTTATTTTGACATTTAGGTTAAAAATTTTATTATTTTTGTTGTAAATTATTCATTACTACTTATTACTCCCTCCGTCCCGTGATAAGTGGCCACATTTCCTTTTTGGGTTGTCCCGGGATAAGTGGTCACTTTCCTTATAAGGAAATATACCCCTCTCACAAAAAGTTATGGGTCCACCACTTTCTATCTTTTTACCCTTTAAATACCATTCTCCTTAATTCCCGTGCCGAAAAGAATGTAGCCACTTATGGTGGGACGGAGGGAGTACTTTTTAAAAATATTTAAAATATATATTAAAACAAAATATTGATTATTTAACTTTCATAAAGAAAAATAAAATTACTAGATAAATAAATAAAATTTTATAACTATGTACAGATAAAATATTATATACTTATGTATTCGATATAATTTATTATATTAAAATGAATTGATCAACCATCATTATTGGGTTATTCTCGATTGTGCTGTCCTTTTCTTAAGACAGTAGTTCGATTGTGCACTCATTTATTTCATTCTAAAAGGAGTTTTTTGGTATCCATATACACCGGTATATTATATATTATTAAGTACAAATATATGTATCATGTATCAGGTATAAATATGAAATTGATTTTCAATATTTGTGTTTGGTATGCTGAAGATATAGATTGATGTTCAAGTGGGGAGGAAATTATAGATATGAGTCATGCATACCCTAGCAAAAACTGGTATTTAATGTTGAAAATTAGGATATTAGGTATATCAAAATATCAATTTGATATCATATACTGATATACCAAACATAAGGTCCATGGGTCATATCCATACCCATACCTCATATATGTGTATGGACTAAATTATACTCACTCCGTCTCCAAAAGTGTGGTCCAAATTTGATTATATGTGAGGTATAAAATATTAATTGGACCACACTTTTGGATGACGGATGGAGTAGATATATAAAAAAGGAGTATAATAGATATAATTAATAAGTATTAATCTTGTAATTTTTTTGTTCCTTTAAAAAGTATAGTGTACTTTTTTTGTTGCACGGAATTAAATTTTATTTTTCCTTATATATTTTATTTGATGTTATTTGAAGTTACGATACTTTTATCTTGAATTAATAAATGAATATCTTGAATTAATAATATATATCATCATTTGCTTTCTCATAGAATGTGAGCAGTCTCTACCAACCGAGATTTGCAACCCTTCACTCTTCAGATTTGGACATTTGAAGGCTTCATCAAATATATATCTTTTATCTTGTTATACTATAAGTTTCCTCCTATTGTATTTTATGTGGGAAATTATTATTATTATTATTATTCTTATTATTGTTATTGTTGTTATTTATACATACTCTAATATACTCGAATTCTATCCATTTTGTTAACTCAAAAATAAAAATCAAAAAGAAAAATGGAAAAATAAAGTACTCCACAATCATGGTTGGTACAATTTCAACTGTTGACGATGACTTTCAAAGTCTAAGGAGATAAAAAAAACTAGGTCGAAACTGTCGATTTAGAGCTACATAGAAATGATTAGCATATAGTACGTACTAAATCAAACACAGTTACGAGTTTTATTACAACCAATTGAGAGAGAGAGAGAGAGAGGAAACCTTAGCAGCTACTCCTCTAATTAATCAAACTTGCCCCAATTATGGAAGCAATAATACAGCGCCTATTTCAGAGTAAAACACTTCATTATTAATCTAGATAGGCATTCAATTCTCTGTTACGATTAAAGGACCACTTTTTTTTTTCTTTTTAATTTCGACTACTTGTGGTGTAAATAAGTACCAGACTTTTCTTCTAATCCTATGGCCCATTACTTATTACAAGAAAATTACTTTAGTTTCATTTATATAACATCATTAATTATTTTTATTGGTGGAGGGTTTTGGACTTTTTGTTTAAATGACAGTTTGTGATCATAAATGTTGTGATGCACCAGACTCCAGTTTAGTATTTTCTTTAATTTAACCACCAGAATATTCCTAGGGAAATGTTCCATATTATTATTATTATTATTATTATTATTATTATTATTATTATTTCTTGCAAAAGGGAATTGAATCTGTGATAGGGGAAAGGTTTATGGAAAAAAATAATAATTACGAACTATAAGTCAGCGATGCTCATATATAGTTGATGCGTACAAATATTGTGTGCATGTGCAACATATCAGTTCTCATGCAATTTTTTATACATGCATTTTGTTGATTTCCTTATTATCAACATTCGTTTAACTAGAAAAACTAGCAAGATTTCTTACTTCATATTAATTGAAATACAAAGCGCTATATAAGCAGCTATTTTTAATAGAGAATCCCTATAAATCCTTAGATTTGATAACTACTGAAACAAGAGAAGATTATTATAATATCATATTTTATCATCATTATTATGCCTCACGCAATTTCTATAGAGATTTACAGATCTTGACGCATTTTTCTTCTTCTTCTTGAGATTATGCATAATCTATACATACACATGACAACATTGCCAAGTTCAAGTGAACTTTCAGAAGTAGCTTAATTATCTAAATATTCCCCATTATATATAGGAGATTTTATCTAAGAATTTCCTCGTAGCTTGTGTTTTCATGATCGGATAAATGATGAATAATCGTTAATTTATTGTCGATAAGCAGCGATAGTTAAGCTAGTCGGCCAATTGGTCATTTTTTTAATTACAGCTTACTTAATTATATATTTTTTTACTAAGTTGTATGAAAAAGGCATATAATCAATAAGAACATTTCGATAAAATCATATATATATATATATATATATATGTGTGTGTAATGAGTTAAATATTATTTACATAATTTGATTTTTTTTTCATTAAATTAAAGGATGTACTTCGTCCTATATATTCTATTTAATTATGAAAATATGGAATGGCTTAATTAATGTTGGTTGATATAGGTTGTTATATTTAATTAAGTGAAACAACTCGATTTTGTTGTTATGAAAAAAATGTTGGCATGATCTAATTTTTCCGGCCATTATCAAATACTGCAGATGGGGTAAATTATGTTTCTAGATAATATAGAAGAGACAACTGCACCAAAAAATTATGTGTAACGAGCTCACATAAAAGGCACATTAGTGGCACTTAAACTTGTGATATATGATCTCTAATCATAATTGATTAAGCTTATCCATTTCATCACTAAACCACCTCTAAGGTAGTAATTCGATTCGATTTTAAATTAAATCATGCGACCGTAGCATGTTATAGTGTCTTTAGTATACATGTACAATTTAAAGAATTGAAATCCCAAAAAATCGTACATTTTCGGTAAAGTATGATGACCACAATATTAAGTATCATAATTGATATCCCTATATGAAATTAAATGTCATAACATGTCTTTAAAGCACGCTAGGCCCTCGAACTATTACGTTTTATTTTTTTTGCTTCCATCCCTTTAAATTTTTATTTTTTGTTGCATCAAGTTCAAATTACGTTGTCACTAGTATGACATTTTTGTATTGCATGTAATCAACACATTCACATATAAATAAAGATAACAAAAGAAACCATGTGCAAAAGTAATCAATTTGAAAAAGCAAAAACAAATTCTAACCACTAATCTTTAAAAGATAAATTATGTCCACTCTTCCAATTTGCCCCTCTATACACGAATCCATACACGACATACATGAATCCATACACGACATACATGAATACATGTAAGTGTGTGTGTGTAAATGAATCCATACATGACATACACGAATACATGTATGTGTGTGTGTGTGTGTTTTCCTCTGCATATGTGTTTCGCCGAAAAAAGTCGCCGAATTTTTTTTTTCTGAATCTGTTTTTCGCCAGAAAAAGTCGCCAGAAAATGTCACCGGAAAAATATTTGACTATCATATATGTATTCGTGTATGTCATGTATACTTTCATGTATAAGGGCAAGATAGCTATGTTGCATGGGTGCGTAGGGGCGGTTGCGGGGGCGATACGATACAGGCACGTGGATACAAAATTTTGAAAATTACAGGGTGCGATTCGGCAAGGATACGTCTAGTATTAATATTTTATTATATGTACGTAACACTTATAAAATAATTAGAAATATAAATTTTCATAAATCATATGTATGGAATTCATTTTCTTTAACCCAAAACTTAAGCATTTTCAATTATATAATTTAATTAAGTAACAAAATATAAATTCAAATATCATTAGTCCAATAGAACAACCATAATTCAAATAAAGTTATCAAAGTTAACCTCATACACTTCACCCACGAGATTCGCGAATCCGGTTATTTTTTTTCTTTATTTGGAAGGATACACGACATGGCGAATCGAGTGCGAATCCCACGGGAATTCGACGAGAGTCGCACCCTAACAAGAATTCGATACGGCAATATAGTATTTTTAGAAGAATCCGTGCATCATAGCAAGATAGTAAAAATATAAAAAAATTTATTAGTATTTATCTTTTAAAGATTAATGGTTATAATTTATTTTTACTTTTCAAATTGGTTATTTTAACTTTTCTGCCATAACAAAACTTGAAGCTAAAGAATACTTTCTGTCTTTTTTCTTTCTTTTTTTCGTTTTTGCCCCTTTTCCCTTTTTCTTTTCTTTTCTTTCATTTTTTTTTCTCTTTTCTCTTTTTGTTTTTTTTTGGTTCTTTTGAAACAATTAATTAAAAGCTATAGTGACACATGTCGGGAAGACAATACATTTCTAGTTTGTGACTTATAACAACAACTGTACAACTCTTAAAAAAAAAATGTACAACTCATAGTCATGGCTGGCAAACTAAGTACGAATCTTTTACTGCTTCTGAGCAGTTTAACGTTTCTTTTTTACATAGCTACGCATCTATTTTGACTATTCACATGGATCAATTCTACACCAAAATGGAGAAGGCTCTCTATATATCTTGTCCTTACCCTATTTAAATCATTATTCAAAGAAAAAAATTAATTTAATTAATAAAAAAGAGAGAGAGAGAGAGAGAGTGCCCCGCCCTAAAAGCAGCCATGCCACGGTGGCCCACATTTGGACCACTGCACCAGAAATTTTAAGAGGCCTTCTTTCCTTAATGTAACGATTTCTTTATCTCTATAAATATATTATACTCCATTTGTCTCTGCTGTATTTCCAATTATTATAACTACTCTTATATAAATCGTCGTTGGGAATTCACAAGCTGACAGAGATTCCTCTCTCTCTCTCTCTCGCTCTCGCGCTCTCGCTCTCGCTCTAGACAATCATGGTACAAACGAAGAAGTTTCGAGGCGTCAGACAGCGCCACTGGGGTTCTTGGGTGTCAGAGATTCGCCATCCGCTGCTGTAAATTTCTTCTGACACTCACTTGTACTTTCACACACAACACGCACTCATCGCCATTTTAGATCATTATATATATTTATATAGAATACCGGACTTGTTCTTATTCCGATAATGCTAGATTTTATGAATTACTCGATGTTTTGCATGAGAAACCCTAGTTTTTCTCATTTTCTTGATTTGGGTTTTTATTTATTTATTTAGTTATTAATCTCGTTGAATAGGAAGAGGAGGGTGTGGCTGGGGACATTCGAGACGGCGGAGGAGGCGGCGAGGGCGTACGACGAGGCGGCGATACTAATGAGTGGCCGGAACGCGAAGACGAACTTTCCCGTTCCGGTCAATCAAGACGGCGACGGCGGAAATGACATCTCCCCGCCCTCGTCGTCGTCTTCTTCCTCTCCGAACAGTTCGCGAGCAGCTTCTCTCTCATCGATTCTGAGCGCGAAGCTTCGCAAATGCTGCAAATCGCCGTCTCCTTCTCTCACTTGTCTGAGGCTTGACACGGAGAACTCCCACATTGGGGTGTGGCAGAAGCGGGCCGGGTCGCGGTCCGACTCGAGCTGGGTCATGACGGTGGAGCTGGGGAAGAAGAAGGATCCGGCGGCGGCTGTGGCGGCGCAGGAAAACCCTCAGCCGCCTACGGCCGTGCCGGCGATGCAGATGGCGGAGGTGAGAGATGGGATCGATGAGGAAGAAAGGATCGCACTTCAGATGATCGAGGAACTTCTCAACAGGAATTGATTCAAACCCATATGCATGCAGATGATTCCATTATTCAAGTTATTTTAAATTATTAATTAGTATTTCTGATTTTTCATCAAATTTAAAATATTTCATTTCGTGTCGAAAATATCATAAGGATAACAGTCATGGAAAAAAGGGTTCAAGACTTTGTCCAATTTGAGTACAGTAGTGTTTTCATCTAGATTGTGAAGGTGGATATTAATGCTATACGTACGTACTGAAATATATATATATATATATATATATATTAATTATGAATTATGTTATGTAGGTTTGTCTTAGGCTTTGAAACGTCAATTGTCTATACGAAATTGTGTTTTGATTTGTACACATACATAATTAATTTGATTCGTTGTGCGTGTCGGGCTAAAGGATTATTATAATATTTCCTAGTGTTGAAAGTCGAACGGATCTTTTCTATTGATATAGATTAATAAGATAATATTATTTGTTGGTGATTTTGCCATTTTGGAGCTGTCTATTTTTGTTAGATTAATTCTTTCTGTTCTGTGCACGGGCTCCATTTATTGTATATTTATTTATTTTTAACTTTTGTTTCTGGAAGAAAGAGTTATACGTACGGACGTTGATCTCAGATATCATACATCTTCTGTTTCTTCATAAGGGCCCCTACATTGGTGGGCTCGATGGGAGGTTCGAGCCCAACCAACAATATAAGGGCCGAGAACGAGCTCGAAGGCGGTAGGATAAGGTGAGTTGTGCCGAATGAAATTGCATTTGTGTCGTTGTGCAATACAACGGCCATATGCCTACTTTTTTTTTATATATAATTAAAATCCATCTATAAATAACATTGCTCTTTTCCTTCATTTTCACCCCAAATTCATCAACTTTTCTTCTCTTCTCTCATTTTACGCCCAACAAAAATGTCTTGGTCTTCTTCCTCTTCCCATGGTACCGATGAAGAAATCATTGAAATGGTACCAATGTGAGACTGGACGCTTAGCTAATGTGACCAAGCTATTGCAATCAATGTGGATGCTTTAAGATCCTAATAGTACATATTATTTCTTTCTAATTTAATTAGGATTAATGGCCGGAAAATACACAAACTTTGAATTTAAGCGCAATTTTTCACACATCTTTGACTTTGGGCAAAATTGATTCTCAATTCTCAGTCGGAATTTCCAATATGACATAATCGTCCAGTTACTTAAACGAAAGTATTCATTTTCCATGGAAATTCCGACTGCCAACTATGTCATGTTGGAAATTCCGACTGAGAATTGAGAATCTATTTTGCACAAAATCAAAGTTGTGTGAAAATTGTGATTAAATTCAAAGTTGATCATGTATTTTTTTGGCCAAATTGAAAGTTTGTGTGAAAAATCGAATTTGACCAAAGTTCATGCATTTCCCGGCTATTAATCCATTTAACTATGACTTTCTTTCTTTAATATATATCAATGAAATGAAGCGACTTCAAAAGATAGTAGTAGTAATTATTAATAATTAAACTCTTCTTACTCTAGCTCCCCACCTATTTAATGCCTTCTTTTGGAGAAATGATAAGGAAGATCAAATCATATATAAAAAGCTTAGCAAAAACGTCTTAGACAGATATAACTTAATTAATTAACTGCAGCCAAGAGCCTCATTAATCTGAATGATGAGAGATAATTAATTAATATCAGTTGTGTGCAATTTGTTATATGATGAAGATTAATTATCATCTGCATTATATATCTACCTTTTTTCATATGCAGTACTTTGTACAAGATTCTGATACTACATGCATCATTCAAGATTTGCTTTAATTATTGGTTGTAAATGTAATTAATTAATTGATAGGAACAATTATATATCTAAGGGAGGGAGCAGCTAGCTAGCTACTACTTAATTATTAAAAAGTCTAGTAATTAATTATTATTAAAAAGTCTAGCTTTGGATTCAGTTGAAATAGTCCCTTACTTAGTCACTGATTTCTCAATTATTTCTTGGCAAATAGCAAATCCATTAACTCATTTTGCAGTTTTAATTTGGCCAATAGAAGATCTGATCAGAGAGATCCAAAAATTCAACAAAACAAAGTTAAAAGAAAGATATAACTAAGTTAGACAATACCTTCTTTGACGTCTAATTCGCTCAACAAAAATTGATCAATAACAATCTAAAATAAAGAAATTTTTATTGTTTCCCATTATAACGAGCATATCTAACTTTTTATCAAATTCAAAAAAATTCTGGATTTTTTGTAGTAATATGGTGTTCGTTCTGAATTTATGGAGCATTTCTAAGTCACTTCTCTTCCGTACGGATATAATTTATTACTATTATAAAATATATATATATTCTTACAAATTTTGATATATTTATAACATCATATCATTATATGTATTGAAACGATATCAAAGCCGTGTTGTAATTGAAACGATTGCAGAGCCCCATTGGAGTTGCAAAATAGCTTCAAGACTGAAGGTTGAGATTATTAAGACAACAATTAATTAGCCGGTCCCTATCCAATTAACAAACGTACTTGTTTAAAACACATGCAATTAAGGGAAACAAAGTAATCAAATTATACGAACCACAACCGTCTGTCAATTATCAGATGGCTAATTATATAAAAAAATGTCACAAATCTAACTACCATATTTGGAATCGAGAATAATTAAGATGCAATTGATAACAAGACCAAATACAAAAGCTAGAGACATTAATTATAACACGCATATATACATACAATATGTCAGTAATTAAATTTCTGACGAATTGAAACTTGATAAAACGTCATGTCACAAATTTGCATCAATAAAGCGAAAGTTTAGGATATCATCAATGAAATAATAGTACATATAAAAATAACTCGTGTAATAAATTAATTAAAGTCGTCATTCACTAAGCTGAAAAAAATTGGTATTTGGAGCTTTCAAAGGTTTTGGAGATGCTGATTATGGGGAAGAAAGCCATGTGATGCAGATTCTTTTGAATCAAATCCATCCCAATTATTGGTTTTAATTTTACAAAGGGCCGGCTAACGATACTATATGATTTCAAGTGGGGAAGACCTACAAAAAGTAGGTTAGATATTTTTTTTTTTTTTTTGAGTTTGCCAATAATTTCAATCTTTAATTGATTGATTAATTCTATATTTGTAGACCAAAATATTTTTGTTGGTTTCATGACCATTGACCAAGATTGACTAGTTGGTCAAACAAATTTTGACAGTTACTAGTTAGTAGCATGAATAAATCTCATATAGGTCTCCTCCATCACTTGAGAGATGGACACGTACGTTCTTTTTTTATTTGCTCTTAATTAGTAAAATATAAATGAGGCCATAATATTACTTAGATTTATATGATACTAGATATTTTTATAAGTTTCGTCATTTAAAATAACGTTGGTTTTACGATATTTTTTTTATGACGAGGATAATCCGCAACCACTACCATACTTGATATATACACGATGGATAAACTCTGCTATTGTGCAATAGTCTATAAAATTATTTTAAGGACCATTTTGTTTTTAACTACAATTCTGATCTCCATAAATTTATTTCTACCTTATTAATATATATAATAAACATAATTCTAAAATAAAAGAGAGAGAAAATGTTTGTGACTTTGAGTTGGTGGGACGTCGGAGTGATGTGGTAAATCTAAGAATTATGAGCAAGAAAAGTCATCGGGAAAGGACTAAGTAAGATTTGCACCATTAATTTAGTCAAGTTTGTAGGGTAATAATGTCATAGGCTGTTTGGTGTGGCACGCATAAGAAATATCGACTTCACAAATGCCATTTATCCAATGAAAATTAAATTAATTGAGGAATATATATATAGAGTATATATGAAACATGAAAAAGCTAAATGAAATGTGATTTTTTTTAATTGAGCGTAAAATTTTGACTTTTATGAAATTAATTTAGATGATCGTTTTAAGTTTTGGCTTTTATGAGACTAAAATTTTATCATATTTATTTATGGTTAAAGTTATCATAAATGACATTACAATCTACCATTATAATTCTTGTCTATTCAATTTTAGATTTTTTTTTTACAATTCCTTCGTAACTAATATAGAAATTGTTTAGCTATCCTAAAAAAAATGTTTAGCTTATGAAATTTTATTGAATCAATTTTGCATGCGAATTTGTACGCAATATTTGCAAGTTTCAACAAGTTAGTGAATGCATATTTCAATAAATTAGAAGTCACCTCTATTTTTGACTTTCAAAGAGTCACCCCATTTGTGGAATTCAAGTCAAGATAAAATTTCTCAGTCCAAAATACTTTGGGAAAATTAGTACTATAATATTAGCACTGTAGGTCATCAGTAAAGAAATAAAATCATACAAATCTCAAAATTTCCCACAAACAAATAATTAAATTAGTTTCAAACTAAAACTCGAAAAGGCCAAATCCTGCAAATTTAGTAAGTTATTATATAGCTAAAATATAGGGGGAAAACATAATTGCAAAATAATTAGTTTCATCATTCAACTTCATCTTTTTCCATGTATGGTCTCAGCAAACAAACACAGAACATAATTACTGAGAACAAAGCCATAAAGATATGCTTATATATCAACTTTCATATATACTCTCTCCGTCCCATTTATATAGGCGGATTGAAATTTTCACATGGATTAAGAAAATTTATTGGAAAAATAAATTATATAATAAATTTCTTAATTTGCCCCTATTTATTATTTGACTATGTATTTTTTATGAGTTAATCAAAGAATTAAATAGGGATATATTAGTAAATGATCTAAAAAATATTACTTTTTATGGAAACAAGCCTATATATTTGGGACATCCGAAAAAGGAAAACAAGCCTATATAAATGGGACGGAAGGAGTAATAATTAATGTTACTATCAATTACAAAAGGGGCAAAAGAGAAAGAAGCAAAACATTAATATCATGTTTGCTGCATTTGTTTTCGCAAATTACCAAGAGGGCCACGACCTTTCTCCTCAACCTTCTCCTCCCCACAAATACACTTGCTAAGGTTGAGATTGGCACCGCATTTCAGACATAATCCTCTGCAGTTAGGATCGCAGACGGCATTAATCGTGATCTCCACGTGTATGAGGTCTCTTATGTTCTTTGAGATGTCGATGGATTTTTCTTCTTGAGGAAAATACAACTGATCATCTAAGTCGATTAAGGCATCCTCATCTTCCTCTGTTCCATTCATTACAAAAGTTTTCGATTTCTCCTCCCCAAATATCATACCCAAGTTTATGGTCTCTGGTTCGACTATGGGTTCTTCACACAGTAAGAGAGTGAAGTCTGAGTAGACGCTTTGAGCAGCTGGCTCGCCACACCTTCATTATCCGGCATTTAATGAAATCACACGTGTAAGATCATCAATGGAACATAAAAGAACAGCAAAGTAATAAATTAAAAGCTTGTACGGGAAAGTGTTGAATGTTGCTAAAGATAAGTGATAAAGCCACAAATAGAGTGAGACATATACCATCATGCTGACTAAATCATATATGTAGGCCAGAGAGACATTATGCAGGGTAAAAGATGAAAACATCAGCTTTCAAGCTCCTTTAACTAATAAGATAACCTTTTAGAGTCGGAAGCAATCGTATTTTTTCTACCAGAACTCTTGTGCCTACAAACTATACAGGGGCAAATAAACTATTACGTCATTCATGAGCAGTTAAACTGTCAAAGAACGTCATTTCAAGGAAAGGCGTGTTAATCGAGTATACAGATATTGATTGGATTTGGCATATTGCAATGTCGCTCACATCTGGAAATCAGGCTTACTTCGATGATTGATCATTCAACTTCCGTACTAAAATCAATGAAAATGATTGTAATCAAGATGAGGCTTTAGTAGCCCAAGAAAACCTAACACCTGGAGTTATTTTGCTGGCAGATTCTTCAGAATTTCTTAATTTAAACATGATTCAGCCAATCCAGCGCAATTTAGTCAATTTATCAGGTTGTCAGAATTCAATGACGGGGGACAAATAGATGACATGGATATTTTTAAAAGATTGCAACTGCACATAATCTGAAATTAGTTACGTTAGACTCATACATCAACATATGATACTTGAAGAATCACAAAGGGTCCAGTGTCTATTGTCATTTTGCAATATACACGTGATATGTGTGTGTGTGTGTGTGTCGTTATGATGGTGAATACTACGTTGAATGTACTTCACCTAATGGAGCATCAATAAAACCTTTCAACTCCTTAAAATCCGATTATACATCATCCATATTATTGTACACTTCAACTGCCAGTTTGAATAATGTGAAAAAAATCAAATTGGTGAAATCATGAGGACTTAAAGGGTGTTTGGCTCAAGCTTATTTAGAAGATCTTATGAGCTTTTGCATGTTATAAAGATGTTTATATAAGTATTAATATGTTACACGTCATTTTAAAATCAAGTTGTTAGAATGATTAGATAAAATAAAAGGATGTATATTTAAGCCAAATTTGTAGCTATACCAATTAATATAAGTGTTCTCAATTTAATATATTTCTCAATTTAAGAAGTTGATCTGTTTACTAATAAAAACAGCTTATAAGCTATTTAGCACCATATTTTGAGAGCATAGAAGATTTTCTCTCTTTCAAAGAAACAAAGAACAAAAACAAAATAGATTTAGAAGTTGTTATCTTATAAGTTACAAGCACTACCAAATACCATCTAAATAAACAATTCACAATTAATTGGTCCAAAATCCAAATAGCAAAACATCTTCAAAGTTCTGATGAATTTTGTTTATCTTTCTTTTCGTTTTTTTCCTTTTTGTCCCAGTATATTAAAATTCTTACCACCCTTGCACCACAAGATTTGTTCCAACAGTTATAATTCAGTAGATAAAGCTGCCCCAACCTGAATTTTTACCTTTTCAGCACAGGATCACAATGGAAAGGAATAAGGGTGAGCAAAACCACACAGAAACCAAAACACCAATTTGGTTTGTTTCTAACCGGTTTCAATTTGGCATCTAATTGAACAACCGAATTCTAATTCGGCTGATTCTGATTTTGCAAGGTAAAATGGTGAAAACCGATATTGAACATATTATTTATAATTATAAATATAATGAATAAGCATGCCAAGCAGGGTTGAGCCTATGACTTTCCACTTACAGAAGTGACGGTCCATCCACTGATTAGCTATAGGCGCTTGTTTCTTATAGGTTGCCTATTAGACTGATAATTATCTTTGCCTTTTCCCACCATCAGAAAAACTGTCAACTTAAAAGAACTTTTAGTTTGGTTCAATTCAGTTTTGATGAAAGTTCTGGTCGGTTCATACTTGTAAAATATAATTTTTTTATTTTTTTACAGTTTTGGTGGACTCCTAGAACGGAGCTATATGTCAGTTCTGTTTCTGATCATTTTGGAGAACAATTGATACAATAATGATACAAGATTGTACACATGCATCTTAAGGCTAACTATGTCACACCTCAAGTTCATTCAAGAAGAGGAGGCCGCGCCTGACTCAAGTTTTAGTTATTTTAATAATTTAATTATTAGTTATTTTTCTTATTTTTGTTAGTTATTTTAATTATGGGCTATGGGCTCTTTGGCGGGCTTCGTAGTATCGTTAGAATAGGAGTCCTGATCTTCATAGGACTCATCAGAATAAGGGGCTCCTCTCCTGATGAGAGAACTAAATAAAACTAATCACATAACATTTGTCCAATACATTTAACCAAACAAACCGTAATGTTAAGAGAATCTTTATTTTATAACCAATATATAAATCAACAGTCATATACTCTATAAAATTCATGCTGCAATACATGTTGAAATTTCAAATAGGATGAGTTATGTCCAAGAAGTTTGTTCCAAAAGGGGTGTAATTTAGATTGTGAAAGATTTGGCCAAAGCAACAACTAGAAACATTGGATTATGGTCGAGGCAAGAGTTGCAATCACAATTTAACACTCGTATTTGACGATATGAAGATTATTACTTTGATATTATAGGTTCACAAATTTGAAGATTAAACAATTGATATTGTGAACTCCCTCAAAAGGTACAGTAAAAAGGTAGTTCTAAATACCTGAATGAAAAAGAGAGAAGCATAACTATGAGAATTAATAATTCTACAATAAGAAAAGCCTAATTATAATAGTTGAAAGGTTGTCTATCACAAGACACCACTACAGAAAAAGGCCCTAACTCAACAAAAAGGTTCATTTCCTAAAATCAGCATTAACTAGATAATGTCAAAGTTCATAGCACAATCTGATTTAGCTGAACAAAAGAAAGTCCTATCTAGATTCTTTCTCTATTAATGAAAGAAAATATACAAAACCTCAGGCCTAGGATGCTTAAGTCAAGAATAACGAGGTCTTCTCCCTCCCCGGTCCACATGATGAATGTGTTACGATCCCACATTGAATCCACAAACAATTGTAGATGGATACTTAAGTTGGGAATGGGAGTCAGTCCTCTACCTTTGAGCTAGCTTTTGGGTGCACTGGGGATTCAGTGCCTAACAATTTGGTCCAACCTACCAGAGCCGCACGATACCAGATCGAATCTACAAGCAATTGTGGATGGATTCTAAAGTTGGGAACTTGGGAGTCAGGCTTCCACCTTATGGGGGATCATAACAGAATGTCTTTTCTTTTTGTCTTCCTGTCATTTCCTAATTCAACAATTTATACTATTTCAAGTGGCATACACTTAGCTTTAATATCTTGCTACCGGAAATTAGGTTCTAAACTGATAAACTAATCTATTCCCCATGTAGTTTAGGTTCATTAAACTGGAACAACATAAGTAACAACCAATACCAAACCACTCAAACAAGCTATTTCCGGTTAACGTCATCTTAATGTACCATCTTCGCCCCATCCTTTGATCAAGCCAATGCTAGAAACAAGTTAAATGAACAAGCAACAATAAAGGCAGCATATAATCTTGCGAAGAATGAAATAACTCGTTCACTGGGACTCAACGCCCGCCCACAAACACCTATTGTCACTGCCACAACTAAATTTCTTGCACAATCCCACAAAATCAAACAAAGCAAATACATAACCACGACGCAAATCAATCTACACAAACACCAGAAAAAAATAAAAAATAGTTACCTATTGCAATTCAGAGAAATGACGGTTCGAACGATTCCATCTAGCCTCAACTTCTGCTTCCTCCGAGTTACATCCGCCGAGATCAAAACCGGTGTCCCATTCGGATAATCCGTCACGGGCTTCACCAGTCGCAAGCCCATTTCGGAAGCCCGAGTTCTGGATAGGCCCGAAGAGACCTTTCCTAGGCCCAGCCTCTCAAGAGTGGTGCAGTACTCCAAATGCGAGACGGCGCCGTTTCGTCTATACAGAATCGCTCCTTCCCACGGGAAGCCCTCGTCTTCGGCGTCCTCAACTTCTTCGTCCCCGAGTTCCCAGTCGCTTCCGGAGGGTTCATCGAAATGCGCGGCGAACTGAGAACTGCTGCTGCTACTACAGCAGCAGAATTTTGTGAAGGTTGGATTTGATGGGATGAATCGTTTCTTAAGGATTGTATTGGAGGGGTAATTCGGTTTGAAGGGTTTGTGGAGGTTTAGGCGGTGGTGGGAGCTGAATTTGATGGGAGGGGGAGACGGCGAAGAGGCGGCGGAGGCGGAAGCGATGGGGAGGAGCATTTCGGCTTCCTGGAGCTGGAGGTTTAAGGTCGTTTTGATGGTAAAGATTACAGAATTATCATTTCAGATCGATTAAAAAATCGAAAAGATATAATAATAATAATAATAATAATAATAATAATAATAATAATAATAATAATAATAATAATAATAATAATAATAATAATAATAATAATAAACTTTTTTTTTTTGGAATTTAATGCAAATTATTTTATATTGGTAATTTTATTCACGATATCTTTTTAATTTTGTGAAGTAATGCAGCTTAATTAATACTTATTCCGTCCATTAAAATGTGGTTTTTGATGGGTGGCACGCGTTTTAAGAAAAAGTAATGTACTCACTCCGTCTCATCGAATATGACCTATTTGTTTTTAGCACGGAGATTAAGAAAAAATGAATTATGTGTAATAAAGTATTAATAAAGTAACTTTTTAGTTAATAAAGTGATTTTTTGGTCAACAATGTACTACTAAAGTGCTTTTTAGGTTAAAATAAGCTCTAATTCTTTCCCAAAAAGGAAACATGCCATATTCAGTGGGACGGCCCAAAATGGAAAACATGCCATATTCGGTGGGACAGAGGGAGTAAATGTTATTTGAGTGGAGAAAGTAACCCATTATTTTGAATTTGTGTAAAGTAAGTAAGGTAGATATTATTTAAGTGGAGAAAGTAACCCATTATTTTGAATTTGTGTAAGGTTTAAAATATAAAAGAGTGTGTGTGGTCATTTCTTTAAATGAAAAAACCACACTCTTTATGAACGGATGGAAACGAAAATATGATCACACTCTTTGTGGACCGAGGGAATAAGATCGATGGAAGCTAGTTTATGTATATTCACTTTATCTCGTTTCTTTTGAAAATTATACTATTCACTTTTTTTTTTAATTAGTATTTAGTGCCTTTCTATATTTTCGCAACGATTATAAATTAGTTGTCTGAATTATGTTAGTTAGTATAATTAATGTTAATTATTATATTATTCATATATACTATATTGAATGTTAATTATTATATTATTCAAATATACATTACATCGAATAATTATGATAAACAATTGATTTTTAAGATAAGTACACAATTTATAATTATTAATAATAATAATAATAATTTAAATCATTGTTTAGGGAAAATAATTTTAAATAATATAACACAAAAGAATACATGAGTGGTGCGACCCACTCTTAACCAAATTTAGGTAAACGACCCTATATTCCCTTGCTCTAATTTGTGTAAGAATTTGAGCAATTTGAGTTAATTTTATCCAACGAAATACTTTTTTTTTTCAATTTTATCATAAATTGTAGACTTTAACCAATTATATTTCAAACTTAAAAAAAAATATGTAAATCTATCTTTAAACAAATTTTCTGATAAGTGAAATTGTGAATGCTAAGTAGTATAGTCTAGAAAAATTGTCCGAAGTGAAATTTGCATAACGAAATTGAAACAAATCAAGAGTTTAAGGAGTATTATTTTTTCATCACGATGAAAAATCACTATTTGAAGTGTGTATTGCTCATATGCAAACCACATATATTTAAGTATTTGGGCAAGGGGTGGCATTGATCTTAATCAACGAGTATACCACACCACTCTATCAAGGTTTTAAGTCGCATCTTAAGTAACGGATGCAAATAATTCTAACCATAAAAATTGAAGCAATTTGAGTACATTTTTATTGAGACCCTAACTTTTTTTTAAAATTGTGATAACCTACGATCGTTCTTAAAAGTGCATACTAGATAAACCCATGAGTGATGCTATTCGGACATAAATGTCCGGACATAATCCAGCCCGTTTAGGAAAATGGAGCGCTTCGACCCGTTTTACTTATTTATTTAATTTTGTAATTAAAAGAAAAATATGCAGACTTATCATTTTACCCTTTACCTATTTTGGCTCCAAATTTATATGTTTTGGCTCCAAATTGACATGAGATTAATCATAATTTTTTTATTAATTTTATTCGAATTTTTCTTTCTTTCTTTTTGTCAGACCCCATTAAACACCTCAGAGGTGGGTTTACAAAGTGGGTAAAATGGAATTCTTGCAAGAGTTAAAAGACTAGACCGTATTAAATTGTAGCAATTTTGCTATAACTCATTGTAGCCTAATTTATCTTACTACAAAAAACACTGCATTTACCGAGGGCATTACCGACGGCCACCTTATCCCTAGGTAATTTCCGATGGATTACCGACGGAAAAAATACGGGTCAGCTGAAAATTATTTACCAGATTTACCGATGGATTTACCGATGGAATTTTCGTTGGTATTGTTACCGAGGGATTTTAAATTAATTTAAAAACAATGAATTAATTTACCGAGGGATTTACCGACGGAAATTCCGTCGGTATTATTACCGAGGGAAATATCCCTCAGTAAATGCTTTTAAATTAATTTATAAATAATGAATTAATTTACCGAGGGATTTACCGACGGAATTTCCGTCGGTATTATTACGGAGGGAAATATTCCTCGGTAAATGCTTTTAAATTAATTTAAAAACAATGAATTGGTTTACCGACTGATTTTATCCCTCGGTATTTTTACCGAGGAATATTTCCCTCGGTAAGTTTATTTTCAAAAAATTTTAAAAAATATTTACGTTACCGAGGGATATAGTTCCGTCGGTATACATATATTTTTAAATAATATTTTTTTATTTAAAATATATACATATACAAACCCTAACCTAAACTCTACTTTTCTTCCCTCACCCGCTGCGCCTCCCTCCTCTCTCTCTCTCTCTCTCTCTCTCTCTCTCTCTCTCTCTCTCTCTCATCTCGCCGGACTCCGCCACGTTGGCCACCGCCCATCCCACCGGCTCTCGCTCTCTCTCCCTCACTGCGGCACCGTCCCCGTCATACCCTCCCCGGCCACCGCGGCTCCATCTTCGCCTCTCTTCTTTTTCTGCTGTCAGCCACGCTAACGCCGCCGCCGGCCACCCCTGCGGTCTTCTTCCGCCGTCCGTTTTGCCTCTATTTGGCTCCGCCGGTAGGTAACCTATCGTCTCTCTCTCCTTTTTTCCCGTACTCTCTCTCATCCTCTTCTTTTTCTGCCTCTGTCAGCCGCGCTACCGCCGCCTTGCCGGATTCCGCCGCCTGCCACCCCTGCGATCTCCTTCCGCTGCCCCTGCAACGCTGCCGCGCCGCCTCTCCTTGGTGAGTTCTTTCTCTCTCACTCACTCTGTCCAACTCTCTCTGACCCAACTACATATCCATGGAATCTGCTCAAGGCTCGTGGATCTGCTCTTAATTAGTTGTTGATTATGGGTACATTATGCTGTTTATGTTGTTCTTTTGGATTAAGTATCTGGATTTTTATTTCTTTTTTGGAGTGAAAAATTTCTTGATTTTGTTCGTTGTACGGTTAGGTTTCGATGAATTGAAATTTATATAGCAATGTACCATAGAAAGCATTGAGGAAATTACTCGTTTATCCTCGTTCCACCGACTTGATCATTTCAGAATGCTTAGTTTCCTTTTTTTCTTTAAGTTGATCAATCACTTCTAATGATAAGTGAAATCTAACAAAATAGTCTAATCTCTTCACTAATTCTAATAAAAATGGTTAATTTTCTGATCTCTGCACTAATCTTATAAAATTTGATTGGCTCATTTGCTTGCATTTCATAAGATTTCATGCAATTATGTACTTGTTCTCATGACGGAATTATTGGAATAATTAGTCTAAAGAGGCTCAAGATGAGTTGCAGATATAGGCTAATTAATAATTATGTTTAGTTAATCAAGATTATCCATCTCCTTTGTTCTTGTTTCTTCTTGTTACATCATGACATCCTCAAAATCTTATCTCTGTGTCTGCTGATGGACCATTGCTAGCAAAGTTTAGTCATTGATCTCTTCTTTAATACTTCACAATTGTGTTCTCTTCTTTCTACATGTTTCATTTCCTTTTCTCTTGGACGGTCAAAGTTAATCTTAATCCAACTATTGTTTTGCGTCTTTCTTGAATGGATGGATAAAGAGACAACAAATGGTTAAACGCCGTAGTATCTGCACATGAAGAGTGCATTTTTCAAACTCTTTCCATGCTGTCATGGCTTATGCAATCTAAATTCTCTCCCTGAATTTTCATTTGTTCATTCTAGTGGCTCAGCATAAAACAGAAGTTGTGGCAGCCTCTGATAATATCTGAAGATGAGCATAAAGTTCTAACTGAAAAAAATGGTGAGTTGTGGTTGCAGAAAATTATTCTAGAATTCAATTTTTCTGATGCAATAAATATTTCAAGTTTGAATTTGAAAATCTTTAATGAACTTTTCTTTTCATGTAAAATCTTATGTTTCTGCAGAGAGAAAAGAAGAAAGGAAAAAGAGAGAAGTATTTCTACATAATGGAGCTTATGGAGAGCCGTTTGAAGCGCTCCTCGGATGGTTCTGAGTAGTTAGTATGTTTTATTTGGAATATTAAAAACAACTTTGTAAGATTTGCTTATTTTGTCAACTTTGTGTGATTTACTTATTTTATAAACAACTACTATCTACCTACATTAATGTTGTCAAAGAACATACTTTATTTTTATATATGACGCGTTATTGTATTAGTTGTTATGATATGCTTGTTTGGGATGATTGAGCAAGTAAATGGATCGAAAATGGATACAACTAATACATAATTAATATTAAAAAAATTACAGAAGAATACCGAGGGAATACCGACGGATGTTCTGTCGGTAGACCCTATCAAGGAAAACCACAATTTACCGACAGAACAATACCCCTCAGTAATACCGAGGGATTTTCCCTCGGTAATTACCGACGGAAATTACCCGCGGTATTCCCTCGGTAACTTTGTTCGGTTGACGAAATCCGAAAATGGAAATTTACCGACAGAAATGTTTCCGTCGGTAAATCCCTCGGTAAAAGTGCTCCCGACGAATTCCGTTGACAACAAAATGATGACGGAATTATCCCTCGGTACTTCCTCGGTAAAATTTATCGAGGGATGAAATCCGTCGGTATTCGTTTACCTACAAGCCATTTGGCAACAGACACTATCCGTCGGTAATTCCGTCGGTAACTCATTTACCGAAGGAAATTCATAGGTTTACCGACGAAAATTTCCGTCGGTAAACGCTGTGTTTTTTGTAGTGTCTATTTTCTAGTAATGGTCAGCCTATTTTCCTCAAGAAAAAAAAAGTAATGGCCAGCCTATTTTGGGCACCTCGTGGGTTTAATTATAATTAAAAAAATTATGATTAATCTCATGTCAATTTGGAGCCAAAATATATAAATTTGGAGCTAAAATAGGTAAAGGGTAAAATGGTAACTTTGCATATTTTCTTTTAATTACAAAATTAAATAAATAAGTAAAACGGGTCGAACCGCTCCATTTTCCTAAACGGGCTAGATTATGTCCGGACATTTATGTCCGAAAAGTATTATTGTAAACCCATCTCGTTATAATTAGAGTAATTTTAAACATAGCCCTCAAATCTCTCTCTATAACCCCCTATTTAAAATAATATGTATAATTATGTCCTTATAGCCCACTACTCTTCTTAGACGTCTACTTCTTCACTTGTTTCTACCATTAAATAATTCTCCAACAATTGCTTCTAATTTGTCGAAGTGCCTCTTTTTGAAGCTTCTGCAGCATAAAAGTGACCAGAAAATGCTTCCTAATCCCACACCATAACAAATCGCACCAAACACATATTCACATTGATTCTCTTTATCATGTATTCTAATAAAAATCAAATATATTCCGAAGTCCCCATCATAACACACCTCAACTTATACAAATATCAATCAAAGTTCTTTTAAGAAAAAGAATTATGATTCATGATTTTGCCCCAAAAATCATGAAGTAATATAATTTAGTCAGTTGCAGAAAGTAGTTCGAAATATGTTGAATACAGAAAGACACAAAATTAACTTCTACACCTGAAATTTCTGATTAAATCGAAATAACTAATATTTTTTCCGCAAGAAAACAGAGCTTTGTGTTTAAGAAACTTATAACCTAGTACTATAAGATTGCGAAGAGTTAAAATTCAAAAAAAAGGTTCCAACATAAGTGAAAGAGACCAAATAAAATTCATAACACATCAATATTTTCACACGTACACACACATAGAAGTTTACCCAATGATAAATCAGTGACGAAAAAGAGATCGAGAAGAGTATTAGAGTGAATGCGGAGATGAAATCTGCGTATGTGGCTATGAAATAGAATATTATTATTTTTAATTAAAAATTTAAGTTAGTAGCTACAAGGATATAATTGTACATTTATATTTATTATTATTATTATTTTAAATAAAGGACTATAGAGAGAGATTTGGAGGCTATGTTTAAAATTACCCTTATAATAATTACTGCTTTCGTTCCGGGATAAGTGATCATATTTCTTTATTAGATTGTCCCGGAATAAGTGACCATTTTCCTTATAAGGAAATATGCTTCTCTCACAAAAAATATTGTAGGCTCTACCATTTTCTATATTGTTACTCTTTAAATATCATTCTTCTTAATACTCTTACCGAAAATAATGTGGTCACTTGTTGCGGGATATATGGAGTAATATTTAAGTAGGGTCGGAGTTGATCTTAACCAACCATTGTACCAACCACTCTACCTGCGTCTCACTGAGCACAGAAAAACAAAAACAAAAACCCAAAACCTGGGACGTGTCCATCGCTAAATCCATCACAAACCAAACAATCTTAATCCATCAACATCTGAATTCAACCAACTTAATCTCAATTTCTCGAACCATCGCCGACTGCGGCTTCTTCCTCGCAAATATCGCAGATTTAAGGTTTTCGACGAGAATCATGAAGCCCCTCTTTATTCTGCTAATTCTTGCTCTCGTCTTCTGTTCTGCGCAATCAAGATCCATCCTTTCGCGCCCTCACCCTCATCCATCTCTCAAAATCAACACCACCCAGGTTTCGAATTTTGTGTTTTTGTTTGCTGGGTTTTTTTTATTATTTAATTTATTTTTTTTGTAAACCTAAATTAAATTGGGTGTTTGCAGAATGCGGGAACATGTTCGTTTACTGTAAGCATTACGACGAGTTGCTCGTCTACTCGATTCACACGTGATCATATCAGTCTTGCCTTCGGCGATGCCTATGGGAATCAGGTTCTGACTTCTGCTTCTAATTTTTCATCTCTTAATAGTAATATCCTGGGCTTTTATTTGATAATCTTCATATCTTCAAATTGTATTGATGGATTCATATTTTTTAGGCTATTTATTGGTTTTCTTTTTGAATGACATCTTACGCTGGCATATATTTCCTAGAAATTTGATTCATTAATTGGGATAAACTAGTGGTGATTTGAAGAGCTGTGATCAATTAGCTGAGATTAGTCAGAAATTATTTCTGTTTCATGGAAAAATATGGATTTTCTGGCGGTTGCTTTGTATTGATAGTCTCTTTCAAGTAATGTGAGTGTGTAAGCAAGAATTGCTGCCAGTTAATCACTTAGAAAATGAGTGTTTAATGGTTGTGAGTTACTTGTGTTTTTTGCCTAGATACGAAGATTACGACTTTCCCGTCTATTTGTTTTGTTGACAACATGAATCAGATTTCACATACTAGTTAGCAGATTAAAATCAAGGTAATAAGCTTTTGATCATCTTTGGTTAATGCAAATAGTATATGGATGTGTTGTTTCAGAATTAGCCTTTCTCATCACATCCTACATTTTGTATTTTTTAAATTCGTTGTATATTCAAAACATCTGCATTACTATTAGCATAGATCCATTTTTCAAGTCTAGCCCACCTTCAGTTTTAAGTTTTTACAGAGATATAGATTTCAAAGAACTATAATAAAGAAAAGAGAGAATAATCACAAATAATCTGTCTGTGGAAGAACCAAAGACGGTTAGGTTCTGTTTGTTACTACTTAGTGTCCGACTCTTGATCTACTATAGGTTTATGCTCCACATCTAGATGATCCGTCATCAAGGACATTTGAGAGTTGCTCGACCGACACATTTCAAATATATGGACCGTGTACATACCAGATATGCTACTTGTACGTGTATAGAAGCGGCTATGATGGCTGGATACCATCTGATGTTACAGTCTACGGATATAACTCGAAGCCCGCCACTTTCTACTACAATGTAAATATACCTACGGATATTTGGTACGGGTTTAATTACTGTTCTGGCACCAGAGCTACTTCATCAGCAATGAAGTAAACTTAGTTTTTGAGCTTTGGTGGTTGTATACCACGTCTAGAATAAGTGGATTTTGATGACGATCACTTCTTTGTTGATTTGGTTGAGCAGAACAAGTTCTTCTATCTGAATACCAACTTTGTTGATCTATGTTGTCTCTTCTTTATGTAATTTGTATTTGTATATTATTAGATATTGCATGGTGTTCCTGCCCAAACCCCCCTCTCTGGGTGATTATATTATACAAGACATTTTAAATAACAAAGATATTGCCCAAAGTATTTTCATTGTTTACTGATTTTTTTTTTAACCTTTGAACCCAATTTATATTATCATTATTTCTATCCAGGACTCTTGATAAAATTAGAAAAAAAAATATTTTGTCTTTTTATATAAACGACAAATTCAAAGTTGATCCCATTATAAATATTACAAAATGCAATCAGCCAAACATATTAGCATCATTTTTCAAACCTTAACTCTAATATCAAATCACTAATTACTCAAATTTCATTACTTGTTACAAAAAAATATCAATGTACTTCGTTAACTGCTTTAGAAATAATGGAAGCTGGAAATTTGAAACGAAGCATTCCCTGAATCACTACGAAATTAGGTGAAATTACGAAAACAGAGTTTTATTATATTTTCTGTAGATAGTGTACAAGTACAACAATACAAGAGTCCTCGCAAGTCAACTGTCTTTCTCTCTCTCTCTCTAAATGTGTTGAGAAGGTGAAGAAAGACTGCCCAGGGCCTTTGCTTTCTCCCTGAGGACGAATTTCTGAATCTTACCTGTTGAGGTTTTGGGTATATCCTCGAAAATGACAGTCTTTGGTGCCATATAGTGAGGCAAACGTTCTCTACAAAACTCGATTATCTCCCCACAGCTAACCTCAAACCCATCCTTCAACTTCACGAAGGCGCAGGGTGTCTGCCCCCAGTGCTCATCCGGTCTTCCTACAACAGCAGCTTCAAGCACTCCCGGATGCCGGTACAGCACCGTCTCCACTTCCACGGTGCTTATGTTCTCTCCACCGGAGATCACGACATCCTTCAATCTATCCTTCACCTCTATGTAGCCGTCGTCGTGCTTCACAGCCAGATCACCGCTTCTGAACCACCCTCCTGCAAAAGCCTCTTCCGTGGCCTTCACATCTTTAAGGTATCCACTCATCACAGTGTTTCCTCTGAACATTATCTCACCCATCGTTGCACCATCCGCAGGTACACTCTTCATGCTCACTGGATCTCGAACATCGACTTCCTCGAGGGCGTAATGCTCCACTCCCTGCCTCGCTTTGAGCTTGTACTGCTCCTCGCGAGGCAACAAGTCCCATTCGGGCTTCCACAGGCACGACGTGCCTGGTCCATATGTTTCCGTGAGTCCATACAAGTGTGATACCCTGAATCCGAGCTCCTCAATCCTCTCTAGGATCGAGGGCGGTGGTGGTGAGCCACCAGTCATTATATCAACCTTGTGAGGCAGTTGCTTCCGATCAGCAGAGTTTATGATCATGTTCAACACTGTGGGAGCCCCTCCCATGTGAGTGACCTTGTAAGCAACAATGGTGTCGAATATTTCTTTCGGGGAGACACGCCTAAGGCAGATATTGGTGCCACCTACCGCTGCCAGCCCCCAAATGAGGCACCATCCGTTGCAATGGAACATGGGTACTGTCCAGAGGTAGACGGGCATCGAGCACATCCCATGAATTGACAACGTCGCTAGGGCATTCAGATAGGCGCCCCTATGGTTATAGACGACCCCTTTGGGGCGCGATGTTGTGCCAGAGGTGTAGTTTATGCTGATTGGATCCCATTCGGTTCTTGGCCGCCTGGCCCTGTATTCAGCGTCTCCGGTGGCCACTAGAGTCTCGTAGTCGTGAGTGTCGGGGGCAGAGTCGGAGGGAGATGGGGTGTTGGGGTCAGAAATCAAGACTAGAAGTGGTGGTTTTAGTCTTTGTTTTGCTAGAAGATCAAATGCTTCTTGAGCAATATGAAGGAACTGGTAATCAACAAAAATGATCTTGGCTTCGGAGTGGTGAAGCAGGATTGAGATCATGGATGAATCGTGGCGCGTGTTCAACGTGCAGATGACTGCTCCGGCCATCGGCACTGCAAAATGGAGCTCTTGCATTGCAGGTATGTTGGGGGCCAGAATCGCTATCTGTTCATAAGCCAAAGGAGTACATTACTTTGGGCGCTAGCTTAGATAGATTAAAATAAGGATAATTGTCGTAAAATATACGAAAACTTTGGTCCCTTTTTTAAATTTTGCACATAACCTCGTGTCACCAATATATGAACTTTGATTCTTCCGACCAATTGAAAATGAAAGAAAGGAGATGCAGTCATAATTGCAAAAGTTCTAAAGTCTATTTGGTGAAACAATTTAAAAGTTGTGCGCAAAATAAGAAACTGTTCAAAGTCTATGCACTTTACGACAATTATCCCATATAATTAATGAAGGTTAATCCACTATATACTTTGGCGAATTGCACAATTTTAAGCTTGTTTGATCGTCTAAGCCAATCTATTAAGAAAAAGGAAAATGTATTTAGAAGGTGGTGCATCATCAGATAAACAAGCAGAGTGCAGAAACTAACTGGAAAAACATCATCATACTAAATCCCAAACAAGCAGAGTGAAGATCCTAACTGGCAATCGGATCCCAAATTCCCAAATTAGGTTAAAAGAAAGCCAAAAATTAGGAAGAAATTACTAAATACTAACCACATCGCCGCGAGAGACGCCCAAGCGAGTGAGGGCAGAAGCCAGCTTTACACACCTTAAATGAGTCTGCTTCCAAGTCAACTCAGTAGAACCGTACACAACGGAAGTTCGATCTCTGTAAACCTTCGCCGCTCTCTCCAGAAAGCTCACCGGCGACAGCGCCACGTAATTCGCCGGCCACTTCACCACACCCGCCATCGACTTCCACGACAAATCTTCAGAATTTTCCGGTAATTCACAAAAATGCCTCGGATTTTCCGAACGGCAGATCTGCTTCGCGCCATTGAAGAGGCAGCTGGTGGTGATTGAAGTCCGCCGCCGGAAAAAGTGGTTCATGGCGGCGGGAGGATTTGGATGAGCATTAATTAGGGGAAATGCAGAGGAATTAGATTAAGTAGTGAAGGAGCAAATAAAATGGTGATTTTGAAAAGGACAGAGAGAGTGGATAAGCAAAACTGATGCGCTGATGTATCATGCATATGCATGCAACATTTTTTTATTTTTTTGGGAAATGATTTTTACTTTTTTATGTTTGTGTAGCCACATGCATCCAAAAAATATTAACTGTTGTTTTATGGATTTATAACATTACTGTAAACAGTAAGGTTTCGAGTTCGAACCCCACCGTTCCCCTTCTTCTATGTCAAAAAAAAAAAAAAACATTACTCTAATTTTTTAATAATATTAATGAATAATTAATATTTCACGGACTACTTCATTGCATTTGTTACTGATGCTGCGAATACATTCAGTTATAAATAATCGTATTAAAAGGGAATTAGTCTAGTTGTACAAGATAGGATACTAATCATTATTTAATAATCAATATATATGACTTATTCTTCTTGAACTACTAAATATTTTTTTGTAGTGGAAGGGAAGATAAGATAATGACATTTATTAACAGTGCGGCTATGCAAAAATCATAGCTGCAGGCTGAGTTTTGGGCTTCTTTCTTTTGGGCTCAGATCATTTTTTACCGATCTAATTTATATTTGGGTAATTCTAAACATAGCCCTTATTTTACTCTTTATAGCCCCTAGTTAATTTAATAAATAAAATTATAATAATTTTACTAATTTAACCCTATATTTACAAACTCATCTTTTACGCCCCATAGCCACACTATTAAAGTAAATAAAATTATTAATATTGTTTAAAATTTATTATCTTAGTATTGGATCTATCTAACGATTACTCTTCAACATAGCCCCAAATCCAATATCAAACAATTTCTCCATTATCTGGCTATCTGCCATGAAACAGAGACTTACTTTTCTCTTGTCGGAGTCGGATGCTTCTTCCATTGCCAGCTAGAGACGACCTTATTTGCCGGCGAAAACCAAATACTATCCCTCGTCTTTAAGTTCCATCTAGAAGAAGACGAGTTCGACGACGACTTCGTCCCATCGGAATGTCTTCGACACTGCTGGCCTCTCCCACAAAGAGGGAAAACTTGCTTGATTGTGTTATTATTTGGGATCTATTATTTCTCTACCAATTTTGTAGTTGGAAATTGGATGCTATTTCTTCTCTTGCTCTCTGGGATTGTGCGATGGGTTGGATGAATTTTATTTTTTTCAAGAGAATCATCCATTCAACCAAAAACAAAGACAGTTTGCTATGTGTGCTGCTAAATTCTTGGACAACTTGATTTTTTATTTTAATTTTTTTTCCAATATTGACGAATTGGGTAAGATATTTGATGTTTGATATCATATTCTGATTTCTGATGTTGTTTAGTTCTCCACAACGTCGGAAGTAGCGTCAAGTTGGTGAAGAACTTGGAAAATGGATTCAATAAATGGAGGCTATATGGTTCCATTATTTCTTTTTCTTTCTTTTTGTTAGGTTTTATGTGATTTGAATATGAATTAGTCAATTTGAATAGCGCAAAATAATTTAATTGAACATATGTGGCTATAAAGAGAAATATAAGCTTGTAAATAAAATCTTTCCTTTTCAGTTAAGTTTTTTAATTTGTGGCTATAAGGGTAAAATAGTATATTTACTAATATATTTATTATTATTTTAATTACGGGGCTGTAAAGAGTAAAATGGGGGCTGTGTTTAGAATTACCCTTTATATTTTGGACTATGATGAGATTTTAAATTGGGCCTTCATTTAGAAATATATAATTTGGGCTAAAAAAAAAAGATGTTAGGCCGTGAAATAAAATACTTGTGTTGGGCATAACAATGGCAGGATGAATCATGATCGAATGTTGCACTTATAAAACACAACTACCTAATCACATGCAAATTTATCACAAAATAGTAATAATAATCCTTACGAGATAATCGTAGCAATTGATCATAGGCTAAACATGTTTGTTTTAATTTATGAATCCAATTCCATCTTGTAATACTTGATTTTATTTTAAGGGAGTTGAATCAATTAAAAAGATTAACAAGAGCAATTTCTATGGTAAAGAACGAGCTTCAAACTCGTAATGAAAATAGCCAATCAATCCTAGTGGTTGCGTGTGTAAAATTTTATGGTAAATTATGACTTGTAGCCTCATCTTTAGCGAGATTTTAAAAATGATCCGACCTTATAATATCTTGACCTTTGGATTTTTTTTTCGAAAATAGTCTGCATCCACATTTTTTTGCCTCGGATATCCAACTTTCCGAATCGTGCCGGGAAATATTAATTACATAATTATATTACTAAATGTAAAAATTCCGAACTGGTCCTCATTAAGTGAACCAACTTGTTCCAATGTCTATGATTTAAAGTTTAACTAATTATTTTTTAAAGTTTAATTAATTATCCTTAAAGTTTTATATATAATAATTTGCATTTGCCACTCATGTATTCGATCACTAAGGTAAGGCATCAAAAGGGATCGAATCAATTTACTCTTAGCCACGCCAAACTAGCTTGTTTATTTTTCTTCATCCAAAACTATCGCAAATAAGCAAATTGACATAATGCAATAGATAATGTCACATGCAGAAGAATTGCATTATACGTAATTAACAGTATTTGAACTAATTAATTAGTAGAGTGTTCTTGAAGAATATATATGGACATCGTAATTACGAAAGTACACTAGTACCTCTATTTTCTACGTTTCGAATATTTAGATTGGTTGCATAAATTAATCCCCGACTATTTTTAATTAGACATCATCGATCAAAGGTTTAATTAATGTCACAACCAATTCCAATTTACATCACTTTATAAAATGCATTGAATTCGAACGTCCAAGGGGATTAAAGAAGCAGACTTTCAATTCAACTGAGAATTAAAATATATAAAATGAATTAAAAAACGGAAGAAAAACAATTTTAATTTAATTCGAATTCGAGATAGAGGATTAATTTCTCGAGGTACCTAAAACATTCAAAATCTTCAATCATAATCGTCGTCTTCGAGGGGAACGCAATTTTCTCTTAGTGCCATGTGTTTGCATGTGATCCCTCTATTATTTTAAATCAAATCTTAGTCACGAAATTAGCTACATACCTTGACATTTTGGTTGTTTACGCAAGTACGGACAACTTATAATTAACATTGTGGTGAACGTTATTTATGATTCACTATATTAAAATAAATTTAATTTTTATAATAAATATTATTAAAATAACAAATATGATAGTAGCTAGGAACATGAGTGGAACACGTAATTGTGAGATATTGGATCTCATCCGGCAATTTTTATTCATATCCATCAATATATGTTACAAACTTAAGATCAAAACAGAAGAAAAGATAGCGCTGGCGAAAAATTCCGGCATGATTTCATAAATGAAAACTACCGTAACATCATCACGATATATGCAGTATAAAAATTAATAAATTTTAATTGAAATTAATAAATATTAATTATTTTCTAATCTCCTAGTTATTTCTTAATTTTCTTGATTATCTTCTTATTATGACCAATCGCACAGTGCGGTTCGACCAGACCCAAATTTTTGCCTTAAATAAAATGCCAGATGTAAAAATGGCAATACTATTGTACATGGATAAAATGTAGCGTTGTGCAAAATCTAATTGCAAGAAACAAGAAATAAGAAATGAGTAAAATAATGATGTACTAATGTGGAAGGCACGCTAATCAATCTCTTGAAGAAATTAATCAATGATCTCTGCCTCAACATTAATCTTCTCTTTATAAATGGGCTTTTTTTGCATCAACAATCATTGCAAATTTGCAACCACAAGTCGCTGCTTTTGAAGCTAAATTTTGTTCCCTGCTGCAATGGTGAGTTCCATTCATATCTATATATATAAAATATTATACACACACAAACACAAACACATACTAATTAATTTTGGTTTTGTGCAGGATTATCATCTCAGCATATTCTTGTTATTGTCCTGCATTGCTTCTTCTGCAGTTGGAGCAACAAAAATTTTCAATGTTTTGAGTTACGGAGCTGTCGGAAATGGAAAAGCCGATGATTCGCTAGTAATTCAACAAATACACATATTCACACACACACACACACACATATAAATAATATGATAAAAAAAAAGGTGTAGCTTAATTACTAAATAGTGTATGTAATAAATTGCAGGCATTTTTGAAGGCATGGAGCGCAGCGTGCGTGGACGAGGGTAAATCTGGTATTCCGGTAGTTTATGTACCTGCAAAGAAGACTTTTCTATTAGACCCTTTGACCTTCAAGGGCCCATGCAAATCTTCACGTACTTATATGCTGGTATTACTATACTAATTCTCTTAATTTCTCTTACCTCCTTAATTATTAATTTTATATAAACTAATAAACATAACTTAAAAAAATTAAATGCGGTGTCTAATCTTATGTTCATTACATTGCTTTGCAACGCATAAGGTTGGGAGAGCTTTTCACGAATTAATTAAATTTTCTTCCAACTTTTGTTTGGCTACTCCATGTATTGTGATAATATTGATTATAGAAATGATGCTCCACAAATTCCGAGCCAGCCTCTATATACTGTCTCATTATTCTTTTGAATAATAAAATAAAGTCATTTTTCTTCAATGCTTTCTTACTTCATTGACATATTAATAATAACGCCAACACATTAGACAAACATCCCCATCCATTACGGGAATCAAGCGTTTTTCGAGACTTATAAAATTAAATTATCTCTACCTGCACACTTTATATATATTTACCATTATCTAAATTCAATATTTTTATTAGTCAAATTTCTATTTATTTTTTTAAGAATTAAAATAAAAATTTGGCAGGTGTCTGGAAATATTGTAGCACCAGTAAAGAAAGCATGGAGTGGAAAACAAGTAGAAGGATGGATCATATTCACTAATGTGAAAGGACTTGTTATCAAGGGTAAAGGTGTCTTTAATGGCCAAGGCGCTTCTTGGTGGCCTTCTACACCTTGTTTCAATGATCCAGCTAATGTAATTTTATTTCTTTAATATTTTTTTATTTTACTGAGACAAATATACATGCATACGTGAAATTTAATTACGTGATGTTTTAACTTGCAGGGTGTTTTATGCAAGGGACCAACTGTAAGTGAGATTCAATTTCATCTCCCATGATTAAATTCTATATATGTATATATTAATTTTGATAATATAATACGTGTAACGTATGTAATGTTGGCAATTCAAAGGGAATGGTATTCCGGAGATGTAACGGGCTACGACTAGATGGATTTTCAAAAATAAATGGACCCGGTAGCCATATTGTGATTATGTCGACTAATGACGCCGTCGTCTCTAATCTCCGTGTAATCGCCCCCAGAGATAGCCCTAATACGGATGCCATCGACATTTCCGGCTCAACCGGAGTTCAAATTAGAAATTGTTTCGTTGCAACAGGTGCTTAATTACTCTTCTCAGCTCGAACAAGTTTCATTAATCATTCCTATATTATATTCAGTTTTACATTGTTTAAGATTTCATAATTTCTCATTAAAAATGATCAATTAGCAAAAGCTAACAAATTCTTAAATTACAATTTAATTAATTATGAGATTATTGGCAATTTAATTTCCCAATTTCTGTATCGATAACAAATTTAATTAAATTAATTATGTAGGCGATGACTGCATTGCTATAACTGCTGGATCTTCCAATATTGATATTAGTGGAATAACATGCGGGCCGGGTCATGGTATCAGGTCAGTTTAACTTTTAACCCTAATTCTTCAATGCCAATCTAAGTTTTATTTTTCGAAAAATAAATATTATTAAGTAAAAAAAAACATTATCCTTAATGTTACAGCATTGGATCCTTGGGAGGTGGAGGGTTTGATGTGGTGGAGAATGTACGTGTCCGAAATTGTACTCTCAAAAACACGCTGACTGGAGTCAGAATTAAGACTGTACAGGTAGCAATTAATTATTTAGTTTAATATGATATATACTCTTTGATTACATATGGTTTAAATTAATGTTTTGAATAATTAATACGACTTGGCGTGCAGGGAGGCAAAGGATATGCAAGAAAGATATCATTTCAAGGAATAAGATTTGAGGCTGTGGATAACCCTATTCAAATCGAGCAATTTTATTGCCCTCTTCAAAACAATTGCAAAAATGATGTACGTATCCATGCATGCATGCATTTCAGCAAATTAAACTCATATTTAATCCTCTAATTTTCTTTATTTATTCTTTTAATGGAGCTCCTTGTATTTTAGGTATGTGTCATTTGATGTATATAAGAAACCATTTTGTTTATTTCATTGAATTAAGTATAATTTCAATTCCCATGAGAAAACATAAAGACTCAATTAATTTTTAAGAATATAAAAGTATATATGGGAACTTATTACATAAAACGGTCGCGCGCGTACTTTTTTTAAGCTTAATTTAGTCTTTAGTGATACATGCATGCATGTTAAATCAGATTCATCATATAATAATAATAATAATTTTATTTTTATGATAAATATTTTAAAATTAATTAATTTAATAGTGGGACAATGAAAATATTAATTAGGACTGAGGATCCGAACTTAGTAGACAAGAGATAAATAAGAATATAACATCTTTTTATTAGCTTTATGTTTGTGATTATTTCTTTTATTTGTTATAATTAATTCTTATTTTCTGTATATGTTCTAAACTTTTGCAGACATCATCGGTGGCCATAAGCGATGTAACGTTCAGTGCAATAAGTGGGACATCAATTGCAGAAAATGCGATTAGTTTGAAATGCAGCCAAACAAATCCATGTAAAAATATCAAATTAGATAAAGTATACATAACATCATCCTCCACTCCCAAAAAGAAAGTTTCTGCAGCTTGTTTCAATGCTCATGGAGCAGCCACTCACACGAAGCCAGCTGTCAAATGCCTTCTGCGTTAGAACAAGCTCATTTTTCATTAATCTATCGATAGTCCAAAAAATATACTATTATTTTCTATTGTATGAGTT
This sequence comes from Agastache rugosa, assembly GCA_031470985.1. Classification (NCBI taxonomy): domain Eukaryota; kingdom Viridiplantae; phylum Streptophyta; class Magnoliopsida; order Lamiales; family Lamiaceae; genus Agastache; species Agastache rugosa. Next base: position 30,455,107 of record CM062603.1, read on the forward strand.
AATATGTTATTATTTATTACGTGTGACATTGGAGCATATTAATTAATTCCTTCCTTTTATGTTAGTGTTGGATAAAATTAAAGGAACGGAAATGGTGATATAAAGTTATAAATGAGTCGCGCTCGTTTACTTTTGCATAATTGCATTTACTTCTTCATGATTTTTTTTGTTAGATATTTTACCTTTGGTTTAAAACTGTGTAGTAGTATTTTTACGGTGGTAAAAAGTTATTATTTGGAAATTTTAATAAAAATATGGGCGGAAAAAATAACCTTATGGTCTGTGCAATTGAACCTCCACTAGTTAATTTCCCAATTGACCTAGCAAAATACTTGTTTACTATGCGTCTCTCTTTAAGTTTCGATAGCTCATGAAATATTTGTTTTTTGGGTTAAACTCAATTCACATCACTCAATAGGACTCGCACAGTCTACCATATGGTCAGTCTAAATTCGCATAATTGACTATGCACATTTAGACCATGCATATGGTAGGATATGCCCACACGAATGTGACTCGCATAGTCTACCACATAAAATTTTAGGAATAATTATTCAATTGGTATAGCAACATTACAAAAATGGTTCATTTAAGGAAGTCAACACATGATTTCTACAATTTCAAAAGTTCAGGAGAAGAAAATCCGTTGAAAAAATATTGAGAACTTGCCTCTTGGTGAGAGTATCGGCTTGAAGATTTTGTATAGACATATGAAATCAATTAAATTACTTTAATATAATTTTGTTAAATAATAAAAAATCCAAAAAAAAAAAATTAAGTAAATTAGTAAAGAGAAAGGGCAAGTTAAAATGAATAACCAAAATCCTACCCGAAAAAACTGTAACGACATTTATTTTGCCAAAAAAGGACCTCTAAGACGACCACACTTACTTTCATTTGGATAAAGTAATAAGGAATTAGGCCTTTAATTGTCTTGTATCATTTCATGATTATGTAATTATTATGTAAATCCCCCAATATCTAATTCAATTTACTGTGTCTTTAATTTTTATTGACATTTAATGGGTCTTTATCAGATTATATTATCTATTTATTTGGTCGTGGATACTTGATAATGCACACCAAAAATGGTAAGATGAAAATTTAGATAGACTATATATATATTTGGTGTTGAATCCTTAACCATACCTCCACACAATCACACACCCACAGAGATGGTAAAAACAATTAACATTTTTTTATACATATTTATTCCTATGGAGTAAATAATCGATAGAGAAATGTTCGTATATGTATATATACATACACATACACACACACACACACACACTTATATATATATATAATACTTATTGATCATATAGACATTTTTCGTTTTAATGCTAGCTAGCAAACATTATTATTTCATTGTTCATGTAAAATTTGCTTTCTATTTCTAATTATTGCTTATTCAAGCATCTTAATTGTTTTTTCTTTTGTTATTACAATATTATTATGCAGGAACTTTTGGCCTATTTTTCAATAATTTTGTTGTGGGTTATTGAATTAAGCATTATAAAAGGTGAACATGTAAATGCGTTTGGAGTGCAAATCTCTAGTCTTCAAGAAACCACATTTGATGTTTCCAAGTTTGGGGCAGTAGGAAATGGAGAGACAGATGATTCTAAAGTAATATATATCCACGAACCCTACTTCATGCTATAATATTTTATATTGTTATTTTCTATTTTTCTAATTTGTTATAACCGATGCAAGAAAGACTGATTAAAATTGACAAACAATTACATAGAATATTATGTGGTTAATTCGCTAATAATATGTTAGCACCCCTGGACAAAAGGGAGCTAGGATATATAATTAATATGAGGAATACATAGATACTGAATTAACCACTAGATTCATATTAGGAAATTTATATATATTCTCTCTAATCCTCGACAGACTAGGCTAGGCATTCCAACACAATTATTGTTGCATGCAAGATTTGAAGGATACATACATATTTGAAATCCAAAATTAATAACAATATCTGGGACGACCTAGTGGTGGAGTAAGTAATTCCATAACTCATGAAAGATCAGGCCTTCGAATCTGTCAACACCTCGGGTCGAACTACTCAAAGTGTATCCGTGAATAGTGGTTGTGATTAGTTCTAATTTGCATTTAAATACTGATCATGACTTAAATTAATTAATTAAGAGGATGATGAGTAAACTAAATAAAAGGATATTGGTGTGTTTTGATGAGTTAATTTTTTCAATGAAATTAATTGTGTTAAGTAGGCTTTTGAAGGGACATGGGCAGCAGCTTGCGAGGAAGCAGCGGAAAGCGTGAAGATAACAGTACCATATGGGAAGACGTTTTTGGTTTCTCCTATAGAGTTTAAAGGTCCATGCAAATCCCACACCGTTACATTTGAGGTAATTAATTACTTAAAACATTCTCATATTTTCTTTTTCAAAAAAAAAATGAATATTGACTACAATATTATTTTTGCTATGTTTTCTTTATTTTTCTCTCAGTACGAGTATTAAAATACAAATTAATTGTTTATCTTCACACAATTGTTTTTGTTTGATCCTTTAAATTTTATTTAGCCTTTAACTAAACTGGTCATTATCAAGATATATAAAATGCTTTGTTTTGTTTCTTGAAGATTAGTTACAAATGTGTGTGTGTGTGTGTGAGTGCAGATATTAGGAAGCATTGTTGCTCAACCAAAATTAGCATGGGAAAATAAAAATAAAGGTGGATGGTTGAAGTTTCAAGGAGTGGATGGTCTTTCTGTTGTGGGAAATCAACAAGGCTTAGTTGATGGTCAAGGACATTCATGGTGGCAATCTGTAAGTTCATTTTCTATTTTCTATTTTCTATTTTCATTCATCTATAATTAATGAAAACAAAAATTATATATATGTAGAAATTATTTTAATATAGTTGTCTTGAATTTTATTTCAGGGAGACAACGGTCGACCAGATGTAAGTCTACACACACAGATGCATTAATTTTATTTGGGGCAATCAATATATGTATTAAGCTAATAAAGCCATGAAATGTGTTAATTTCAGGCAATGTTATTTGCTGATTGCAACAATCTCCAAATCATGGGATTGAGACATATAAACAGCCAAAAATTCCATGTCTCCATATCTGCTTGTAATAATACAATTATTTCTAATCTTCTCATAACTGCCCCTCCAAATAGTCCCAACACTGATGGGATCGACATCGCCTCTTCCTCAAATATTACCATTCACAATTGTACCATACAAACAGGTACTTACAACAATTAATTAATTAATTAATTCTACATTTTTTTCTACCATATTCTTTTTCATTATCCAATACTTAAATTTCAATTTTATCTTATATATATTTAAACATAAAATTAGGGGACGATTGTATCGCAATTAAAGGAGGCATTTCAAATGTTAATATATCTGAGATAGCATGTGGCCCTGGACATGGTATAAGGTTAGTAACAATTAATTAATTTTATACACCATTAATTATTTATTTCAGTTTATCATATAGTTTATAATTAAATTAAATCACATCATTTTGCAGCATTGGGAGTCTAGGAGAAAGTGGGAAACACGACCAAGTTGAAGCAATAAACATAAATAATTGCACAATTAATGGAACTCAAAATGGGGTCAGGATCAAGACATGGCAGGTAAAATTATTAATTTGGACATAAATAAGATTTAACAATATTAATATTATTAATTATTACTTTATTATTTTTTGTGTTTGTGTAGGGAGGCTCTGGTTTTGCAAGAAATATAAACTTCTCAAATATAATCTTTACAATGGCTAATAATCCTGTAATCATCGACCAATTCTACTGCCCTCACAAGATTTGTTCAAATAAAGTAAGCAGTTCCTTAATTAAAATATATTAATTTACTGTAATACTCTTAAAAGCTCGTTTGAGTTCGATTCAACAATATTCTCAGTTGTTCATTTATTTAGACATCGGCGGTGCAAGTGAGTGATGTGGGATTTTACGGTCTCACCGGGACGTCGGTGTCGAAGAATCCAACGATCAGCTTCCGTTGCAGCGACGCCGTTCCTTGTACAAATATTGTAGTTGATGGAGTAGACATAAAATCAAGCGATGAGAGCAAACCTGCGTATACTGTCTGTTTGAATGCTCATGGAATTTCTCGTAATATTACTAGTCCGCCTCTCAATTGTCTACAAATATAAAGATATAATTAGCTTTCAATATTTTGAATTTGGATGTATTTGTTGCAAGCTAGGTACAAGTGTAGTAGATATAAGGTATACATGAGAAAACATTTTAAATAATTTAAATTAATTGGCCGCAAATATAGTGTGTGATTTTTTTCTTTTACTTTTTTTTTTTCACTTACGTACAATTGCTCCTTTTAGCTACAAATATGATATTCGTACTTATAAAATGTTGGTGAACTCTTACGAATAATCTCTTAGTTTTTTCCACCAATTAGATTAGTTAGCATACACTCCCTCCGTCCGCGAAAAGTGTAACACATTTCCTAATTGTTGTAAGGTATAAAATAATGGAAAGTGTTACCCTTTTCGCGGACGGAGGGAGTATAAGAGCGGCAATATGTGATAGTACCGGCCTCATCCTGGGCCCGACCTAAGGCTAATTGGGCCTATATATTAAAGCTCGACCCACAGAGTTCGGCCCAAACAAAGTCAACATCTGCCTTGAAGACCAAGTAACGAAATCCTACTCTGGAGGAAGATAGAATTCTACTATGAATGAGAATCGGATATGCATGTATTAAGAAACTAGATATGTAAAAGGAGTCCGAACCCTAGAAGGATTAGGGCTTAATTCAAGGCTTATAAATAGATGCAAGATTAGAGGTGGAAGGATTCAATACTCATTGTACTCTCAAGCATAATAAAAGCTCTCTATATTCTCTCCCGTGGACGTAGATCACATCGATCGAACCACGTAAATCCTTGTGTCATCGTGTTATTATTTCTTTCAGCTACCTTCGCAAACCCTAGATTTATCATTGGCGCCGTCTGTGGGAACGATCGACGGTTCTTTCGTAGCTGATTTATGATGGTAACGCGATCACAAAGCGTGCGGGAGGCCCAAAGCCAACGCGGGAATCCTAACGAAGCAGAAAGCCGCCCCATAAGCAAGGAGAATCACCAGAAAGGCAGTTCAGTTCCAAATGAGAGGCACACCAGTGACCCAATAGAAGGAAATCCCTACGAAGGGATGCCCGCGCTAGAGTACATCCCTCAGAGAAACCCACCGCAAAATCGGCATCGGAGGACACATAACGGACAGTCCTTCAGAACAGGCAATACTCCAGAAGGGTACGTCGAAGAAGTCAACGACGAGTCAGAGCCGAAGGAATCTGAGTCGAAGGAGGATGATCTCCCCGGAGACTTTGACCTTGCCACCACCTACGCCGCCGCTGAATTCGCTAAAGCGAACAATGAGCGTTTCAAACGCTTTCTTGCGACGACCCGGATGTCTCCCATACCCGAGGCTAGGGAGAGTTCCACGCGAAAATCCCTACCTAAAGCTCCTCGCTACACCGAGAGGCAGGAACCGGAACTAAGGAAGAGGCACGATTCCCGACGGGGTTCAGTTCGACGTCAGAGTCTAAGCCCGCAGCGGAGTCCCAGGTGACATTACATCCAAAGGCGACCTCAGAGCCCCAGAAGGAGCCGAAGTCCGAGCTATTGCGAGAGTCGCAGTCCCCAGAGGAACTGGCACCGACGTGAAAAGGAACCAGCCCGACTTGTCAGCCCGTTCACCGACGAGCTGCTTGACGCCAAACTCCCCCCGGTGTACAAATTGCCAAACATACCAGCCTACAATGGGCTAGATGATCCCCTTAACTTCTTAACGCGTTTCAGGTACAGCATGCACAACCAGGGCCTTAGAGAGGAACACATGTGCAAGCTATTCCCCGAGATGCTGATCGATTATGCCCGAGCTTGGTTTGACAGCCTCCCAACTGGCAGCGTGGGGTCCTGGACCTATTTGGAAAAAATCTTTAAGCAAAGATTTCATATAAAGGTTCAGACTCGCCGAGACACAGCCTACCTCCTATCGGTGAAGCAAAAGGACAAAGAATCTATAAGGGAGTACGCTTCCAGATTCATGCAGGAAAGCTTGAAAGTCGATAAAATTGACGATGTCTTCCTCATCTCGGCCTTCCGAAATGGGGTTGCTCCTGGGTCCCTGAACCAGGAGCTCGCTAAACAGAAACCTGAGACAGCTCAGGAGATGTGGAGGATTGTATACCAGTTCGCTGATGGCCAAGATGCGGACCGATTGAAGTGGGAAGAGACCGAGAAGAAGAGAACTGAAGGTGATCGAGGTCGGAATGATAGTGATCGGAGAAGTGCTCACGAGCGCCTTCAACGAGGATCTATCCAGTCCTGGCTCGGATCAGGACCTATCCAGTCCCGGCTTGGACCTCGGGTGGGACCAGAGCCGTCTCAACGGCCTCCTTTTGTGAAAACGAATGCTGAGATCTTCGCACTCCACGAGGACTGGTTCACTAAACCACGTCCTATGTCAGGGTCTAAACCTCGGGACAGAAACAAGCACTGCTCCTTCCATGACGACCATGGGCACCACACGGAGGATTGCCGCGACCTCGCGGAACAGATAGAGAGGTTAGCCCAGGAGGGAACTCTGAAGAAATACGAAGCCGGGGGGAAGAAAAGCAGAAAAGGAAAACGGAAAGGAGGACAGGGTCGCTGTGCCCCAAACAATAAGCGAGCTAAGGTCGATCAAGACAAGGATGATGACGACCCTCAGTACGACGCACCACAGTACGACGGAGTGGTCTCCACCATCACCGGACTACCCCCAGGGATGACAAAAACTAAGTTGAAGGCAGAAGCTCGCAGACTACCAGTCCCATCGGGTGAGGAGCAAACGAAGAAGAGGTTCAAGAAGGGAGAAACAGTCACATTCTCTGAGGATGATCCCGTACCTACAGCTATACCACACAATGACGCCCTGGTGATACAGGTCGGAGTGGCCAACAAGATGGTCCATCGCGTATTCATCGATGGTGGGGCCAGCGTGAGTATCATCTTTCAACACTGCTTGGATAGGATGGGCCTCGACCCAGCACGGGTCAACTCCACGCCCCTGCCCCTCAAGAGCTTTACACAGCACGAGACGCGATCTGAATGGACCATCGCGCTCGATGTTGCCATTGGCAGCCCGCCGACCAGTGTCAATAAACTGATTCAGTTCTACGTGGTTAAAGTGAACTCCCCCTACAACATCATACTAGGTCGGGATTGGCTGAATGCAGTAAGAGCCATCATTTCGCCCTACCACCTGCTGTTGAAGATTCCGACCTCGGCTGAAATCCTTACTGTCCGAGGTGACCAGATAAAGGCCAAGGAGTGCATGCAGGTTGCTCTCCGAGGTCAACCATAGGCGTAGCAATCAAAGTATCCCAAGGAGCTGGAAGAAACGACGTCGATCCCAGACACCTCGGCGGAACAGGTTCCCTTATCCGAAACAGATCCAACGAAAGTTGTCAAGGTCGGCTTTGCAGGAGGACCTCAAACTCGCATGCAGGTAGTCCAGCTCCTTGGAGAATATCAAGACGTCTTCGCCTGGTCTCCGACAGACATGACGGGGGTATCGTCGGAAATCATTACGCATAAGCTTAACATTAACCCGAACTCGACCCCGGTCAAGCAGAAACGGCGATCATTTACTGCCGAACGAAATCAAGTTATCTACAACGAGGTGCAGTAATGGTTGAAAGCAGGGCTTCTGTTTGAAGTCAAGTACCCAATTTGGCTATCTAATCCGGTAGTGGTAAAGAAAGAAGAAGAAGAGTGGAGGATGTGTGTAGATTACACCGACCTCAATAAAGCTTGCCCAAAGGACTGCTATCCTCTCCCCAACATCGATGAAAAGATCGAATCCTTAGTGGGACACGAAGTATTCTGCTTTCTCGATCTCTACAAAGGATACTATCAGGTTCTAATGGATGAGGGAGATGCGATCATGACAGCTTTCGCAACAAGCTTCGGGGTCTTTGCATTCAAATATATGCCCTTCGGGTTAAAGAATGCCGGGGCAACATACCAGCGAATGGTCGATTTCCTCTTCCGATATCATATAGGCAAGATTGTCGAAGTATACGTAGACGACATTGTCGTCAAGAGTAAAGAAGAGGCTTCAGCGGTGAGCGACCTACGAACTACGCTCAACATACTAAGGTAGGCGAACCTCAAGCTGAACCCAAAGAAGTGCACTTTCAACGTGCGATCTGGAAAATTCTTAGGGTGCTGGATCTCGCCAGAAGGTCTCAAAGCCAATCCGCTGAAGGTTAGAGCCGTGCAGGAGATGAAGGTACCCCGAACTATCCGCGACGTGCATAGGTTGACAGGATGCATAACTGCGCTAAGTCGTTTTCTCTCCAAGGCTGCCGAGAAACAGCTCTCATTCTTCAAAATTCTCAAGAAGGCACCGGAATTTGGATGGGGACGAGAGCACGAGCTAGCCTTTGAGGAGCTCAAGCGCCACCTCGGGGACTTACCAACCTTGTCAGTCCCCCAAAAGGAAGAACCCCTCTCTCTGTACCTCGCAGCATCGAAGGAAGCAATAAGTGCAGTGTTGGTCTGAGACGAAGGAGATCGGCAGCTACCGGTGTACTTTGTCAGCCGAGTTCTCAAAGACCCAGAGACGAGGTATCAGCCTCTCGAGAAGGTCGCTCTAGCCCTAATAAATGCAGCTCGGCGCCTAAAACCCTACTTTCACGCTCACCCAATACAAGTTCTGACCGATCTACCACTTCGGCAAGTTCTCACTAAGCCAGAAGCTTCAGGAAGGATCGCGAAATGGGCAATCGAGCTAGGAGAGCATTCTATATCGTTCGGTCCCCGCCGAGCTATAAAAGGGCAGGCTTTGGCAGACTTCCTCGTAGAAGCTCAGTATAAGGGCCTCGAGGAACCAAAAGAGATCAAAGCCAAAACCGAACTCCAAGAAATCCCAGAAAAAACACCCCCGGACGGCTGGGAGATATACGTAGATGGAGCTTCGGGAAAGAAGGAAAGTGGAGCTGGCATACTCCTTATCAGCCCGGAGAAAAAGGAGTTGACATACTCACTGCGATTCGAGTTCCCCACTACGAACAACGAAGTGGAATATGAAGCCCTTATTGCCGGACTGCGTCTCGCCCAAACCCTCCAGGTACGAGCTGTCAAAGTCCACTGCGATTCCCAAGTTGTAGTCAACCACGTGCTGGGGAGGTACGAGGTGAAAAGTGAGAAGCTGAAGAAATACCTGGAGAAGGTAAAGCTCCTAGAACAATCCTTCCAGTTCTTTAAAATAGTTCGCATTTCCCGAAGCCAAAATACCCGAGCTGACGAGCTAAGCAAGCTGGCGAACTCCCTAACTAGCTCGACGCTAGTAGAAGAAGTCCGAAACAGGAGTATAGAGGAGGCAGAAGTCAATGCGATCATAGAGGACGACCCAAATTGGATGACCCCCCTAAAAAGATGTTTGGAGAGCGGGGAAGTGCCCGAGGACAAGACGAAGGCTAGAAAAATTCTAGCTAGATCCACACAGTACGTCCTCGAGGGAGGGACCCTCTATCGAAAGTCATATTTACAGCCTCTCCTAAGATGTGTTGGACCGAGGGAGGCAGACTACATATTAAATGAAGTACACACAGGATCGTGCGGAAGCCACATTGGAGTTCGGATGCTAGCTCAGAAGGTCATGCGATGGGGGTACTATTGGCCAACAATGGCAAAAGATGCGGAAGAATTCGTGAAAAAGTGCCTAAAATGCCAGCTGCATGCCAAAGTGACGAGACTACCCCAGACCGACCTCTCTACTATGCAAAGCCCGTGGCCATTTATGGAGTGGGGCATTGACATCGTAGGACCCTTCTACCCGGCACCTAAGCAAAAACGGTTTCTAATAGTTGCCGTCGACTACTTCACCAAATGGGTCGAAGCTGAACCTTCTACAAAAGTCACAAGTGAGAAAGCCGTTGACTTCGTCTGGAAAAACATCGTGTGCCGGTTAGGAGTACCGAGAGTCCTCATCTCGGATAATGGAACGCAATTTACGAGTAGAAAATTCCGAGAATTTTGTGAAGGACTCAATATCCAGCAAAATTTCACCTCGGTCAACCGACCTCAAACTAATGGCCAGACCGAGGTCACCAACAGGACAATAGTGAACGGACTCAAGGCCCGCCTAGAGAAGGACAAAACGGAGTGGATCTACAATCTCCAAAACGTCCTGTGGTCATATCGGACTACACCCCGAACTCCAACGGGAAAAACCCCGTACCGTTTAGTATACGGGTCAGAAGCAGTCATACCCGTCGAGATCGGAGCACCCAGCCCCCGCGCTATCAATTTCTCCGCCGAAGCTAACGAAGAACAGCGCCGAACCGACCTGGACTTATTGGAGGAAAAAAGGGAACAAGCCAGCATAAAAGAAGCTCGGTACAAACAGCAGATGGCTCAATATTACAACCAAAGGGTTAAACCCCAACAGTTCCAGGTCGGTGATCTTGTGCTTCGAAACAATGAGATAAGCCTTTCAGAGAAGCTCGGCAAGCTCGAGCCACGTGGAAAGGGCCCTACAGAGTACACGAAGTCCTCGGCAAAGGAGCTTACAAAATCGCCTATCTTTCGGGCGAGCTAATACCCAGAACGTGGCACATCGCCCATCTAAAGAGGTTCTTCGTATAAGCAGCAAAGTCTTGCATATAGAGTCTTAGGTTTTCTTCTTTTTTTTTTCCTTAATGTTTTGTTTTTTTTACGAGCTCGTCAAAACTCTTTTCTGTTTTGGTCTTTTTTAATAAAATTTATTTTTTATCTTGCATCTTGTGTCTTTTGACTTGCTTATACGAAGTATCCATAATATCAAAAATCCCCTCATAAGGTCGAACTACGGTTCCATGGGGTACTAATATCCTACAATGCGCAAAGGAAACCCTTTCCGAGGTCCGAGCTCGTCTCCCTCCGAAAAGGAAAATCCCACGAGGTCCGAGTCAAACTCTCTCCTAAGGATAATTAGTTCTCAACTGGGGTCGGAACCAGGTTCCCCCGGGAGGATAAAATACAAGGTCCGAACCATGGTTCCCTTGTCAACACAAAGAGGTCCGAGTCCAACTCCCTCAAAAATGCAACATGCAAATAAACCAAGGAAGCAATCTTCATAACGAACAGGAAAGTTCAAAAACCCAATATATATATATTTTTATTTCTAACTATTTGGAACAGTTTGTGTGTACATAAATTACAGGAAGAATCGAGCTAATCTATGGGGGAGGATGTTTCTTGCTAAAGCTAAGCCAATCTTTCTCAAATGAGGAAGGCCCCAAGAGATCATCAATCGAGATTCGACCTCTTCCCCGACCTCGACTTCTTCCAGCAGAAAAACTTTGACCTCGCGGGGTAGCCGAACCTCGACCAACAGCTCGCCTACCTTGGCTCAGGCCGACCTGATGTCCCCGCGAAGCCGTTTTCACCTCGCGGGCAGGCATCGTCCGGGAAGAAGACGAAATGGTCGCGCCCGCGCCATTGGCCAGGAGCGCACGTAACATGGGTCGGCGGTCTAATATACACTTATACCTGCCCGCGCTCTCTTTCAGCATGTCAAAAGCACCTTGGAGCCCAAAAGACTCGGGGCCGAGTGCTTCTTTCAGCTCGAGATACTGCTCTAAGTCTTCTTTCGTCTTTAACTCCGCCTCGGATATGGTGATACCACCGTCGCGACAGATAATATCTTCATACTCGGCATGCTCCTCGGCGATCTTCTCATAATCATTAGGAACGCGGCCACCTCGACCTCGGGCAACTTCCAACTCCTCCTCAGCCTGAAGCAAGTCGGTACTTTCTTGAAAAGCGAGCCGCTTCACTTCAACTTCCTCGCAAAGCACCTCGAACTTCACCTGCCATTCCTTCAGCTCGGCTTCTTGGGATTTCGACAAAGTACACTTTGTGCTGAAAAGCTCCTCAGCTCGGCGGCATTTCTCCCTCCATTGCTGAGCAACGGATCGCTGTTCAAGCAGATCTTGTAAAAGGAGAGCTATTTGAATGCGTAAAGAAGAGACACCGACAGAATCTAAGGTCTACGCGCAAGAAAAGAAAAACAAATTCCATTGATCAAAATGCTAAGTACAAAAAATACAATGTACAATGCAAAAAAAAAAAAACTAAACATCGCTGACCTCCTTGTTCTGAGAAGGTGGCTGTTCGGAGGGGGAATCCTCCACATCCTTGTCAGCGGTCGGATTTTCACCAGTCCCGGCCTCCCGCTCCTCCCCCACTTCTTCTTCCTGGTCCTCACCTTCTTCTTCCTCGTCGCGAAGAGAATCAAAAGCACCGTCCAGGTCGAGGTCCCGATCTACCAAACAGTCAGCAATCTGCTCGACAGATAGAAGCGTGGATGAGCCGGCAAGATTTTCCAGGACGGAAAACTGACCGAGGTGATCTCGGACCACCCTGGCGTACCGGAAAGGGAGGGCTTCATCCCCTAGCCGCTCGAAGCCATACTTAGAGACGTCCAGGTCCGGGAAGTCCTTGGCAGCCCTCTCTAAAGCAGCCACGGCGAAGTTCCCGTTGATAAGCATGGCCAGGTCATTGGCAAGCTCGGAGAAACTCTCCGACAACAGGAACCTCTTTGTATAGGCCCGGAGGAGCTCACCTTGGCTAGCCGCAAGGTTGACCTCCCGGTCCTTCACCGCAATCAGCTCGGACTCAAGCTTCCGAGCTTTCTCGGCCTCCGCCTCGGCCCTCGCGAGCTGAGCAACCAGCTCGGTCTTGACAGCTTTCCTGCCCTCTTCGGCCTTAATCAGCTCGGCCTCAGCTTTCTTCACCCGGGCATTGGCCGACATCAGCTTTTTGGAGTATTGGCTTTGCTTGTCCTCGTGTTTTGAGGACATCTCCCTGACGCTGTTCTTCAGCCAACCCACGAACATATCGAGACCCTGCTAGAAGGAATGCAGTTAGATACACAGGCAAGACTTAAGGAAAATTATGTCATGAAATCATTAAGTCTTCACCTCGGGAAACGGCAGACCAGCCAGCTTGTTCGGAGGAGCTACCGGGCTCGCGTCACTTCCCGTGACGTCGATAATGTCCACCTCGACCTGGTCCCCGACCCTCGCTCGTTTCTGAGGTGGCGTGGGGGAAGGAGAGCGAACATCTGTCGCGGTAGGATCTCTTACCTCAGCTCGCTGAACCAGGTCAGACGAGGAAGCAGATCGGCCTGACGACCTCAGCCTCTTACCTCCACGAGCTGCGGCCTTGGCATCAGCTCCCTTTATCTTCCCGAACTTCACTGCAAATACAAATCAAGAGAAGGGTTAGGACGATAAATAAACAAAGAACAACAATCCTAATAGCACTAGCGGGGCCTCACCCGTCACCGGATCCACCATACTTTGGGGCTCATACGGGCTCAACCCCGCTTCAGCTAGGAAGTCTTCATTGTAGCTCCCTTCAAAAGGACCGTGATCCCTCATCGCTTTCACAGCGGTCTCCAAATCCTTATCGACCTCTTCTATTACCCACTCGCAAGGCTTTTCTAGCCTCCAAACCAGGTCGACAAAACTATTGTGGCGGCAAAAGAAAAATTTCTTGTGCCATTTGTCCACTTTATTTTGAGTTCGCCCCTTGAACTCAGTCCGGGCTGCAGCATAGTACCAGCCCCCTGCCTTTTTGAAGACAAAAAGCTCGTGAATGAGTTCGGCGGATATTCGGTAACCCTTATCTATCGCTGCCACACCCAAATCGGTGAATTGCCTAAACGAATTCGGCATTATCTGCCCTAACGCTAAGCCAAGCTTCTTCTGGAGCTTGGAATAGGACTCAGGGAGGGGTAGTCGAAGACCAGCGTGCAGGCTGTCCTCATAAATAGTAACAAATCCCATCGGGGGAGAGCAAGCCCTATCCTCTGAGCGAGGCTCTATTAATTCAGCATCGATAGGAAAATTATACGATTGGGCAAGAAACCTAATCCTAGATTTGTTTAAGATTGAGGGGTAATCAGCCACTTTCCCCTTCACACACGGGGGCACTGTTAACGTTTCGACAGAAGGAGTAGCAGATCCTAATGAAAAAATCCTAAAATCAACGCTTCTACTCAAGCCTACTGCCGGCGGAGGTTCGCTACCACTACTACTAGACTGAGAATAAGAGGTCATACTTACTTGTGAAAATGAGCGGAAACGTTCTGGCACGGTTGTCAACGGAAACCCCAACGGCGTGAGCACCGGCGGTACGGGAAGCAGTAAATCGGAGATTTTGGGGAAGAAGGAAAAATTTCTGAGCAAGAGATCTTTCTGCTAATGATGGCGGATGTGAAATAGTGTGATAGGGGCAGAAACGTTTCAACTTCTGTAGATATACATTTGAATCCCGCCGTTACATCTGACACACGTGTGAACGTGGGCCCACCTTTCTCGGAAAATGAACCGTCCCTCAACAAAATTCAAACGGCCCACTACTTTCCCCGCCCTTTAAATTGCATATGGGCCGCGCCTATTGACCGTCCTAAACAACATAACAAAGCCGCTGATACTCAGATCGCTCATCTTGTTATACCTGCTACTTCAGCTCGGAACATAAGTTCGGTAATTCAGCTCGTACAGGTGATTTGCGCGATCAATCACCTCGGCAATTAGACCTCGTAGTCTGCGTCTACATGTCTCCTTTCCTCTTTTTTGGGGGGGGATGTGATAGTACCGGCCTCATCCTGGGCCCGACCTAAGGCTAATTGGGCCTATATATTAAAGCTCGGCCCACAGAGTTCGGCCCAAACAAAGTCAACATCTGCCTTGAAGACCAAGTAACGAAACCCTACTCTGGAGGAAGATAGAATTCTACTATGAATGGGAATCGGATATGCATGTATTAAGAAACTAGATATGTAAAAGGAGTCCGAACCCTAGAAGGATTAGGGCTTAATTCAAGGCTTATAAATAGATGCAAGATTAGAGGTGGAAGGATTCAATACTCATTGTACTCTCAAGCATAATAAAAGCTCTCTATATTCTCTCCCGTGGACGTAGATCACATCGATCGAACCACGTAAATCCTTGTATCATCGTGTTATTATTTCTTTCAGCTACCTTCGCAAACCCTAGATTTATCAATATGGTTAACATTTGACCTTTGCTTTGCAAACATCATATTTAGTTTATAAGCAACTTCAATGTTTGGTTTTATTCCACAAATATCAGCTGCCTGAATTTCCTAATTCTGGTGATAATCATGTAAACAATTCTTGTGGAAATTATGAATCTCGGTCAAATTAATCAACAAATTAAAAGAAATTTCATTGCTCCTAAATTTGCCAATTTTTGGAAAAATGGGACAATAAAAACAAACTAACCAATTCGGCAGTTTAACTGCCGCGTATGTTTGTTGAATTAGATCTCTTTAATTATAGTTGATAAAAAAAGACTAAAATTTCGTTTCCACCCCGTTGGAGAAAACTTAGTGGAGCTACCACTAAACTAATAGTTTTCTTTAAAAATGAGTGAAATTCTAGGTCAAATGCACTTCAGGTAGAAGTCAATTTTTTCTTTTTTTTCTTTTTTTAATTCTTTCCATAAAATTGATAGGAATCCATTTTTTTTGTTTTACGTTTTAACATTCGGTTGACATCATGTGTCTCGATTGTGTTCCACTATTGTAATAATAATAATAATAATAATAATAATAATAATAATAATAATAATAATAATAATAATAATAATAATAATTACAGTATAATATAATTTTTTTTAAAAAGCATATCCCCTAACTATGGAATAACCAATTATTAACTAAAAAAATTAAAATTAAATGCTAAAAAATAATTATATATTCTAATTGAGTATAATAAACTATAATAAATAATTACAAAATTACACTAAAACACCAGAAATAAAAATTGAAGAAAAAAATAGAAAAAAATTAAAAATGGTACACACATTTGATTATCTCTATAATGGTTTCAGAGATATTAGAATAAAAAAAAACATTAAATGTAAAAAAAAGGTTACTGACGTGGATTAAGTGTCAACGATGCTCACACAAAGTATATATTGATATGATGATGTTATTAATGATTTTTTAAGGAATTGATATTAACGACTTAAATATACAGTATTGTATTGTAAAAATCTAACGAATTTGTTATATCCTACGAAAATGTGAAAATAACAGATTTTATGGGATGGAATTGACGAAGTCTTTTAATTGTTGTTTACCAACTGATATTAGTCTAGTCCACAATTATAAGACCAAAATATACAAAGTGTCGCATTACCTAATGATGAGTAAGGCTAAGAAAATTTAATATTTCAGGAAGCGATTCATAATTCTACCAAATATTTTCCTATAAATATAACATTGTCACCCCAATTAGTGTCATTACCATTATTTTATAGGAAGACATAAGCTGCTCTCCTTCCCAAGTTCATCAAATTATGGTAATAGATATATAAGTGACTTTCATTTTCCTTCCAATAGACGACGGCCTCTTTTTTTTTTTTTTTCACTCTCATATTTTTTTATTGTCATAGAATTATCTTTTTTCCTTCTTATATTACTTTAAAAAAAATCACAATAATAAATTCTTACATTCAAGCTGTCCAATGAAATAAAATAAGCATTTCGTCCTCATTTACGATTCTATCTTCCAATTGTTTATTTTACTTAATTATTTAGCAATTAACATTATTCAATTTTTACCCAATTCTTATATCATATAGTAGTATAATTTATTTTTCTCATTGCAGGACAGTTTTGCCCCTGTGTTGATTTTGTGCTTGGCCTTTTGGGCATCAAGCATGGTTATAAACGCCCGTCCAAGTCCACACAATTACAAGACCACCACTACCTACGACGTCTTAAAATTTGGAGCTGTCGGTGATGGAATAACGGATGATACAAAAGTAATTTTATTTTTCACATCTTCAACATTATTATCAACCTTTTTTCAAAGAATATCGTATAATTTTTCTTCTTCTAACAATATCTCTTGTCGTTAACCATCATCGGCCACTTCATAAATATCAAAACGTTGCCTCCTCGATAATTTCTTGCATCACATCATCACACTACTTTTCACAGATTACATATCATTGTAATAATGAGAAAAGAGATGAAATACAATTTTCAATGTAAAAGATCTTGTATGCATGCAAAAAGTATAAAGAAAAAATGACAAAATAGTGATGGTCGAATTAAATTATAATTATGACTAATTAATACATACACGCTCGCATTCAATTTGCATGTCGTTTTATGCCTGTGCACACATTAATAAAAAAATACTCCCTACCTCCCATTTATATAGGCTTGTTTTCCTTTTTCGGATGTCCCAAATATATAGACTTGTTTCCATAAAAAGTAATGGTTTTTAGCTCATTTACTAATATATCCCTATTTAATTCTTTGATTAACTCATAGAAAATACATATAGTCAAATAATAAATAGGGGCATATTAAGAAATTTACTATATAATTTACTTTTCCAATAAATTTTCTTAATCCATGTGAAAATTTCAATCAGCCTATATAAATGGGACGGAGGGAGTATATCCAAATCCTAATCCTCAGGATTTATTTTCTTATTAATCTACTCAAAGTTCAAACTCATTAATTACTAATATCTTACTGTATCCTCTTTCTATCATAATCACTTTTCTTAACAATTACTTTGGCTATTTTCTTCCTCAAATATTTACTAGGCATTCAAGTCGGCATGGGAAGCAGCTTGCGAAGAAAAGAGAGAAAATGTGAAGATAGCAGTAGCCAGTGGGAAAACATTTTTGGTTTCTCAAATTGAATTTACGGGCCCCTGCACTTCCACCTCAATCATATTTCAGGTACAAATCCTAAAAAATATATAAGTGTAGAGCTGTCAAAAATCAGTCTTGCCCGACCCAGCCTGAAATGGCTTCAAGCCTGATAAGGGTCGGCTGGGCCATATTTATATTAAATGTAGCATTTTGGGCTGGGTTGGGCTGCCACTCTCAATCGATATCTGAGCGAGCCCGACCCGGCTAAAAAATGACCCCTGGTTCTATGGCTCAATAGAAACAAAATTTAATTACAGATACTAGGAAACATAGTGGCACCACCAAGATCAGCATGGAAGAAGAAAGGTGCAGACGAATGGCTCTATTTTCACAGGGTCGACGGCCTTACTTTGGTGGGGAACGGCACAGGACTGGTCGATGGTCGGGGAGCAACATGGTGGAAGAAAGTGAGTTATACATACACCCTTCACTTCCTTGACTCATTCTTAGTTTCCTTTCAAATTTCCGACACCTAACCAACTTTCTGCTTTATCTGTTCCAGGGTGATAAAAAATCGCCACCCACTGTAAGTATTATTTTCATCACACAGCTTCAGTTCCCTTCAACATGCATATAATACAAACTTATGTCTTTGGTGTTCCATATGAAGGCAATGCGGTTTTCTCACTGCAACAGACTCCAAATTAGAGGATTGAAACATGTAAACAGCCAGAAGAACCATGTTTCTATAAACGGATGCAACGACATAACCATTTCAGACCTAGTGATAACTGCTCCTAAAAAGAGTCCTAATACAGATGGAATTGACATCAGTAGTTCAAAAAATCTTCACATTCTTAACTCTGTCATGGAAACTGGTACACAATTCACATTGTTCAGTTTTACCTTGTTTTTTCTATATATTTTTTTTTCGAGCAATTTTCTTGTGTGTGCACATATATGCTACTTAGCTGGATCATTTTTCTCTTTGTTATCATAAAAGGGGACGACTGTATTGCCATTAATGGGGGCACTTCAAATGTCATCATATCCAATATAAGATGTGGTCCTGGACATGGAATAAGGTATCTCTCTCCCAACTTATGGTGTTTTTACAAAATCCAAACATTATTCAAAGTAACAACAAATCTTCCATTAAGAAGCTAGATATGTTGGTTATAAATTCTTTTCATATTTTTGGCAGTATTGGGAGTTTAGGAAAGAATGGGAAGCACGACGAAGTAGAAGCAATAAATATAAGCAATTGCACTTTTATCAGAAGTGATAATGGCGTGAGGATCAAAACATGGCAGGTAACAACTCAAAAAACTGAGCATAATCTAATCAAAGAGTTTCTGGAAGTACAAAGACAAACCTGTGGTTTTCTGTTCTTGTGTAGGGAGGATCTGGATTTGCCAGGAATATTAACTTCTCGCAGATAACCTTCATAGAGGCTAAAAACCCTGTTATCATCGACCAGTATTACTGTCCTCACAAGAAATGCGCTAGCAAAGTAAGAAACTGAATTTCCAAACCTCATTGCAAAGCACATGACAAATAAAATTCCATATA
Organism: Agastache rugosa; assembly: GCA_031470985.1. NCBI lineage: Eukaryota > Viridiplantae > Streptophyta > Magnoliopsida > Lamiales > Lamiaceae > Agastache > Agastache rugosa. Next base: position 30,474,409 of record CM062603.1, read on the forward strand.
ACAAATATCAGTAGTCATGAGAGACCAGTGCTTCTGCCTTTGTTGCCCACTAATTCATTGTTTATTCACAGAACTCTGCAGTCAAAGTGAGTGATGTGGGATATTATGGCCTTCATGGTACAACCATCTCCAAGAATGCTACTATCAACTTCAGCTGCAGCAAGACAGTACCTTGCACTAACATCGTCGTGGATGATGTGGACATAGAATCAGCATATACAAATCATCCGACAAAGTCCCACTGCATCAATGCTCATGGAACAGCTCATGCATTGAGCCCAACATTGGATTGCCTGATGAAGTAAAATTTTGGAATATTGATACAAGGCATATTAGTACTAGGCTGAAGAGGACTCACAGAACTGTGAAATATGTCTCACAGGCTCTATGTAGTATATAGCCATAAATTTATATATGAATGCACTGAAAGTAGCTAGAATCACAGAGCAAAAATTTGCAGTTTTTTTTTCCTTTTCTTTTCTGTACCATTAATGTAATTCATTCATGAGAAGCTTTTCATAAGCTCATACATATAGTTTTGGGAAATTATTAGAAGGCATGTACAAGTTGTCACGCCCTGAATATTGATAAGTTTGTGGGAGAAGTTCAACAGTATAAACAAAAGCTCCAGTCACAATCTCATTAAAGTATTATTTATGTAGGCAGAAAATCGAAATAGACAAGACCAAGAATTTTACTAAAGTAACTAGGTCCAACTTCGCTAAATAGAAACTCATAATGTGGCAAAAATCCAAAAATATGGCAAAAGAGATTTGTCATTGAAGGCGAGGAAAAACAAGCTATTTACACATTCCGAGTTGAATAAAGTATTAACAGTGATACGAAACTCCCATGTCAAACTCGCGAAAGCTGACTTCAAAAACAGTTGTGTGTGTCCGTGTGTGAAAGGTCATTTAGAGAGGAAGGAAGAAAACAACTACAAGGAAAAAACATAGTAAATTTCATTTAGCATATCAATAGTTCTTCCTACAATACATTACAAACTTGCTTCAGTTCTCCATAAGAGTGCAGAACAAGAAACTTCTATATGTCACAAGAATCCGAGCGACCAAACATATTGTATCTGTTATCTGCAATATTTTCATATACAAGATCCCGTACGAATCTGCAAAAGGAATAACAAGAGTGAAATAAGATAGGATAGATCATTTCATATTTAATTTTATACATCTAGCAGCAAACTAATATTGGCTTACAATGGTACAAATTGGAGAAACAAGGCCAGCTGAGGAAAGGGCAAATCAATGTATTTCATGATCTTCAGTACAGCTTCTGATTTGATATAAGACCTGAAATAACTCAAAAAAACATCATGTAATTAATGCTTCATAAATTTATTACATACTTTCCAACATTAATCAGAATACATATAATCTTCATCGCAATAATATCTTATCTTGTCTTTTCCATTATGGTGTGCAAGAAAAAAACCTGAGATCAATGTAAAACATACCTATCTTTTTCAACAAGAACAACACTTGAAATATCATCAGGAGCTCTTCCTGATCTCTGCAATAGTTTTTTGCCTGATTCACTTTGTAGAGCTTCAAATCTAATATTCCTGTAAAATTAATGAGAAATCAGAACGGGGAAGTCCAAGTAATCCGAAAAATAATTTTCTACACCAGATTCACTTGATCAAGCTGTGCATTGTGTTAGTAGTTTTTTTTTAAGGTAAGGTAAACAGCACCAAAATTGATTATGAGAACTTAATTAGCTAATTAAGTTGATTATTCTAAAACACTAAAACTACTGAATCTCATCTCTTCAAAGTCTCAATGACAGAAAATCCATCTTAAAAATCAAGCAAAATTATCGTATGTAATCAAACACAGGTAGGTAGAGCAAGGAAATCCAACCTTCGCCGGTCATGATCTCGTACAAACTTCACACCTCCATTACACAGGTTGCAAACACCTACCACACAAGCCACAGATATTTTATAAACACGTGTCGTAAATTGCTGATCGCTTTGCAATTTGAAACTGTAGATATTTTAATTTAAAAATTTCTAAGAGGAAACGTACCGTCGAAGAGCATGATCGGTCGCGAATCCTGCTCGAAGAAGCTCGCAGTTTCCTTCGCCCAGTCCACCGCTGGGGTGACACTCCGAGGCGGCGTAGATAAAGCGGCGGACACGTGAAACTGGCGGCGGACGCTAACGCGCGCCGGGAGTGGCGCGAGTGCGCACTTTAATGGAACGATGAGCGCCATTGGAATAACGGAATCGTACAAGTGAAGTAGATTCTTCAACAGTTCAACTGCAGCATAACAATCGGAAAATAAATTTCTTCAAAAAAAAAATCGGAAAATAAATAGATATTTGTTGGGGCAAAAAGAAAGACGTAATCCACTCTTATAATTACGTTCTATACCAATTATGGGGTTGTAGGAGAGGGGGGTAAAATGGGGATTTACCGTTTCTAACTTGGCCGTGCTTATTTGCCACGTGGAGCTTTCTACAACTCTAACGTCTAATGACGTTCGCACGGTGCGAATAACCGCACAGGAGTCCAATGCCACGTAGGTGTCCGTCTGAGTCATACGTGTAATACGGCAGCCAATCACAATCCGCTGCTGCTGTCAGCACTCTAAAGTCTCAACACAGTTGATTCTGGTCTCCATTATATGCAGAAAATTTGCAAGATTTTCAGTTTGGAGAGCAAAGAAACATTGAAGAAAAAATGGGTTGGATTGGAGACGCCGTGGCTTCTGTAAAAAATTTCCAATTGCGGCAGGCCCTCCATCAGACAATCAGCATAGGTTTCTTTCTTTCTTTCAAACTCTTTCCTTTCCAACTTCATTATTCTTGATGTCAGAATTTAGCTTCTGCTTGAATTGTGTTGCGAAAAGCGTGATTTTTTTGTAGGAATACTTGCGGTTGATCCGTATCTGTATCTCCTTGTGCATTTCAATAATGGCGGTTGGGACGGCCAGACCACAGAGTTTGAATAAATGAATTTTTGTCATTATATTTTGTTAACTCCATGAGAACATTTTGTTATTAAAGGTCTTATTTATTTATTTGTGTTGGATTTCTGGAGTTGGATGGGTTAAAATTATTAGGTAATGACACCATTCAGTGGTTATGTTTACCGGAAGATTGTTCTTGGACTTGCAAACTTGTTAATGTTGGTTCAAAAATTGAGCTTGCTAGAGAATATTGGCCTTTTTACCTAATTCATGGTCTAATAATTCTGGATACGTAAGGGTCTTAGATTTTTTTTTTAAGATCCCTAGACCTAGATTACATAATTCGTTACATTTATATGGATAATAAAGCTCTTATGATGCAATATGGCACTTGTTAGATAAATTAGGAGGAGATGAAGATTTCAACCCACTCGGGGTTTAATGTATTTTGCTGGTAAAAAGGACGAATTTCAGAAGAGCATTGCATTGAGGTGTTCGATCTGTAAATAAAGAGATCTATATCAATGTCCTTCGACTTCGAATAATCTTCTCTTATTGCTCTGATGGAGTCTTAATGGTGAATGGTGATCAACATTGTTCTAAACTCACTGTTGTTGAAGCCCGTCACTAAAGCTACAATCTTTCGATCCCTATGCTTGAATATGTTTCATTATTTCTGGAGCAGTGAGTTTAAGCTAATTGATCAAAGCCTTTTGAAAATAATTGGCTAGGATTAGATATGTTTTGCCTTGTACATGCATTTCTAGGAAGTTTATGAGTTCAAAGGTGTATCAAGAAGTAACTTGATTATCTTTTCTTGTTTGTTCTTTGTTTGGCTTCAGGTTTGATTGTCACATCCGCATTGATGATATGGAAGGGGTTGATGTGTGTAACTGGAAGTGAATCCCCCGTTGTTGTTGTTCTTTCTGAAAGCATGGAACCTGGGTTTGCAAGGGTGAGAAACCTAATCCCTATAATCCGAAGACTACGTTTTTATGTATCTAAAGTGAAAGCAATAAGAAAACAATATTCTTCCTTTTGTCTTTCCTTTCCCTTTTCATTTTCCATGACTAAATCTTGAATCCAAAAACTATGTTGTGAGGAACCTATACTTTTAAATCAAAGTTGTGTACATGCAGGTGCTGAAAATGTTCGTGCTAGGTGTTTTCTGTTCTCTCTTAGTTCTTTTACATGTTTTTTTAGTACCTAAAATAAATTATTTCTTCTTGAAGCACTGACTAGTTACTGATGTGTATTGTGCATATTGACAAATGTTATCTGCAGGGAGACATTTTGTTCTTGCGTATGAGCAAAGATCCAATTCGAGTAGGCGAGATCGTTGTGTATAATATTAATGTAAGAATTAATTTTGTTTACTGCTGCAATTTTCAGAGTTCTGCATCAGTTGTTGTCGATATGAGTTGCTTATATCTTTCCTATGAACTTTAAGAATCAAGGAAACAGAATGCTAGTGATTATTTTGGGGGCAGGTTTGTAGTATTATTTGAATGAAGTGCCTTGTTCTTCTTTTATTACATTTGTGTTCATTTTAGAAGGGCATGAATGGTTTCATTGCACATAACTTCAATGTGAAAATCTTACTTTATCCGTGAGAAGAGCAGATATTAATGTGAGTTTATGTTTGATGAAACCGTAAGCAACTCAAGTAGTATCAAATAATTACTTCTTTCTTTTCTTGTTGCTTTCTCCATAACATCTCGTTTTCTTATTCTCAGGGCCGTGACATTCCAATTGTGCATCGTGTAATCAAAGTAAGTATCACTACATCACATAATCATGCTTGTGAACTTCTGTTTGTGGAGGTTCCGAGTTGTTGCTTTCCAGTAGTTTATTTTTGGTAGGATTCTTCCTGCTAGGCGATGCACTTCCTGTTTTATTGCTAAAACTTCTCCTTATGTAGGCATTTTCTGTACAGGAACAAAGTTATCTTTTTGACCATATTCTAATGTTATTTGAATTTCCATTATTAGGTCCATGAAAGGAAAGATACAGGAGAAGTTGATGTCCTCACAAAAGGTGCCAAACGTTGATCTCGGTCTAAGTAGATGATCTCCTTTAACATGCTTTTGTTATCTTTTACTCTTTTGAAGGAACTGAGCTGATTGATATGTTTAAATACTAAAGATGTACGAGCTGCACGCTGTTTTGACTAGTTTTCGTCTCAGGGGATAATAATCTCGAGGATGACATATCTTTATATGCTCCTGGTCAGCGCTGGCTACAGCGAAAACACATCATAGGAAGAGCTGTTGGGTAAGTATCTAATATTCAATATTTTAAACTTTTTTTAATGGCTCGTTGCAAGTTGAAATGCTTCGTTTCAAAATCTTTAATCATCTAACTGAACTGAGCTGGATGATCTCTGAGAGCACAATATAGAGGAAGCAAAAATAAGCTTCAAACTTTTGTATTCTTCAATCGTTTTCTCATTCTTGATTAGTAATCATTATTCATTCTCCAATTTTAGGATGAAAACTAACACATTCACCGTCATTGCAGCTTCTTACCTCACGTTGGCTGGGCCACCATCATCATGACAGAAAAGCCATTGATAAAGGTCTGTAAATCTTGTTTGATTCGATTTATACATCTCCATCTTTTTCTGTTTTCGCTTCATTTAATCTCATTGGCTGCGTTAGAAAATGATGTTAAACGTAGTCTACTCCTCTTGCAGTACATTCTTATCGGTGGACTGGGCTTGCTCGTCATTACATCAAAGGACTAACAAAACGAAGGTCGATGAAAGAATCAATAACGTTCTGTGATCGCATTGAGATTTAAGATTGATTAAAGCAACTGTTCTTTCATATGCTCAGCTCAACTGTCTCATAACGGTTAAATGCTTGTATATCTGACAGTTGTTTGCATAAGTAATATTTAATTTAGGACCTAAGCTAGGATGAAACTATAACAGGTTTGTCTAATTTAGAAAAAATATCGTTAACATTAATATAGACTTGGGATATAGTTTTTCATTGCAAGGGGTAGTTTGAAAACGGCTATCACTGGGTAAGATTTGTACAATTCAACTTGAAATACATTGATATAGATAACTTCGAAATAGATGAATACAATACATGTAAGTACAATATTCTTTTAACAAAATTCACCGCTATGCTTCGCAGTAGATGGATAAAAAGAATGCTTCAACTACGACGAAAAAAGGAACAAAATCTGTACCTCATAATTTGAATTCACAGAAGCAATCAGGCAGAGCAGATCCTACGCCCATCACATAATCATTTCTGTGAACCTTCCAGAGCGCTTCCATTAACGAGTTCCCCTCCAGCCCCTGTGAAGTTAGAACTGCAAACGCCCTCCGACTCAAGAAAAGTGTTTTGTATAATCCCTTGAAAGCCCGCATAGCTGCAACCATTTTATCCATATTGCCAAAATATGTTGCCACATATGAATCACTATTGATAGACACGTAGTAATCCAATGCAGCTTTCGTGTTCCCATGCATGTTTCTGAAATCCTCACCATCTAAAAGGCTCGATTTTGTATAGACGTTACCATACACTGAAGTTAGGCCTCCAAGTTCCATAAGACCATCTCCAGCTGCCAAGTATATATTTGTGTCCGTTGGTATAGAAAGAGCTTGAAGGATGATTGTAGTTTCATTTGGTGTGAGTGGACACTTCCCCCTGCTTCTCCATAGACGAGCTTCTTCTCCAGTCCAGGGTTTCCTATCTCCTCGTGCAGCCTCTATTCCTCGGACAGAGGCAGATGAGAGGCTGGAGTACTCACATTGGCTATAAGCTACCATGTCCGGTTCAAACCGCAGGTGAAGTGCAAGGAAGGGTTTTGGTATAGCTTCTAGAAGCTCGGAACCTTTCTTCTCCAATTTTTCCGTTAACCGCAGAGCATTATAGCAAGCCTGACAAAGAGCAGCTTTAGCAGACAATGGATACCTGCAAGTAGAGTGATGATAAGGTGCAACTAGAAATTTTTGTTTGCATTAATTAATCTATTGAAAATCAAAATAAACAACCAGTCAGAAGGAGAAAACGATAACTAAAAAAGAAATTCATGCCAATTGTAATCAAGTTGGATATAGATATAAGTTAAATATTCTTCCAGCACACCATACCGAGGCGAGGACCGCTATTATAGATCTTGAAAAAACTTATACTTCATCTTGGAGAAGTTAATGTAGAGGTACTTGGCAGTTTCGTATGCATGTTCCTCAAGTACTTTAAGGCTTTAAGCAGTTTCAAACACAGGGTCCCTCACCCAAAGGGAAAGATTGGTATTTTAAAAGATGAAAAAGTAGGACAACAAGAGGACAAACAGAAGAGAGTAAAATGGACAACACAAAGTGTGCGTGTGTTAGCCTAGTGGTAGAGTGGTTAATGCCCGGGCCAAAGGTTACGGGTTCAAGTCCACCGCCACGAGGCCTTTAAAATTTCTTGCAATGTTTGTTCAAAAAAAAAAAAATGGACAACACAAGTGTGCGTGTGTTAGCCTAGTGATAGTGTGGTTAATGCCCGGGCCAAAGGTCACAGATTCAAGTCCACCGTCACGCGGCCTTTAAAATTTTTTTGTAATGTTTGTTAAAAAAAAAAAAGGACAACACAAACTAAGAATGGCAATTATCTGGAACAATATAAGTTCAATGACCTAAGATACTACTATTTAGGTAAACAAGATGATGACAAAGAAGAGCATCAGATGCATGGTACCTGTCTCTTCTTTGACTCATTGCAGGAGTGATTGAAATGTAGCGATGCTCCAAGAGCGATGGAAGTACAGTTTCTACATAGTCAAATGAGCCTTTACGCTTGCTACAATCAACTCTAAAAGGCTCTTTTGACACAAGTTCGGCAGGCAACTCTTTGACTACGTGAACAAAGTCTTTCATTTGTTGGATGAAGTACTCCACATCAAATACATCTCCAAATCCACTGCATTGTAAAATTATGAGTCAGGACAGGAAAGGTTCTTGATGGGTTGAGGGTAATTATTTATATTATAAGATCTGGTTCTATCACAACATCTTTCCGTAAAAATAGAGAAGTAATTAGCATAATAAAATTTGAGTTCAAGTCATCCATTACAATACTAAAATATTTGTACAAGGGGTTGGAATCAGAGAAGCAAGTCCATCATAACAGTTACTGAAGCAATTGGAAGGACAGTAAGTATGACTAATGGATTATGAAAAATAAATTGTTAGAAGACCATAACGATCATTCATCAAAAAGAGCACTGCTTCAACAATCGCAGCCGACAGTCGCCGATCGAATTGTCTTTTGAGATCTTAGGACCAATTAGTATATATTGAGTTGAGATTGACATTCCTATGTTATACAACATTATCTGACATATCTCACCTAGATTCATTCCAATATGCAGCGACCTCAAATTTTGGTAAAACAAGAGTGGCATTCAGCAAGCGAGCAATACCAACACCATCACAGAACTGCAATCATTTCCATTAACAAAGTTTTTGCACAACAAGCAAAACCAATAAATGAGAACAAAAGGAGGCATGTTGGTGAAAAATACAAAGATATGAAGTGAAGTACTCACATCCCTCCTCATCTGATTAAGCCCACCAAAGCAATCAACTCGAATATACCCATTGCTCTTTTCTGGCAGAGCTGCAGCAAAAACCAATGCAAATGTCTGCATTTGATGCCAGTCAATGTTGACTTAGAAAAAATAAACTGTACCATTATCTAAACATATGATATGATAGATTATGAGCTTGTGAACACATGTCGTCAAGTGTTTTCAAGCTTTAAAAATAATTCCCTAATCCAACCCAACTTGTTAAAAGAGTTAAAACCGATCTTATTTTGGATTGCTAAATGCAATTGTATGCAATTTTATAATCGAACTAAGGATCCAAACATATTGGATAACAATCTAGCATAGCAAAATTCACTGATATCCAAAATTTGGATCAAAAGGCAGGCAAAGAAACTGAAAATTTTGAGCATGAAATACATAAAACTTATTTCTGGCCAGAAAGATCACAATTTTAGGTTACTTAAGCAGTAATTGGCCACAGTTGGAAATGTCCATAAAAATAATTATTGATTTCCTTAGAGCAGTAACTTTATGGTTTACCAAAGTATAGCTAGTTCTTGCCCTAAATTCTAAATTTCCCTAATAAAAAACTAACCCGCGAGATGGCCTTCAAGCCACCAATTGCAAGGCCGCCATTCGACTAATCTCCTCAAACTCCAAATCTCAGCTCGTTCTGACCTGTTACGCAAATCAGATCAGAATTTCTACACATATGGGGGACCCAAAAACTGCAGCATTTAAAATTACGATTTCGCGAACAGAAGAGAAAATGCAGAATGAGTACTTACGGCGGAGATTCGGACAACGTTTGAGAAAATTGGAAGGAAGGTGAGAACAAAACTAGGGCTAGAGATACAGAGATGAAGATAGCTGTTGAGATAAGTAGGGTTTTCCCTACCGTCGGAGCAATCATTGACACCACTGTCTTAATTCGTGTTTGATTGTGAGAGAGAGAGAGAGAGAGGCGAGAAGATCTGGTGTAGTTATTATTAACAGGATCGGAGGTCGAGAGTTGGAAACTTGGAAAAAGAAATTTCACATCTCATAATTTTCTTTAACTATTTTTTATCCTTAATAATAAAATTAGTAGCAATGTCCAAAAATAATAACTTACGTAATTTCTTTTAAGAGTATTTCTTTATACTCATTTCTTTTTAATTCTTTAATATTTATATTTTGCACTCGTCCTCAAATTATTCAGATCTCTCTATTCAATGAAAGCTCAAAAAATAAATGACCTTTGAATCAAATTTGAGTTTGACACTATTCAAATTGAGTGAGAGAGAGGAGGAGACTAAAAAAACCTGTTGATCGAGTCGATGAACTAGGAAAATGAGTTTTGCAAAATAAGAAAACAAGAAAGAATTAAGAAAGAAAAGGATAATTTTAAATATAGCCCTCAAATATCTCACTGTAGTCGCTATTTAAAATAATAATAAAAATATTAATAATTGTTCAATTTTAACCTTATAGCCCCAATTAAAAACCTTGATCATCCATCTAATCTATCTCCTCCACCTTCGTACAAGTTGGTCTATCTTGAATTTTTCATTTGGTTTCTTCATCTTGATTGCCTATGCTAAGCCCCCAATCTGACACTATCGCATTAGATTGCCTCGATGCATCAAAGGTAATGTCGATGTAATTCTTGAAAATTTCATGGAATTTGGTGCTTTTCAAAATGGAAATTGAGTATTTTTAATTGGGCTCGAGCAAATATTTGATGGAAGATATGTTTAGCGACACGTGAAGTTTTTGATTAATGAGAATTAAATTGAACTTTTGAGAATCACGACGAATCGAAGTTGGATTTCGAGCACTACGATTCAATCACGTAGAATCTAGTGCAACTTCATAATAAACTAGTGTGAATTTGCCGTCGATAATAGCATGCGGAGTCGTTAATAACGGGATCGCCGACAGTTTCCAGGTCTAAACACGAAACCCCCAAGTCGTTGATCCTCGCATTTTAATCAATTCCAAAAACTTAATTCCGATGAATATTAATGATCAAAAGCTTGGGTCCTTAATGATTTGAATTAAGTTTTGATGAATTTCGTTGAACTTTAATCCCAAATTCTGGCCAAAGCTTTCTCCCTTGTGGCCATTTCTTCGTTCTTCAACAATTTCATGAGTTGCATTTTTAATTTGATGGAATCTGGAGCTGTGTTTTTTACTTGTCAATCTGCGTAAATTTTGACTTATGACTTATTTTGCACCAATTTGTGGGCTATAAGGTCAAAAAAGTAAATGCATTAATATTTTTATTATTAATTTAAATCGGGGGCTATAGTGAGAGATATGGAGGCTATATTTAGAATCACCCAAAAAATAATAATAACACATGGGCCTATGTAATAGACTAACCTGTTTAAGTGCATTTCTGTTGGGCCCAAGTGCTGGACATTTGGACTTCTTAACTTCTAAATTTCAACAATCTCACAGCATACTTCTTTGTGAAACAAATAATACTCCCACAGTCCCACTATCCATTGATAACGTCCATCTTTTTTCTTTTTTCTTTTCGTCCACGTTCTATTTTAAATAAAAAAATAATTAATTTTTTAAAAATGATGGTACCTATCAATTTTTTATCTTTTTACCCTTATCCTTAATAATCGTGCCCAAAAGCTATAGGATATTATCAATGGGACGGAAGGAGTAATAATAATCGGAAAGTGCGTTTTCTGTACATGCCTTGTGAAGTTTGCAGGCTATTGCACAGGGACGAGAGTGTATCCAGTATACACTGAAGGTAGTGGCTGCGGGTTCCCACGACAAATAATAATAATAATAATAATAATATTAATAATAATAATAATAATAATAATAATAATAAAACCTCTGTTGTTTTCAGTACACTAATGCCTTTACTTACCAACTCTAGTTGTCATCTTGTGTTCACATTAAATATATATGCGTAATATATTTGGTAAAATAACTACCTCACATATCATATACTATATGCATGCTAACATATATGTGTCTCTATGGAGTGTAGATCGATCAAACTGTCAATTTATTTACTTAATTTTGTCGTTGGCACGTTTTTCTGGACTCAAAATACTTAGTAAAGTAATAAATATTATAATTTGTAATGATTATTTATTTAAATATTGCATATTTGCACTCCAAAGTCCAACACAACTGTGTTTGAAGAAATAATTAACTCCGAATTGAACAGACAGTCCGCAATCAACTTACAATTATTTATATAGGTATGACTCAGTTCCTACCAAAAGATACGATTTATTAATGTAATCATGTTTTCATTCTTTACTAGTATGTCCCCCGTGCGATGCACGGAAAAAACTTCGTATACACATCGAAATATTTATGTTGATTACATATCTAATATGCCTAAAACTAAAAATTAAAAATATTTTATTTCCATATACATGTACGTATGATTGAATTCATTTTTTTTAGAAAGACTCGGAAACAATTACAAAATTTTCAAAATAATGAACTTTAATTTTTCATAAATTGTTTCCGTAGACTTAGAAATATATATTAGATGATATAAACTTGAAGTAAGTTTTTAACCACTGGCAATGAACTATATACTTATTTTTAATACCTCGAAGACTTGGAAAACATACATTGAATACCTCGATTTATAATTATATTTTTAAGTTCCATGGCCAAAAAAACACAAATATTTCAAGAATATATCTATATACTAATTTTTCTTTATGCTAAATGATGACTACTGATATTAAATTAAACGTCTGAGTATACAATCTAGAAATATGAACATGCACAAGTGCCTGCTAAAAAAAAAAAAAAAAAAAGAGAGAGAGAGATGAGTCCATAGATTGTTTGGAAAAAGGAAAGAAAAAAGAATTTGTACCCTTTACTTTTTTATATAGCAAAATTGAAGATCATGGATGATGGTTCTATACTTGATTTCTCTCCAAATTCAAATTTATACTTGCATCTTTGAATCTATTGAACGGATCATTCTATGTATTCGTTCTATGTCCTTTTTTTTTTTTTTTTATCATCGATTGCATTCTATTCATTTTTTATGATACAAAATAATAATATATAACTTAGATAAGAAAAAATAATCTGGAAATAAATATACTTTGACTTTGTAACTGTATTTTCCTACTTTGAACACAAATATATCTGAAAATGGATAAGAATTTATGAGAAAAAGCCAAAAAAAAAAAAATGGTTAAAGTTGAACTGAAATCTAAATTAAATTTGTTGTAGAAAAACTTACACATGATCATGATGGTCTCATTTCTAACAAAATGGTTGCTACAACCTACATCCACCTGTGGGAGGAATGGAAGAAGTGCAAATAATAGGGATACGACGCAATAAGGGAAAAAAAATATCCATAGAAAATAAAACAGAAACAAAAAAAAGTTTTGAAGAAAGAAGAAAAGTAGCCAACATAAAGAAGAAGAAAAAAAAAAAGAACATACCTTACGAAAGTTGTACAATGTAGACATGGAAAATGAAAGGGTGTACATTGGAAACTGAAAGGACTTGGGACTTGGTAGCAACATTAATTATGGTGAATAAAAAAAATAAAATAATAAGTAGATTAATGATTTTTGGCGGGAAAAAATGTTGATATGATTTTGCTTTTATATAGATATAGATTTCACTGTAAAATTAGTATATTCTAATTAGCAGGTTACTTAAGCGATTTCTTAAGCTTTTTTTTTTTCCTTCTTATTTTTCCATTAAAACATGTAGTGTAGTCATGTAGGTTGCCTTCGGAGAAGGTGAAACATGGACATATATAATTAACTTATTTGAATAAGTCGAAATGAGATCAATTTTAATTAGTTATATATTGTACAACTTATGAACAGAAATTTCTGTAGCTTATTTAATTTTTGCAAAAGCTTGGGTGCGGTCAACCATACCTTACTATTGATCGTATTTAGAGAATAATTAAGAACATTAGAGATGGATTTTAAAAAAATTAAGAACGTTAGAGAGCTAATTAAAGAAATTAGAGGTAATCAATTTCAATTAAAATGTAGTAACTCCAGTTAAAATATAGTATTAAATTGTAATTAAAATAAATTAAATGACAAAAAAATGTGGACCGCATCAACAGTAAAGATACAGTCCAGCAAATCAAAGATACCCTTAATTTTTATTTTATTTTTTTTGGCTTGCAGATGGGTGCTTCAATCATTTGATCAATTTGACGTTCACGGACTCAAAGGACACCACGTGCAAAAAATAACAAAAGAGAAAAAAAAAAAAAAAATCATTGGTAATCTTCTTGATCTAAATTTTATAGTATATCATAAGATTTTCTAGTTAATAAAGTGATATTTTCTTAATAGAAGATTGTGAGTTCGAATTTGATCAATAATTTATTAAAAAAGGGAAGAACTTTTTTCTTTTTCTAAGTAATTAATAATCATAACTGTTTAAATAGATTACAAAGGGAAATTTTTGTTATGCATATTGTGAGATCATGAAGTAGGGCTCTAGAAATTTCTTAGTTGGACAAATCACGATGTTCAAATCAGCATTATATTATTGTTTTAATAAAAGAATAGGAACACAAGGAGAATTGGAGAAAGAAAGAAAACTCTCAACTATTTAGCATATATAAAGCCTACGAGTATATAGTATCCTTTGCAAACAAGAAGGGTTGCTCAATTTTTGTACAACGAAAAAAATCTACAATTATTATTCAAGAGTACAGTCAGGGTATTCGTTCTTATATGTGATAACTTGTAAACCACAAATGTGAAGAAAATAACATTAGAAATTTTTCTTACGACAAACTTTATTTATATGAGATGTGTTGATGATGTCTGAACTTGAAACATAATCATAAATACCCAAATCCGCTGGTAGAGTACCTCCAAGGGGTAATTAAGGGGATCGTAAATTTGTCCGAAGCTTTAAATATTTTTTGGGTGGATTTTATATTTGACATTTGATTTGATCTTTGTAGTTTAAACTCGACATCTATTTTGGGGTTCATAGATAAGTCTTATTTAAGCCAATTAATGATACATGATTTAGGTATTTTTTGGCCTAAATCTCGTTCTTTAGCCTAATTAATATCATTATCAAACGGTGGTGTTTTGTTTTTGTCCTTTTTACCTTTTTAAGGAGAAATGGTGGCAAGTTTTACTGCAGATGATGAGATATTTCACTAAGATAAATGCATAGTGACAAGGCTACACCGCTACAATTTGCATCAAATTAGTTAAAAATCTAAGCTTTTCAATTTTGTCCCACTTTTTTTTCTTCTTTTCTTTTCTTTTATTTCAAACCACTTTCTGGAGTGATATTGCACGAGTGGTAATTAATTAATACGTTTCGTAGACGTATCAAGTTGAAGTTCATACTGTAGAGTACGTGATAACTCCTAAATTCTTAAAAGCGATGATATTAATATTATTAAAAATAATTGAAACGAACAAATCCTAAATTAGCTACTCAACGATAATAAACGAAAGGAAAAATCCTAAGGCTATGCTAACTTTGTAAATGACCCAAGTAAACACAAAGAATATTCAAATGAATGAACGAAAATAATGTTAGTATAGCAACAATTCACTAAAACGGAAAATCATGAAGAAATTATAATTATGTATATTCTCGTCAGCCTCAAATAATACTTAATTTTAGTTTGGAATTCTAATTAGTTATAGTTTTGAGGGTCTCTTAATTAACCGGATCCACATAAATGAGTTTTCCACTCATGTAACGAACAAATTGTCGAAAAAAAGATAAAGGTTCATATAACTATACCTATGTCATTATCAACCACACTGAATTGATTTATTATGGTAGCACTGAGTATTATACTATACTATATCAAATGTAGTTGACTTTGTACCCTATGAATTTAGAAAGGTTATAAATATTTAAAGAATAATGAATTTTGTTTCGTGTAATTCACAATTATAATACGCGCGCGCGACTTTCATATTATAGCAATTGAAAATTACAATTAGACAAAATTTCCGTCAAAATGGATACAAAGTTTCTAGCGATATGCACGTTGTTGGATGTTGTTTTGTTGTTCACATATATCAAATCCATTTTACTGTACACTTTATTTATGATTTAGTTGCAAAAATTGAAATCCTGTTTTTAATTAGTAACTATAGTATGAGATAATTTTCAAAGAGAAAAAAAAGAAAAAGATAACCAGTGTGAAAGTCATTATAATCGAAAATCTGACCTAAAGCTCATTTCATAAGGCAACATACCTAATTAATAATTTAAAGTTATTAGAGTGATTGTAGCGAAGATGCAAGAAGTATAGTTGTCAAGTGGGTCGGGGGACCTAGCCTAGTTCAATCCAAATCCTGTTTAAAAATATAGTGCGGGTCTAGGTTGGACCTCCACCTTAAAATGAGCCTCAATTAGGCCTGTTTAATTTAAAGTCAGGAAGAAACCGAACCTACTTCAAATGATCCTAAATAGACTCGTTTTTATGAAAAAACTCGACCTCAGGCCCCTCCCACTTCATTTATGGGTTGAATTCGAGCCTATACTGGTGTGTCTCATCGGGCCTGTCTGCCTGGCTCATTTGACAACTTTAGCTGGAAGCATGTAGAGCTCACTTAAAGTTGTTAGCTTTTTTGTTCTCTCTCTCTCAATCTTTTTCTTTTTCTTTTTCTATGCTTACATTAGTGCAATGAACCCAGCTGGACCAAATTTAGATATGCAACACATAAATGATAAGACACTTAGGGCATTTACTTTGCGTGATATGATAGATTGATAAAATATAGGATTGACTATATGAAGGATTAGATGATCAAACAAGCTAAAAAATAATCAATCAATCAAAGTAAACAGTGGATTAATTAGCCTATACTATTTTTATCTATCTATCCTATCACCCAAAGTAAACGCCCCTTAAGGTTAATTAATTACGATTATGATTAGTTAAAGTATTAAACAAGTGGCTCAACCTAATCATTTGTCTTTGCTATCAGCTTTTGTTTGCTGCTTCTGTTTTTTCTTCATTGTAAGTCATTTTCGAGCCGCCGACCGCCATTTCATTTTTCATGTGCATATATGAAAATATGCCTCTGATATCAATTAATTAATAATACAACGTCCTTTCAAGAAAAATTTAAATGAAAAATAAAATAATGCAACGTAACTAACGTGCAGATCTAACGCAGTTGTTGTTTTAATTTATATGGGTAGGGAGCGGATTTGGTAAGAATACATCTTATATGAGAACGTAAGAACAATGCATTTTTATTATATTGGAGATGCATAAAATGCAGAAACTAAATGCATAAATATTTTAATGCATAAACTACAATAACTTAATGCATTAGCATTTAAATGCATAAATTAGAGTAATTAAATGCAAGTTTAAATCTAGACCGTAGATCAACAAGGATCAAGGGTCCAGATTTGTTCTTATGTATCACCTAAGAAAGTGTTCTTATTTGATCCGCGCTCTATATGGGGTATTTTAGTTACTTAACTCTACGCAAAAAAAAATTAAAAAAATAATGGATCGAACAAGACAGTTTATTTAACTCATTGTAAAAAAATTATATTATAATCTATAATATATAGTTAATTTTGAAGTATCAACATTGAATTATAATGCTCGACATGTATAGAAAGGCAGTAAACAATCTTTTCTAATTGTTAAAAAAACAATACACGTACAAGAGTAATTCATGTCAAGTTGAAAGAGGCACCCAAGACTCTCTTTAGCGAGAGGTCTTGGGTTCAATTATGCATGCATGCGGTGTAGTATATTTTCACTTTATTTGGTGGCGTAGTGGTCTCATCCTATGTGGTGAGATGTAATAGTCTCATCTTTATGTGATGTAGAGTTTCCAACTTTGTGGTGGTGTAATGATTTATTTGTTAGTATATATATATATATATCTCATGTAATTCTCAAAAAAAAAAAATCATTTCTAGTTGCAAATTAATTAATGCTATTATATTTTGAATACATTAAATATGTTTGTATAGTCAGCTTTAAATTAATGCTTACATGATGCTATATATATATAGTCCTCATATATGATAGTATGATCTTTAAATTGAGGAGGCACACTCTGGTATGATTGATCGTAGTTAGATTAATAAATTTTAATTAAAAATTAATAAAACTTAGTTTAGATTAATAAATCCTATTGAGAACGAATTAAATAAAATACAAAAATTAAAAAATAGAAAATTTTGGAAAAAATCAATAAAAAATTAAAAATAAAAAACGGCAGGCGCGTAAGTCACACGCGCCGTCAGTTGCGCTTTTATTGCTTGTGCCGTGCACACACCGGATATATACATGATTTTGGGCGCACGCAGAGTGGGCCTGTACGGCAACCATACCATATGATTGACCACACTGAAATTTTTATTTAAATTAAGCTTAGATAATTAAACTGGGTCTCCAACAGTTTGCTTTTATTATTTTTGACTTCTATTCTCACCATATTCTACATTTTGGAGTAATTCCAAATAGTTCCAACAACTTCCTAAAAATTAAAATTAGATTAAGAATTTGTTAAAACTGCGGATATGATCTGCACGCGCTTGAGTCTAAAACAAACCAAGAACACCTTCTCCTTTATTCCACTCTTAAACTCTATTTTACGTATTTCTTTATATATTTATATATAAAATCGTATGCATCTATTACTTGAGACATTATCAAAATGTGCAGTTGCGGACTTGCGATCATTCAAATTGGAAGAAATATCAAGGCACAAACGTGAAACGATAAAGTTAAGACTTGGTTTCGTGTTTTGCTTGCACAGTCACTTTTTCTATTTTGTTATTCAACTATTAAGATAAGCATCCTAGTCATCATAGAGAGAGAAAAAAAAGATTTTATTTTTATATGGAATTAAACTACAAATGTTGACTAGACACATATCCATATAAAATGAGAATAAAATTCACTCTAGTGTTTTGACTCAAAAAAAAAAAATCACACTCTAGTGGAATTTGAATCACGGACTTCTCGCTAAAAAGACACATAACCACTTGTGCTGGGTTTCATCTGACATGTTATAATTTATCTTTAAATAAATGAGTCGTGGTTCATGGTGGACAAAAAGAAAATAAAAAATTAAGTTGGAGAATTTCGGTTATATATAACTATAACATATTCGAATTTCATATACTTTTTTTTATATATACTATGGGAATCCATAATTGTTATTTTCAATGCGTACTAGGTAAACTTTCGTTCAAAGTGCAATAATCTACAAATAACATAGAAGAGATAAACCACATTTTTCAAGCACATGTGTAATATGTTTGACCTATAGAGACATGGGATTCGAATCCGAAACTTTTCACCTTAGAAATAACACTCAACCAACCCACCCCAAAGAAGCAATTTCATGTACTTCTCTTTCTATATTCCAAGGTGCATGTGAGATCATTTATTTATTTCTATCAATTTGATTCATATTAAATTAATCATAAAAATAATGTATTGTCGTGTAATATTATTTTCTAGATGAAACAAAAAAAGGTATTTGAATGTAACATGGAACATATTACAATCAAGACATAAAACCCACCTCCAAAATCTCCCCCAAAAAACATTCAACATAAGATCTAGCAAGAATTGCTGAGAAAAAAAATATTAATTAATACGATACTAAAGTTTGTTGTTTCTAGAGCTTTCGAAAACCAATCAATTATCAAACCCCATGATTTAAATTTTGAGGTGAACCCCCTATTTTCATTTTTCTCGATCGAACTATTTATGACCCACACGCCGACAAATTAAGGACCTAAATTTGCAAAACTACGAGGACAAACCGACGTGGCGGTGGGCCCAACAATTGATAGATGTTAGCTGTAATAATGATTTTAGTTGCAATGTATTTTTATTTTTATTTTTTCAAGTTGATACCAAAAAAACTATCCATAATTTACAATCTTAGTCAGCAACGTGGAATCTACGTGTTACATGTGTGAAATTCGCGACACCTGTACACACAAAATACCTCTACGCCCAAACCTTCTCTATATATTCTGTTGCATTCCTCCATTTCTGCCGATCCATCGCTCCTCTCTCTCTCTCTCTCTCTTGCTCTCTTTCTCCCTTATCTATCCGTCTCCCATCTTTCTTGATTATTTCTTGCCTCATCCCAAAATCTTCTTTGGAGTTCATTTAATTTCACAAAGATTTTGGGTTCAGATTAACTTTTGAAGTTCTTTTTCCTCTGAAAATTAGATTATTTATTTATTTATTTATTTATTTCTGTTGAAATTAAAAAGGAGAAGATGAAGGACAACAAGGGCAACCCATTGCATCTCTCGTCCTTAAATCATATCTCACTTGTTTGCAAATCAGTTGAAGAATCCCATCATTTTTATCAGAACGTTCTTGGTTTTGTGCCTGTTAGAAGGCCCGGTTCCTTCGATTTTGATGGAGCATGGTAATTATTGATAAAAAAAAAAAACTTTTATCTTGGTATATGATTAAATAATTTGTTGATGAAATTAATCCTTTTTGCAGGCTGTTTGGTCATGGGATTGGGATACATCTGCTGCAATCAGATGATCCAGAAAATATGCCTAAGAAAACTGTGATTAATCCCAAAGATAATCATATTTCTTTCCAGGTACTAGCTATATATTTTTCCCTTGCAGAATTTTGAAATTTTTTAATTAATATTCGGAGAGTATCAATTTGACACATACATTTACAAATATACGTGTTTTTGCACCTAACTGTGTGTAAATAGACCGGTAGATTATATACCGGTACATACGACCATTAATTGAGGTTGAATGATGAACCCTTTCCTCTTCTTAATTATTTTTAATTTGGATTATTAATCCACAAGAAAGAAAAAGATGAACAGAGCACTGTTTATTTTTAACACCGTCAATCAAAATCATAAGTAGTTGTAGAAGTTAGTAAAATATAATTAATAAGATCAACAATGAGGTTGACATCATTAACTTATTAAATTAAACTGAACATCATTAATCAATCACTCGCCGACTTCTTTCACTACAGCCAAAAACATTCGACAAGAAACTCAACATCACCTATAATGGAGCTGTCTAGAGAGAGAGAGAGAGAGAGAGGTGTCAGACATTGGTTTGTTTGTTTCACTAATGCAGAAAATTGATGACAGTGCGAGAACATGACGATGGTGGAGAGGAAGCTGGGGGAAATGGGGATTAATTCGGTGCGGCAGAGAGTAGAAGAAGGAGGGGTGTACGTGGACCAACTGTTCTTCCACGATCCTGATGGATTCATGATCGAGATATGCAACTGCGACAACATCCCGATGATACCATTGGCTGGGGAAGTTGTACGTTCGTGCTCAAGGCTGAACCTGCAGATGGCGCAGCAGCAGCCGCCGCCGCAGCAGATCCACCTTCCCATGGTACAACCTTAGAAGCGAAGCGCACCAAATTAAACAATGTTATGTGGGTTTGTACGTCGACGTCATCAGCAGACAGCAGTAGTAGAATTGTAATGCTCTTGGCCTACCTATTTTTTGTCTGCTAGCTTAATGTAATCTTCCTCACTTTTCTTCTCGTCTTTTGTCCTGTAATAAAATGCTGGGAAATCCAATTTTAATTTACTACTTCTTCACTTTTTTTTATTTTTACTAATTTCTTTATTTTTTATTTTCCAATAATTAATTTTGCTTGCTAGGAACAAATCCACAGCACTACTGGTTATATAATTCGTTTTATATTAATACTCTCTCGTAAAATAGTTGCAAATTAATTGACATTTCAATTTTTTGTGATCTTTTAGTCACCTTGCTAATTGCTCCATCAACAAATATACGTATACGTTTGTACTGCCAAATAATATATCAAGGAGAATATAATTATAAAAATATATATTATCGTATTACGTAAAATGCAATATCATTACAATAATGCATCATTGTAACACAATTATAAATCATATTTAGTCATAATTCCTACTAAAGGGATGGTTAGTTACTTCAGAATCCATGAGGTATGATAATTTTTCATCAATTTGTGATTGGTTTGGACCAAACAATTGAGCAAAGTGAAAGAAATGACATTATATCGAATATGCTATGTCATTAGCAGAAAACATCCCATCATATCATTAAATGTGTTGTTTATGGCAGTGCCATGACTCATGAGACAACAAAAATGACAAAGCATATGGTCCCTCGAATGAATTCAGATCGGCTAAAAAATTAGGAAAACTTACATTGGGTTTTACTCGATTCCATCTTTTTAATGACTTATTATCTTAGTTTTATGTTATTGTATATCCTCACGTATTAGGAAAGTGATTCTGTGTATAGTTAGTGTTTGTTTGCTAATTAAGGCGTGACAGGGGAAATAGCTAGATATTTTATTTGCTAATCTAATATCTTAGTGGAAATTAATGGAATTGAAGGGCCTACGATACATTCATTTTTAAGGGGTTTATATAATTAAAAAATTATAAATAATAGTATTAACTTAACACTTGACTAAATTACTTCATCGACTTACATCCATAACAATTAAAACCATGTACGTAGAGAATTGTTTTTTTTTATATCTTGAGAACCAACAGCTACTCGACTTATAACATTAATGAAATTTGAACCTGAGACTTTTCAGTATCAGGGTGCCTCTAACGGTGGTTCTAAAATTTGGAACCCAAAAATTATACCATTGGAGGAAAAATAAACTAGTTTCAAAACTTGAAACTAGAAACTAGTTTCGAAAGTGAAACTGGGTTTAGCAGGCGAGAAAAGCGGCCTCCAGCGCGTCACCCACGACGCGTGCATGACACGCGCGCGCTGGTTGGCGCGTGCAGTCCACAGCTAGATTTCGGTTAGACCAAATTTTATTTTATTTTTGTTACCTACAGTTTTTTTATTTCGGTTTTTTTATCCTTTTTCATAAATACGGACCTTTTAGCTCGTCCAAAACATGCATATC
The DNA here is from genome assembly GCA_031470985.1 of Agastache rugosa. Lineage (NCBI taxonomy): Eukaryota > Viridiplantae > Streptophyta > Magnoliopsida > Lamiales > Lamiaceae > Agastache > Agastache rugosa. The sequence goes on from CM062603.1 coordinate 30,496,798, forward strand.
GAACATATATCTTATATTAAATATCACGAAGAGAGCTTTAATTCGACATAAAAATCTTAAAAATCCGATTTGAAACGAGCAAATCATGATATTTTAAAGTTCAAAGCTAATAATTTATAAATTATATAATAAATATTTATAATTCATACTTATTGTAATTTCAATATTAGTAATATAATTTTAATTTTAGTAATGTAATTTAAATTTTAGCACTGTAATTTTAATTATTATTTATAATTGTAATGCCGTTATATTTTATTATATTAAATCATTAAATATAAAATTTTAAATAAAATATATAATTAAAATATGTAAATAATATATAAACAATAATGCAAATAAAATTAATTGGAGAAACATATGTATATATATATAAAAGGTAGTGTGTATTATAGTAAGACCCTTTAAATAGTAGAAACTGGTTTCATTATTGGAGAAGGTGTTAGATAAAAAAGTAGGTGGGTTCCAAAAGCTGATGTGGCGCTGATGTGACGGTTTGAAAGTTGAAACTGGTTTCTTGCCATTGGAGGCACCCTTATATGGGTAAGAATTATTAACGATATTCTAGAAACTTCGAGCCAAATTAAAAGTATATTTTAATGTGTGTGTATATATATATATGCATATATATAAAAATATATTAGAAACTATGTCATTAATATTTGAAGAACTACTTCTTCCTTCCTGTAAAACTATTCATTTTCTAGCTTTCCAATGTTTGTAAATAGATGGATTAATATTTTTTCTAGGTCTTTCTGTAGGACCTATTTCTAAATTTTTTTATTGTTTTTGTTAATTTATCAAGTTCTTTAGTAAAATCAAAAGATTCTGAACTTTCTGTTTCTTTAGTTTCCTTTTTGTGATTTTTTAATTCTGCAATAATAACAATTTTGATCTTTTATAAAATCTAAATTTTCTTTAATTTTATTAATATAAGTCTCTCTCTCAAGACTTTTTTGGTTTAATTCTGTTAAAATTTTAATAATTTTATTATTTTCTTTTTCTAGGCCAACGCCTAAATTTAAAACAAGATCTGCGATACTATTTAAATGGTTATTTTCACTATGTAAAATATGATTAAAGCCCTTTTTTAATTTAAAATTAAACTTAAATTTTTCCACAGAAACAAAATTGGTTATCTTTTATCGAATATATATATATATATATATATATATTCGTAATTTTCACGAGGAAATATTGGTATTGGGAGAGCTGAATAAGTTTTCCACAGAAACAAAATTGGTTATCTTTTATCGAATATATATATATATATATATATATATATATATATATATATATTCGTAATTTTCACGAGGAAATATTGGTATTGGGAGAGCTGAATATGTAGCTAAGCTAGGTAATAGAAACGCCTGATATTATATATATATATATATATATATATATATATATATATTATAAACTTATGTATTTTTAGAAAAAAATTTATTTTGGCACTTTTATATTAGTCAGAAAAATTCAATTTTAGCACTTCATATATATTTCTACATTAATCCCTATTTAAATGACTATAGGGTATTTTTTTGTCAACCAACATGCTTGTGGTAATAAGCAATCTCGACATTTTTTTTTTTCCAGATATCTAGGCATTTATGCATCTATGCGATACATGAACAGGATGATACATCTCTCTTTTTTTGGGTGAACTGATCTATAATTAATTGATACTTTTTTTTAATTAAGGAAACATAGATTAATAGATTAATTAAGGACAAACGCATGGAACAAAAAGATGATCCTCCACAACACATGAAGCACATTTTTTTAATGCATATGAGTTTAAATAAAATTTTATTTTCTAGTCCATTATTTTGAGGCCGTGGGAACCCGCAGCCATTATCTTCAGTGCACATTGGGTAAACCTCGTCCATGTGCTTATTTTCTAGCCTTCATATATAGCACAAATAATTGATCGAGGTAAAAAAATTTATTAATTAGGTAAAGATAGAGCTAATGACATGTTTGTATTATTTTATATTTATAATTTCAATGATCCATATCCAATTAATCACTCCTACCAAACGAGGCCTTAGAGTATAAAACAATTTCTTTACTTAGTAATTTAGTAATTGATTATTAGGGTTGATTAGGATAGGTAATTTTTTGGCTTCAATAAATGTTAATTATAATCCATTATATTTTTATTTTAATATAATAATTATTGAAATAATAAATTTAATAGTGGGAAAGGAATGACAAAAAAAATGACAGAGAATTTGAACTTAAAGAACCTATATTTCAATTTGTTCTCGTTAAATTAATTTACTTGACTAAATAATCTTTATTAAATAATTTTAAGTTGAACTGAAATCTACTTTTTGAATTTAATCCATTTAATTTTTCCTTAGTTGTTACTTGTTAGTCATATCAAATATCTCATTAACATATAAATTGTGTTATGTTTAATTAGTACATACTTATTTATTTCATTAATAGTATGAGGAGAAAAAAAAGGTTATATACAAATGGTGTAGGACTTCCAATGCCCAACCTATAGGAACTTACTTAGTAGTTCAAATTTCAATAGATGTACTTAACCCTGAGCTTTGACTTTCTAATGCTGTATTAATTATTAGTTTTTCCATAATGATACAAATGGTTGTTCAGATCAAGAATTATAAGGTGGGTAAAACCAACCAAAGAAAAGAAAGACGAATTAAAATTAGAACGCATGCATATGGAAATATATATATTATCTAAGTAGAATAGAAAATAAAACTTGAAGCAAATTAGAAAGGGAAAATTATTGTAATTAATTACTAATTAAGTTCCCCTCTTGAGCATTTGCTCATAGTTTTCCATAGACTCAAGCCTCTGAAGAATGAGCTGCTGCTTGAATTTCTTAATGAATGCTTCTGCACTTTTATTTATATCCTCCGTTGGCTTCCTCTCCGCTGGCGGCGCCGCCACTTTTTTCACCCCTTCCGCCCTTGCTCCGCCGCATGACCTCTCTCTAAACTCCATCCTTCTGCCATCATTTTCTTCTCCACTTTCAATGATTTTTGGATTGGAAAAAGGTTGTTTGATGGAGCTTTTCATCTGAGCTATTATTGTTTTTTCTTTTTTCTTTTTTGGATAATGATTTTTTGTATTATATTCTTCAGTAATTGTTGACCTCAATTGGGATAGGACGTTTGTATTTATAGAGGAGGAGAAATTAAAGTTGCGGGGTTGCTTAGGAGAGAAGAACTGAATGTGATTCTTCCATTTTCTTTTTCCTTTTTTTTGTTTTTAATTTATTGATTTTCGATATTAGAAATAGAAAAATAGCTTTTCATCCTTGTTTTCTATTTTATTTTATTTCATTTATACATGTTTATTACTTTATTTATTTTTTTAAACCATTTATACATGTTTCAGAAATAGCATAAATATTTCACAAATTATGGACGTAATTAATTAATTAATATTATCATGATTTTAGATAATGTGCTTCTCTCTTGACGAGTGTTACAATCTGGATCCCATGTGGCATCACTAATGGATTTTTATTCAACTTGAAAATAATTGACATTTATTATGATAAGGTGCCCATATTACGTACTCACGTGAAATTAAAAATGAAAAGTAGCTTTGAAGATCATAATGATGTGCTGACCAATTTATTTTACATGCGCATCCCAAAATTTTTTATTCATGTGTAATAGGCTGCAAATCACATAATAAAAGAAGAAAATCAATATTAGAGAAAGTTAGTATGCGACAGGCTCGACTTATAAGGTATCAAAGAAAGTATTACAGTATAATAAGTTATTTATTTATTTACTAATTTATTTAAACTATATATATATAATAAGATTAGTCAAACTATAAGAAGCTGACTTTCAAATAAATAGAAAATAATTGGAAGTTATAGTAGGAATTACTTACACGAATGTGATTATAACAACACAGAAAAGTAACTCCTTGCGGCGTAAGGCATGGGTAAGTAGCCGAAAGCTGCAAACTTATCACCATTTTTTTCGTTGCTTGTCGACTTACTTGCACGTTAGTATTTAGTTTTTAAGTTTACGTTTTTAGATTGCAATTCTTTTAGGGGTTTTAAGGTTGACATTTCTGTAAATCATTACTTTACTAATTATAAAAAAAAATTGTATAAAATTAAGAACCATTATATATTGTATATATAAACAGAAACATTAATGTATATATAAAGAAACATATGTTTTTAACGTTTTCAGTATGTTTCAAATTACAAAAATATATCACAAGCAAAATATAATATTCTACAATACTATGTTCAGCACGTAAACAATTAATGATTGATTACCAATTTAATGATGGAGTATCGATTCTTTTTCTTGATTGGATTGAATAATGTGAGTGAGGAGGGAACCTCTGCCTAAAAAAAGAGGAGAAAATGAGGTAAAGAGTGGAAATATATGGATGGCTCTTTAGGAGTACATTGGATATATACACATATACTTATTAATACATTGCACGTTACATGCATTTATAACTAATTTGGTATTAATGATCAACATATAAATGCGCAAGAATTAATTGAGGGTATGGGTCTGCTAATTCCAGGATTATCTTTCTTTTTAACAAACGAATAGAAAACAATAATTTACCGTCACTTATGCAGCTAACCTCAAACACAAATTCGTTTCAATCCCTTTCAAAGTGCAAAAAGAGAATTTAAGAAAAAGAAATGAAGAGGTAAGAAAGAAACTTAGATTTGCTTTAGTAAGCCCACGAAAATTGGATAGGGCTTCGCAATTTCAAAGCCCAACTTTTTATTTTTCAGTAATCCAAATTATCTCCTTTATATAAATAATAAAATATAAATAAAAAAAGCTTCAGACTTGGCAATGGAAACCGTTCAAAGATTCGCTCACCGCATCCTTCCCTTAACCTTCAGCATCAAAACCATTTCAAGAACGCCTATTCTGACCCGACCCGTGAGCGGGCCCCAACGACCCGCATTCGGACCCATTATTGTAACGCCGCGAAGAAACCACGGCTCCGGTTCGGCACCCCGGGCCGGTTGGATTCTCGGCAAGCGCGCCAAGAAGAATGTGCTGCCGGACATAGTGAAAGCCGGCGACCCGGTTCTTCACGAACCGGCTCGGGTCGTCCGACCCGAAGAAATCGGGTCGGAGCGGATCCAGAAGATTATAGATGATATGGTGAAGGTGATGAGGGAGGCGCCTGGGGTTGGCCTTGCTGCTCCGCAAATTGGCATTCCGTTGAGGGTTAGTATCGTAATTTTATCTGCTTTCTTGTGTGAATTCTTGCTTCGTCTTTGTGGAATTACTAGTGTTCCACTTAATCTTATTGTTGAAAAATATCAAAAGTTCGAGTTCATTTGCTATTTTAGCTTATATTTTTGTCAATGTAGTAATGATTTTGGTAATTAATTGCTTGCAAATTTGTGACAAATTGCTAATTGCTAATATATGTGGATACATTCATTTGGATTAAACTTGAGATTTGTCCAAACTAGTATCTGATAAATCATGTACTCCCTCGATACCTGAATAAATGTCTTGAGCCGTCAAAATGCATATACTAAAATGCTCGTTTTACCTCTAAATTGTGGCTCGGGACACTTATTGGGGAACTAAGGAAGTATTAACGAATAAAGTAGCAATCTTTTTTAAACTTAGCAATTATGAGGAGTTCCAAAAGTTGGAAAGCATCATTCGTTTAGGCATTCTCTAGATTTTTCACAAATTTGGGAAATTTTAGTGGACAAAGGATTCAACTTTTGTTTTAACTATAATTGTTTTTTGAGGGAATTTTAACTATAAAATATATTTGACTGGTGATATTACACGTACCTAGAACCTAAGGTAGCATTGTCCACAAAATCAAGATCTTACCATAATACTCATTTTGATGGCATTGGTAGAATTCATGGTTCTTTGCTCATTGTTTGTGTCTGTGACACTAACAGATAATTGTTCTGGAAGATACGATAGAGTATATGAGATATACGACGAAGGAAGAGATCAAGGCACAAGACAGACGACCTTTTGATCTTTTGGTATGTAAATATCAAAATGAGCGTCTAATATTATTACGAGACTTGGTTTTAGGGTGAGATCCATGCTCTTTTAGTGCAGGTTGTGATAAACCCGACGTTGAATAAGAAGGGCGACCAAAGCGCCTTCTTCTTTGAAGGGTGTTTGAGGTAAGACATACGAAACTCATTACCCTGCAACTGCAACCTTTTACAAATCATTTTTGTATTTGTGCCTATGATCTTGTTAAATGCCATCCATCATATTTTCTTGGGTAATCTTGATCAAGGTATCTTAAGAAACCATGCTTCTCGATTCTTGCTCAATATTATGATTTTGCAGTGTTGATGGGTTCAGAGCAATGGTGGAACGACACTCAGTGGTTGAGGTTACAGGTTTGGATCGATTTGGCCAAGAAATCAAAGTCGAAGCTTCAGGATGGCAAGCTCGAATCTTTCAGCATGAATACGATCATCTTGATGGAATGCTCTACGTTGACAAGATGGTTCCACGAACATTTCGAACTACAGAGAATTTGGATTTACCACTTGCTGCTGGTTGCCCTAAATTGGGCGTCAGTTAGCCATTTTCTTGAAGAAACTCTTGTCAGAATTCTATTGGAAATTCTTGTTTTTGTAAACGTCAGTGATATTTGAAGAGTAAGCACAATGAGACTGAGAACTGAGAAACATGTTTTTCATTAGTAAGATTTTTTAAACTTGTGATGATGTGAATACTATGCTCTCTATAAAAATTAAATTAATTTCATATCTCATCAATTTGTCACTCAAATCAATGCATGATTTGAGTTGGCAAAAATGTTTAGTGTCATCCCAGAAATAAAGAATTCATCATCATCCACCAAGAACCTTAACTGCCTAAACTGCATCTTGATTGTCCAAAACATCAACAATTTGACACAGAAAGTAGATCAAATGCTATTAATCCGCAGTTTCTTGGCTCAATAAACAGCATAATCGTATGCCCGAGGGCTAGTTGAGTTGGACTTACCAAGGTGTTGGATGATAATGTCTCCAGACGAAACGCAAGGGGTCGGATACACCAGACCGGAGCTTGTGCCGTATGCTTCCCAGCAGAACGACTTGGCAGTTCCAGACGACGTCGTGAGTTGAATATTCTTTAGATACAACTTTTTACATGGATAGCTGTCACTGCAGGCCAGTATGATAGCATCCTCAGTTGTTGAAGTCCCTCTGATGCTGAGGAACGAGACGCTCTCGATTTTGACAGCTGAAGTCTGTATGTAAACCAATATACATATATTTTCAATTTCATTGCAAACATTTATATGATTCGAGTATAAATGTTTGATTCTGAAGTGATGAGTTACCTGGTTTGTACACGTCACAGGAGAGTCGCAATAATATTGATTGATTATAATAGGATTTGAGACATTGTTCATCCATATGTTCTCAAATTTAATCTTCTTTACGAAACCGCTGCCTCCCTGTGTGTTCAGACAACAGAAAAACATGCCTTAGAGAGAGAGAGAGAGAGAGAGAGAGGAGAGAGAGAGAGAGAGGCAAAAGGAAGTCGATAGATGACCTGCCATGTTTTGATCCTCACTCCATTCTCCGTATTAAACAAAACTGCTCCATCGACAACTACATCTTGAACCGAAGCATACGAATTGTTCTTTCCCAAACTTCCAATGCTGTCAAAACATCCATATTAGCTACCAATTTGAGAGGACAATTTTTCAAGGTTGTTGGAGCACTTGTATTACCTTATACCGTGGCCTGCTCCGCAGAAAATATTTTTTATTCGGATCCGAGAGGAATTGCTGACTATAGATATGCAGTCATCTCCTGCAATCGTTTTATCAGAATTATTCAAGAATTATCTTAATAGAGATAATGTGGCTTGAATATTTTGTATGTAAGCCTACATGCTAATTTGAGTAACAGTCAAGAACAAGAAATCATGGGAATCAACAATTTTTCATAGTAGAATTTAATGGCAAGGGAAAGAGGAAACAAAGAAGAAACATGGATTTTTATAGAGTAAAAAACGAAGGAACCTGTTCGGATAGCAATATCCTTGAGTTCGACATCAGTTGATGCACTTATGTGGATCCCATCCGTGTTGGGGCTATCGGAAGGTGCTATAATGTTCACACCGGAAGCTTCAACGTGCGTACATTGAGTAAACGCCAGATGCATTTGTTGACTGTTGAAGAAAGTAATATTTTTAACTTTCAAATTCTGGCATTTGTGGAAAGTAAGAGCCTGCAGCATCATGGTTAACCCGAGACGATCAGTAACCTACCGAGCAAATCCAGATCACGTCTCTGCTCGATGCATAAAGTGTAAGCTTATAAAGAGAAAGAAGGTCTTCTACAACAGTTTGCATTAAGGAAAGAGCACTAACCGTCGGAGCATGTGTGCAGGGCTGCAAAAGAAAGTTCAAAATCAGACTATAGAAATCTGTTTTTTATTTTCCTGAAAAATAAAACGACACTACATTAACATAAGTACGGTATCAGTGACAAAGTATCAAGACGAGAGAAGGGAATACATTTGAGTCGTTGGTCTTGCATGACCGTTCCCACCATTTCTTTCCACTCCCATCAATAATCCCACCCCCTTCTACTTTGAGGCGCTTCACTCCGTGGAAATAGAGCCATTTATGTACGTCTAGACCTTCCCATACAGCAGGATCTCTTGGTGCAACGATCATACCAGAAACCTATAAGTATTACAATGTATGCAGGAAATTCGATAGGTAATACCTAATTAATAACACCATACAAAGTGGAAACTATGTTCTTGACTCCATTTCAAAAAAGTGCTACTTATCGACATTGAGCTCTTACCCTCAACGTCACCTTTGACAGGCAAGGTCCAGCAATATTAGTGGGTCGGATTAGATAACTTTTTCCAGAAGGAATTACAATTTTGGCGCTTGAAGATGACGAACAGGCCGCCTCCCAAACATCTTGCAAACTCTGATGCCAATCATGCCATAAAAATAAACTATTACGAGAACTTTTTTAAGGGAAAACTGCAACTCAATTCACGAACTTTACCCCATTTTGTAATTACAACGCAAATTTTGAAACTTTACAATTAAATACACAAACTTTTAATTTTTTGAAATTCACGCTCTGTTTTGCTTCCTTGAATCTGAATGACAGTAATTAGGCTCTCGGAATAACTAAAATTTTCCCAAGAACTAGTTTTATTTGCATACTTACAGAGTAAGATTCCATATAATACTAACCCAAAATTATATTTTGTAATTAAATTCTGTGCTCATTGTGACTAAGAACCATTATCCTGTCATGATCTATCCAGATTCATGAAACAACAAAAAATTCTCGTGATTTTATAAAGATTTAGGGCATTGCATTTTGACATTCAACGCAGCTAAAGAAGATGAATACTAGAGAAATGGAACGGCAAAAAACAACAATGGCAAAGGTAAACCCTAACTACAAAGATTATATATTGTTCACTGTGCTGAAATTCAGTAAAAGATAAGCTAAATCATAACCCACAAAACTAATAATCAAGTTCCAACTTTCAAAATACTACTAAAATTATATGCCTTCAATCATATTATAAGCTTATAAATTGCCGAATTCTCCAATTTTCCCTAAATTCTGATGAAATGCACAACAAATTACACAATCCCTTCTCATTGTCATTGACAATTAGCGCAACAGAAATTAAATTAAAAAGAGAACCCAAAAAAAAAAAACAAAAACAAAATGTGTGAGTATTTTCCATAATTTAAAGTGTAGAAGACACATTTTACCTTTGTATCATCAGTGAATCCATCTCCTTTAGCACCAAAATCATCGATGCAAAGAACCACAGCTTTTGAAATGTTTCTGTAAAGCTCATCTGTCGGCAGCCGAATCAATGGATTAAATTTAGATCCTTTTACAATTGTGACATTTAAAAGCAGATAAATGCTGCAGTATACTAGTATATGAAGATAAGAAGATTTGAAAGAATATGAAGAAGCATTTGAAGTTGAGCAAGATTGCATTTTGCTGTATTAAGATTTTTTTTAAAGGTTCTTTAAGAACTTATGAAGTCTGACTTTGGATAATTAAGTGGATCTCATGTATTTTAGTTTACTTTCTGTTACTTCAATAGACAACCTAGACGTGCTCATTTTTCACGAACCGGCGGTTTGGAACCGGCTCGAACCGCCGGTCAACAGTTTTTTAACCGGAACTGTGATCAACGGTTCCAAACCGTTACCGGAATCGGTGGTAGAAGGGCCGGTTACGGTTCAAGCAAATTGGTAATCGGAACCGGCGGTTAATCGGAGGGCCTATAAAACCGGCGAACCGGCGGTTTATGTGATTAACCGGTGGTTTTCGGCTTAAAATGTTATTTTTATTTTATTTAATTACCTCATATGTATATCTATAAATATATATCCCATTGAAAATTTATTTATTCCACACCATTTCTCTACACTTTATCTTCTTGTCTTTACTAAAATTTCCACTTCTTTTCAAGCATTCATTGGAACTTATGCTAATTGCTGATGTAATTATAAATTATGTAATGTTAATTTTAAGTACTAGTAGAGTGGTACATGCGATGTACGTAATATTGATAGATTTTAATTAATAATATATATATATATATGTCAAATATAAAATAATCATATGATAATAGATATTAATAATAAAATACTATATAAGGGTATAATAAGCCAATCAAATTTGTAAATAATGCTCTTTTATAGTAGGTATAGATTAATAAAAAATGAGTTAATTTTCTTCATTTGTTTTAATGCTCGTTTTGTACTTAATTTACGTAATGTTCTTTTTCATAATCAAAATAATACATTTATATTAGTATATTAAAAAAAACTCCGAAAAAACCGGCGGGCCGAACCGTGAACTGGCAGTTTTAACCGGAACCGGAACCGTCGGTTTTTTGGTCCGGCCCGAAACCGGAAAGAGTGTAGACGGGCCGATTACGGTTCACCCCCGGGGAAAATCGTAACCGGCGGTTCAAGGCCCTGAACCGGCGAGCCTTGAACCGTGGGCACGTCTAAGACAGCTGCCTTTTTTCCTCGAATTGGTAGATAGGTACTTCTGTCTTTTTGATGTAATTATTTTTTTTTTGAAAACATTTTTTATATAGTAATTATTATTTTTTGTATTTTATATATTCCATCATCCCACAAAAATATTCGACACTTTTGATAGAACGAGTTTTCAGAAATGTTAGATGAGTGTGTTGTGAGTGGATAATGAGTCCAAAAGTAAAAAGTAAATATTTTTGTAGAATGTATCAAAACAAATTGTGAATATTTTTGTGAGACGGAGTCACGATGGGAGTATTACATAAAGAATTTGAACCTTAAATATTTGACATTAGGATTACGCACCGATCCCACCTCACCATCAAGTCATCTATACATGTCAAATGGGGCAGGCTGACTCGGCCCAACGAGACACGAGAGCCTATAGACTCGGCCCGACCTTATGAATGGAGCGGACCGAGTTACACGAAAAAACATGCCCATTAGGGCCCTAGTTAGAGCAAGTCCGAACGGGCCCAATTATGGACTTCAAAATAGACTCAATTGAAGCTCATTATAAGATGGAGCCTCAACTCAATCCCACATTATTTTTTAATCGGATTAATCTGATCCACTAGACAACTCTAAGATCATCACCATTGGAATACTTAGATCATGAGTGTAATCATATGACGTGGCATGTGTGTGAAGCCTAACTTGAAAATGGACCTCAATTCGTTTGAATACTTCTTTGCATAATATTCAACTATGTGAACGCATTGGGCCACAATTACACCTCCCTATATCAAATCATACGGTTGTCCTTATTATCTCAACTAATATTAAATGAATTTATTGCCACGCATATTCCAACTTTCATTAATATTTGAATTTTTATTTTTGCTTTCTTTTGTGATACATTAAGAAAAAGAGTCATTTGTATATAATCCCTCCATCCCAATAGCAAGGTTTCATTTCTTTTGGGCACGAGTATTAAGAAACAAGAGTAAAAAGATAAAAGGTGGTAGGTCCCAAGCTTTTTGAAGGATTAATTATTTCCATTTTTGAATGAGACCTTGCTATTGGGACACCCCAAAAAGGAAAGAGGGACCTTGCTATTGGGACGGAGAGAGTATATTATAAAAAATGATAACTATACACCAATTTAACAAATCGTATGTATTTTCTTTCAAGTTTGTAGCCTTTCTCTTTAATATACTTCGATCAAAGTACGTATCAAATCCGACCTCAATTTGGTGTCCTACTCGATTGAAGGTCGTCTTGTGAAAATTATTACTATCATGTCCGTAGAGAAGCGAATCGAGCGGCTCATGAGCTTGCTAGATACACTAGATCCCTAGAGTCTAGCATAGTGTGGTTTGATTAATTTTGAAATTTGTTATTAATGTAGAGGTGCATTAAAATTGACCAAGTCCCTCCCCTTTTTTCGTTTTCTTATGTCTTTTTGTTTTTGTTTTAGGTAAGGTTAGGAAATTGAAGGTTAGGTCATAAATGATTGCCTAACTACCATTAAATTATAAACCATTTTGGCAGACACCATTGTGAAGACCGTCATGCATAATTGCATTCATTATCTTAGGAAGTAGTAATGATAATAAATTATTGGATGTAACGTAAAGGTCCTTCATTTTGTGCACATCCTCATAACCCCCCATATTCACAGTCTTCGTTAAAAGATCCTTGATTTTTGTTTGAAACCTTCTTTTATCAAAAAAGATTCTTTAATTTAAACTAATTATAAACATGTTAGATTTTTATCGAGTAACATAGTAGGAATAATGTTTTCACCAGAATAAAATACCTAGATGATGTGTAATTTGTTTGTTTGTTTGGCCTAAAGTTGTATTGGAAAGGTCCATTAAATTTACCTCTAGTATATTTCTATTAAATTGACTGCAAATAAATTATTAATATATAATTATATATTCCCTCTGTCCTATCATAAGTGGCTACATTCTTTTCGGCACGAGAATTAAGGAGAAGGGTGTTTAAAGAGTAAAAAGATAGAAAGTGATGGAGTCCATAACTTGTTGTGAGAGGGATATATTTCCTTATAAGGAAAGTGGCCACTTATTCCGGAACAACCCAAAAAAAATGTGACCACTTATCACAGGACGGAGGGAGTATCATATTTCAAAGCCATTGATAACCACGAAGAGCCAAATAAAGCAACATAGGACTCTAAAATGATTACAAGAAAATTTTGTTATTTCTTTGTTCTCAAATTCCGTCTTTTTGAAAAAATTAAAAGCAACATGATGGGCTCCTAATCCAATATTTGCAATTTTACAGTTAATTTACTGTGATAATGGTATGATTATTAGAGTATATTAACAAATAAAATAAATGTTATAATGTAGTATTACAGAACATAATGAAGCAAAATCTTCATCTATTCCTCGAAAAAACTGTTCTTTACTTTCCCCACCTGTTTCTGCCGAAAGATAATCAAACCTATTCCTGTTATTAGTTTAATATATATATTTTCTCACAATCTCAACAAATTCATCTTAACCAATCACCTAAAACATTTAACATTACAAAATGAAATAATGTGTGACCACTGATCAATATGGCAATATCTAGTTTTTTTATAAAAGAAAATTCCAAATCAATCTCTTACTCACATATTCGGAACCAACGTCTCTATCTTAGTTCATCATAATTTTGATAAAGGAAAACTAAAATTTTATCACATTTTATTGTGTAGTAATCGTCTATATATATTTTCACGAAAATATTGAATTATTTGTACAATGAAAGAAGCTAAGAGGAGAAAGCTTTTTAACAAGTAGAAAATGTCCGAAGATAATAACATATTTTACATAAACTTTAAGAAACTTTGAAATTCAAAGAAACTATACCCTAAAAACCTGAAAAAGAAAATCCAATTCATTTTTTGAACAATAAAAGAAAAGGAAAAAACCGTGATCCTCCGATTCTTTTGTAGGTCCCAAAATTCTCCGAATTCAATTTCATCGAGATGAACTTCCGAAGACCCACGTACACCGCCGCCATACCGTATCCCACCTCCTGCCGCCGGAAAATCACATAACGCGCTTCCCGGACTTGGGCGGTCGGCGGCGCGTCTTGTTGCTGTTCCCAAAGGCACCGCAGAGTCCGCAGGCGGAAACCCTAGGAGAAGGCGGCTCGAGCGCCGGCGAGACTCTCCCCGTACGGTAGGCGCGCCCGCCGCTGGATCGGCTCCTCTCGATCGTCAGTCCGCCGCTCTGAGACGAGTTCTCGGCGGCGGAGGCGTTGTTAGTCTTGAGATTTTGAGATTTCTTATTTTTGTAGTCTTCTTTTTGTTGGTCGGCGAGCTTCTTGAGCTCGCCAGACAGGAATTTGTCGTCCCATACAAATCCCGAGGATCCTTGTCTCCTGAATGAAACATCAGATCTCTGCAACCCTGCCATCAATAATCTCTCTCCCTCTCTCTCTTCGGATGGAGGCTGTGCTGTGAATTATGGAGAAGGATTTTGGGGAGATGTTCAGAGGCTACTGCTTTTTTTCTGATATATATAAATATAATGATCTGTTTCTCTGTGTATATATAAATATATTTTTTTTGTGTTTATATCTGTGTTAGTTTGTATGTGCACTATACTACTATTATATTAGTGGTGCACAAAATGCGGTATGTATTAATGCATATCATATTTAACTTATACAAATATACGCGCAAATTTTGCATTTCAGACCCTCGTATATTAATTTTTGTTTAATTAAGTTTTCAGTTTATTATTATTGTATTCGCGACAGATCAAATTTCATCATTAATTTTCCCTCAAAAAAAAAAATTCATCATTAATTTAATAGCTTAACTTTGTAAGAACTTTTTTCTTAGTTAGCCTTGGAAATTAATAGTTGGAGGGATCGGATTTATTCTTATTTTTCACTTTCAGATTCCTTTTCATTTGATCATCCTCATAATTATAGTATTTTTTATTTATATGTATGTGTATAGGGATTTCGAACAAAAATAATCGTGAGATACTAAGAGCACTACCAGCTGTTCTCTCAAAATCATCATTAACTTTAAATTTAGGCTAAAATAATAAAAAATAAGATAAAAAGGTCATCTAACAGATCTCTCAAATTGGGATAGGCCCACAAAAATATTTATATCTTACTAAATCTTTTCTCAAATTTACACCTCCCTAAATCTATCCTATCTCACAAATTGAATCGGACCCACAATTTTTATAGAATAATTAGTAGAAAATAGGAATATTTTCTCAAATTTACACCTCCCTAAATATATCCTATCTCACAAATTGAATTGGGCCAACAATTTTTATAGAATAATTAGTAGAAAATAGGAGAACTGCTGTATGTATTTGTAAAATAAGGGATATAAATTGTATAAGAGAAACATTAGGAGCAAATTTAACAGCAAAATTTTGAAAATTATGTTGGGATTGTTCTAACAAATTTTGAATATAAGGGAGGAAACAAATTTCAAAATATACACTTTTATTGTCTTTTCTTTTGTGTAAAGTTGACTAGATTTCCTTTATCTTTTTTTTTTCAATGAAAGAAACCTCCAAAAATATAGACCTGTCCCGTTTGGACCAAATTTCTTCTTTTTATGGCGTCGTTCTCAACGTTGATCAAACATTAATATCTTAATTTATAAACCGAGGCGTGTGATTTATTATCCTCACAAACAACGTTATATAAAAGGAAATTAAAATATATTTTTACTTTCAAAAATGGCGACTAATTTTTCCAGTTGAGAAAAGAAAAGGTCAAAACGACTGGGAAAAAATGGAAGGGAGAGAGAGTGATAACAGTTGTGACAGCAATGATGGATTTGCCGCCTTTTATGATCGCTTCATTATTAAGCTTTTGAATTTGGTGATTGCTTCAAATCTATCTGTAGATTATAAACACGATAATACTAAATTAAATCTATTGTCCAATTTAACATCAAATTTATTTAATTGTCAACAATGTCATCATCACCTTATCACAATTGTCTTTCAAAATTGACAAGTGACTAATCGGGTGCTTCTTTTTTAACATCAAATTTTATGAAAGTGGGTAACTGCCGGCAAATTTTTTGTTGTTGACAGTATTTACTCTAATTTGTAATTTTCACACGATTTTTAAAATAAAATAATTATAGTAATAGATTTTAAAAAATTTACAATTACAATAATTTCAATTTTTTCAGTAATAAAAATACGTAGGTTTATAAGTAAACGACATTGCTTTAGGATAGAGAAAAAAAATTAGAAATAATATAAATTCTAGCAAGTGTGGTTGTAATTGCAACGTTTCAAATGTCATATGAAAATTAGAAATTTGAGTAATTGTTGTGTAAATTCCAATAATTAACCCACTATCTAATCTAATCTAATCTAATCATCATATAAAATTGTATGAGACATTCTTATTAGTCGAGATCTGTACTAAGATATCTATATTTAAATTCAAATCAATTTTTACAGCGTATATATTAAAATAAAAATTGGTCTTTGTTTTTTATTGTACGAACAGACGAGACTAACCTTTTTTTTTTTTTCGTTTTTGACTGACAGAAACTTGGAGATTCTGCCTTAATTTTATAATTTATACAGTTAATACCGTTGAGTGGCAGGAATTGTGATTACAAGTGGAATATTTTCTAACTAATAGTATATGACATTTATTTGGCCTGCTGTAATTGTACCATGCTATCCGACCGAAACTTTGAATAATACATTATATACATGTACAAGTGGAATATTTTTCTAACTAGTACTACATATGACATTCATCTAGTAATTTTATTTTTTATTTTTTTTTACAATTTGGTTCTCAAACTTCCAACTAGTTCGACTGATTCCTTAAACTTTATGCTACTTCAAATGAGAATTACTTCAAAGTCCAAATGTGAATTTAGTCAAACTAAAAGAATAGGAGTATGAGTATTAGCTAAGGTTTAATTTTAAGTTCCACCCATCTATTGTTTGAAAAAAAAAAAAAGACAAAACTGAGTTGGAAGAATCTTCCAGCTCGATTTCAGGTCGAGTTCTGAATGAATTTTTTTTCGAATCGATCACTGAGTAGCTCACGAGTAGCTCTGTTCGTTCACGGTCCTATGAAAGATCCTAATTATGTCAATTTATTTTTTATCTGAACCTTGCCGACCCATTGTAAATTTATTTTTCCATTGATTGTTATTACTATAGACTCTTTCCTACGCCCAATCCCCTCATTCCCCAATATATTATATATATATATATATATATATATATATATAAACTCTTTTGTATGCTAGTTTTTGCAAGAGAAATTCGAAGTAGATGAGGAACGAAGAAAAAAAATGGTTACTAATTATTGGTGAAAAACTTATGTTATTTCACGTATTATTCCGAGTCAAAAACAAATTAATCAACTATATACTTCCTTTCTGACCAACAGATTAACCAACATTTTTAATTAGTCTGTTTATAGCTGTAAGGAGTAAAAAATGATCTTCTTTAGAAATCTCTAAACTGCACAATCAATGATATACATACATATATATATATATATATATATATATATATATATACTAGCAGGATATTACGTGCGTTGCACGTATAATCTCTAATTTAAAATAACTAATTTATTATATAATAAAATATATTTGTTGATATTTTATTAAAGTTATAATATTATTAATTATTGATTATTAACTTCAACAAAATATTAGCTAGTATATATGTAAAGAGTAAAATAAAATCAAATTTATTATGAGTTAATTATCGAAAAATACGTGATATTTTCTGTATTCTACATATGACTTTTGAAATTAGAACAACCACCCAACGTCCCCTCCTCCTTCCTCCTCTCACAACCATCACCACCACCCATCACTATAACCAGTCGTGGCTACCAGGCCCATCCGTTCCTCCCTCTCCCTCACCCTCACCCGCATATTTTTTAATTTTTTTCTTAGAAACTATTCTATACAATTAAACTTGAATAAATTCTGTAATAAATGAATTATGCTTGAGCTTGATGGTACTCGACTTAATTTGACTCGATTAAAAATTATCAATAAATATGAACAGTAAAGTATAATAAATTACATAAATAAATTAAAAATAAAATATAAAATAAAATTTTGTGAAGAGATGTTTCAATGATAAAGAGAAAAGATTGAAATATAAAGATGAAATTTAATAATAACGATGACATGTTAATTATTAGAGAAAATAATTATTAAATTGTTAACTTAATAAAAGTATAAACTTTTACCAAAATTAATATACAACTATATTAATATCCTAATAAATCTTAACACAATTCTCAAAATTTATGTTTGTCTTTTTTCTTTCACTTTTGATTTATTGTACGAGTGTAGGACTATATTATTAATTAATTCATTAAGTTGAGTTGTAGTAAGAATAGGATAATTATTAATTTATTAATTTTATAATAAATTTAATATAAATTTCCACTATTGCCCTTAAAATAAATATAATAATAGGGACATATTAGGCAAACCCAATTTTGTAAGAATCCGCTCTTTTATAATAGGTATAGATATACTGGTATATATTGGTATATAGTGGAGCTGAAAATTTGTATGTTTTCAAGTGGTAAATAGGTCCAAGCTCATTATTCAAAGGGCTTTTGATTCAGTTGACTCAATATATATGTTTGTTAGTCTACCATTACATTATTTTACACAATTATTTAATACTAGACGCATAATCTATCGTCTGTCTTTAATAAACTTTGACATGTATATACCTCGTTCCTAATTATTTTACAATTATGTTGAATAATTATTTGATTAGTTAACAACACAACCTCTCAGAAGTATATGCGTGTGTTAGGTTGATTCAGTTACAAAATATCGATTTGTTTATTTAATTAGTCAATTATGTAAAGGAAATAGATGGTTTGAATTTGGCTTGAAAAATCTCTCTCTCTCTCTATCCCTCTCTCTCTGTTGAAAGCGGTGACTCATGAGGTTTGATTCTATAATTTTCATTCTAAAATGAATATTTATCAGTAATTATCATTTTAAATTATGCGAATCCTAATTTTGAAATAATGAGATGTTTTTTCATCTTGAAATCAAATCATAAATTTACAAAGATACTAGAAAAGTACACATTTTCTAGGATCAAAGACTCATAAAGCTTATTAGTTTTTGATAATCTTCACTAATTTGCTTTAAAGTTTGATGTATAACTTTTGATTTTGACATGACCAACAATATCTAGGAATTCACAAAGCTGGATTTTACCATTAATACGGTTAGAATGCATCAAAATATTCACTTGTACTAGAAAAAACATATCTAATTTGTTCTTTTTCAGTCTCTTCGTCCTCTGGTTAGCCCAATGTTAATGGCCCTGGAAGCCATAGCCCTCAGATTAGCTGTAGCAGTTGCAAGTGAGCTTCTACGGTCGTCGGTCGCCGTAAAAGCCTCCAAGAATTCTTCCCTCTGCAACCTCAAAGCCAATGCAGCATCCCTATCTTGGTTCGGCAATCCTGTCCTCGTAACGTCTCCTCCTCTGCTCGACTGAGGCCGTAAGCTCCGGCTTCTGGCCTGATCCCGTTCATGGTTTCTTCTCCTCTCTACACCATTGCCATTGCTACTGGACTCTAGACTACGCAAGTCTTCAACAGCTCTGTTTCGCGTAAGATGATGGCTCCTCGTTCTTGATTGAGATTCACGGCTCTCTGAGGCAGGAGAATCGGCTGCCTTTCTTGCCTCTACTTCCTGCGGAAACAGCAGCTGAATTGTGTTCCACAACACTGTGTTTACTTTGCAGTATTTCCCAGTGCTGCACATGTTACGTGTTAGTGAAGTTGGAAAATCGAGCTCATGATGATCAAATGAGCAATGCTGCAAGAATAGATTGTGATTTCGCTTCTCTATAACCATACCTAATTAGCTGCCTGCACTTGGGGCACTTCCTCCCACATTTATCAGCCGCAGAGCTCAAACATTTCTTACAAAAACTTCGAAAAAACACGAAAACAAACCATAAGGAGGTAGATATGGCTGAGGTTGTAGATTGAACTAAAAAATGTGATGTGATAATCCATCTAGTTCGAGATTTTACCTGTGTCCA
The DNA here is from genome assembly GCA_031470985.1 of Agastache rugosa. NCBI lineage: Eukaryota > Viridiplantae > Streptophyta > Magnoliopsida > Lamiales > Lamiaceae > Agastache > Agastache rugosa. Next base: position 30,516,890 of record CM062603.1, read on the forward strand.
CAAGGCGTGGTACTCGGTTTGTAACATATCTCCAGACAAATCTGCAAATTCAAATCGAATTTCAACAAAAGTCGCATAATATCATCATAAGAGCAAAGGAATCTAGATGAGGTCTCGTTTCTTACAGCACAAGAGAGCTCCTCCCGGAGGCGATCAAGGCATGGAATCGAAGGGGTCGAGCTGGAAACATCACTGCTCTTGGTCTTGGCAGCCTCATCTACTTCTTCTACCCTATGCTTCTCTACTTCTACAATGGCTGTGCCCTCTTTACTTATGTTCTCACTCTCTATCAAATAATTCAAAGCCATAGATATTAACAAAAATCAGAAACCGAAACATGCCATGAACAAAGGGGGAAGGAGAGAACAACTAAAAAATAGAAAAAAGAAACTACCTTGTTTTGGTTTTGGTTCGTCTTCATCTTCATCAAGATCAAGAACGGTAACTTGTATCGATGCAGGGCTTCGCCTCTGAGCCCTTCGTTTCCTACAGAAAACGGATTTGAAAACCCAAATTAGCAAAAGAAGAGCAAAACATGCTGCAACGGACAAAGCGATAAAGTGATAAATGCACATCGATTGCTTCTTTACTTCCAAACTATTGAAACGAATTGGGGAAACTAGAAAAACCTAAGCCCTCAAAGATCACAATGAAGAAAGAGATATGCTTCAACTTATCTCATAAAAAAAAAAGATATGTTTCAACGCTTTCCATTTATAAATTTGCAAACCACTATGCTACATACAAGGAAAAGATCGATATATAAGAAAAGAAATTTACCAAAGACAAAATTGCAAACCACTAGCTACATACAAGGAGAGATCAATATATAGGAAAAGAAATTTACCAAAATCATCATCGATTTTAAAAAAAAAAAAAGATATAAAAGAGGAATTTTTTTTCTTTGACCAACTCTTTACAGAAAAACATAAAGAAACCAAGAATTAAGAATAAAAACAATCAAATAATATATACTTTTACTAAACTATGCTTCTTCAATTTAATAAACACGATAAATGAACAAGCAAAACTATAGCCCTAAAAGATTAGATTGAAAAGAGATATGCTTTAAATCTTATAAAAAAAATATCACTATGCTACATACAACGAAAGATCAATACATAAAATAAATTTCCTTAAACCATCATCGATAAAATTAATTATTGGATCTAAAGGAGGTAGTTTTTTCTTAAATTAGCAATTTCCAGAAAACGTAGATAACCTAGAATCAAGCACAATACAACAAAAAAAGGATTTTGCTATAATAAACTATGATTAAATTCAACCTTCTTGAATTTGTTGGTGGGGATTTAATAGTGTGCAAGTCGGATCTCTTCTTCTGCTTGAACTGTCGATCGGGAGTGTCTTCGACGATGAGGCTTGCCATCAAGAGCGCCTCTTCATCCCAACCAGCCATGGCGGCGACTGATCGGAAGCCCGGACTGAACAAATTCTCATTTTTCTGGTCATTTTCAACGATTTGTTGTCGTTTTTTGGATCGATTTGCCGAAATTATGGGGCTTCTGTTCGAATCGTCTTCATCAACCATTTTCTTCTGAAGAATTTTCTGTAATGGTTCCGATATGGAGGAATTGTGGCTGAAAATTAGGGTAAGGAAGAAGAGAGGTTGTACAACGGTCATAAAATTTTGAGGAGTTGTTAATTTTATATTTGGATAATAACGGCTAGTTTTCGAAGGTTCAAATTAGCTTGGACCTGAAGCTCCTCAATTAATAATTATGGTATGATATGATGGTAGTATTCTAATTTCTAATCATAATTGCAAAAATTAAATCGATCCTTACCCATTTTAATTCTTTGTCAAATTTGACATTAAATCTCGTATTTTATCCGCCAATGTATATGTAATTATGTAAGTATATATTTTTAACATATTATATGTATTCATGTAAAGTATATTAATTGTGATAAAATATTTCATTTTTAAAGAGGAGAGAGGGGAGCTGGGGTCCTGGGCCTGGGGAGAAGAGAACCAGTTTTATTATTTCAAACAACGAGAAAAATCACAAGTTTTTTTGTGGGACGGTGATTTAATTTTGTGAAATGAATTATAACATATTCTAATTAAATTATATGTATAAAAAACAATACAATTAGTCATCTGTTTCGTTAATTTAATTTTTATGGGTTTAATCAGTTGTAGTTCTTTGAGGTTTCTCAATCGAACAACGTTAGATTTTGAATATGAACTACAAAACTATAGTATTTTGGTCATTATTCAGTGTTGTCACACTACGCGCCTTGTGGAATTGATGTTTTGTAAAAAATCACATGATTTTTTTTAACAAAACATGTTATAAATTTTTAAGAAAACTGGAAATATAATTATGAGAAAATATCTATTCTTATATATCACACGTACATTAACTTTTTTTTTTCTTTTTTTCTTGAAGGGATCACACCTACATTAGTTAATGTAATAAATTCCAAAAATCGAGACACAATTTTGAATAAATTAAACATCCTGATTGATGAACTATAAATTAGAATATGATATTTTTTTGTTCTGAATATCTCCAGTTCGTTATTTATGGTTGTGGATACCAATTGAAACTCGACTAATATCTTTTCCAATTATTCCTTGGAACATTTGAATAGTGATTGATGTAGTGATTTCACCTTTGTGTGGTGTAGAAGTCCCACCTATATGATGGTATAATGCTTGATTCGATTATATATATATATATATACCTTGTAATATCTCTCAAAAAACAAAAAAAGATTTTGCTGTAACTTTACTTGGCATAATTGATTTAGTTTTGCAGCTGGACTTATATATTTTTTCAATCATAGTACTAAAGATTATAAAAACTTGTCACTTTTGAATTCTCATTTGATAGGAAAATTAATTGGAGTATATTAGTCTCATTTTATACTCCTATTTAACTCTTATTCATCCCATTAATTTGCTGAACACAGCCTAATTAATCAAAACACAACAAGCCCAAATTCACATTCATCCCAAATATAAAGGTATAGTTCAATAAGTATAGCATATAACTCGATCAACGTTTAAAACGCGGATCGAGCAAGTTTGGGTAGAAGCAACATTCCCTTGATTGGGAAACTCTGAATCTGCCTTCCTCCAACTGATGAACAACCATCAATCCAATCCCACTCCCATTTTCTCTCTTCTTTCAAACTCCAAATTATAACCCCAGATCCAAGATCTCTATACAAACAAATTTTCCCATCAATCCCCACACATTTCACACAACCCCAATTCAATTTCTCTCCCAACAACCTAACTCCCAATTCAAACGCCACTTTTCCCACCAAATTCCACGAATCACCGCCTCCCAGCTCCCACACGCACCCGCCGCCGCCGCCCCCCACCACCGACACCTTCCCCTCTCGCCGCACCAGCGCCGCGAACTCCAGCCTCTCCGCCATCGGCACGCCCAGCTCCCGCCACCTGTTCGATGAAATGTCGAACCCCATCACGCTGTACACCCGCGCCGACGTCATCCAGTACAGCACGCCGCCGGAGTATACGCTCTCGTTCGGAGTCCACACCGTCAGCCTCACCGCGAACTCCACTGGCATCGCTGCAACCACCCTCCATTCGCCGCCAGAGGAGTCGTACATCTCGACGGTCGGCTGGTAGACTGCTCCGCCGCCCGCCGCCTCCGACATACCTCCCGCCACGTAAATCTTAAACCCCACGCCTCGGTTCCGGCCGTCTTCCGCCACCACTCCGACCGCCGGATTAGTCCGCGCGACGCGCAGGGCGGGAAGCGCTCTGAACTGGTTGGTGAAGGGGTTGCAAATCGCGAGCTGGAGCGAAGTGGTGGAAGTGATTTTGAACAGAATTAGGCCGCCGATGGCAGCGATGGGCCTAATGGGGGTGGTGGGGCGATCGAGATTGAGTGCGTGCCAAGTGTCGTGAATTGGGTTGTGTGCGTAGCAAGAAAGGTCCCAACCGCGAGTCGGCAAGGCCACGAACCACGGGGGGTGGCTGCTGCGGCCAACCGCCTGCTCTGCGGTGGCGAGCCAGCTCCGGCAGGCAGCGCGGGCACGGGCGAGGGAGTCCGGGGGGAGGTAGGAGAAGATGTTTGCAAGGAGATCAAAAGGGAGATTGCTCCACATCTGAAACAACAATGGGGGATTAGGATTTCGATTTCTACAAAATTGTTGATGGCTTAAAAAGGATGCGTGAGATTTTGCGTAGGGGTGCGTGCCCACCCACATGAACTCGAAGCTGGGGCCCACAGATAGCAGTGTCAAGTTTTTTCTTCGCGATTTGGACCATTACATGATTAATACTCACTCCCGCTGGTTCCATTGAATTTGTCTTTCTTTTCTTTTTAGGCTCTCCCATTTAAAATGTTATATTTCTCCGAAAAAAATAATTAATTCTTCAAAAGTAATGGAACCTACTTATTTTCTCTCTTTTTACCTTTCTCCTTAATAACCGTACCGAACAGTAACATGACAATTTCAATGAGACGGAGGGACTACCATTTCGTGTTTTAAAATTTTGTTCTAAATAAGTACCATTCTATTATAGTTTTCTACGTAAATTTTAGGCTAAACTGTCACATTAGCAAAAAAGTTCACTTTTTTAGTTTTCTATACAATAATTAGAGATAAAATGTACTCCCTCCATCTCACTGATATTGTCTTATTATTGTTCGGCACGAAAATTAAGAATAAGGGCAAAAAGATAGAAAGTGGGTAGATTCCTTTACTTTTGAATGGTTAATTCTTTCATTATAAGAAAAGGAAGACAATATCAATCAAATGGAGGGAGTATAATTTTGTTCACTTTATTAATATATATTTTTTGACGGTTTAGAATACTTATTGAGGATTAGGAGAATACTAATTGATAATTAAATAATGAGGAGTGAAATTGTGGTTGTTGATTGATGGAGATGAAAGGGCGTGCTAGAATTAAATACTACTAGTAGAAACAAATTGTGGGGATAGTGTTGTTAGCTGAAAGTTGTGGTAGCGTCGATCTATTCTGGGAAAAGACGAGTTGCAGCAGCTGCACTCAATTAAAAGACAACTATTAATATGATGACATAGATTCTCTCTTTTGCAACTATGCTAAAAAATAAAATTTCATAACAAATGACTCATATTTTATGCCATGATTATTTATGTAAAGGGTAAAAAATGATTAAAGTGATATGATTCACAATTTTTGAAGATACAATTATTTTCTTATTTGGAAAAGAACCACTTGTTATGGGACGATCCGATATGGTATATTAGTCATTTGTTATATTTTTCGAAAAGAGTATTATCTATAGTGAACAAATTCTTTTTTTAGCATAATATAGTGAACAAATTAATCATTCATTATTAAAATATTTCTGAGTGCAAGTCGGGCACGAATTACGTAGGAAATCCGTCTAATGGGTTTTGACTTGTCAAATAATACTCCATCCGTCCGCGAAAAATGTAGCACTTTCCATTTTATACCTCACAACAATTAGGAAATGTGTTACACTTTTTGCGGACGGAGGGAGTATGATATAGTATATGCATTGTCATTTGTAACCCAAAAGAACATCTTCTCCTTCCCTTTCACAGTCCTAATTCTCCTTTCTACATCGGACCAAATAATAATGGTGATTAGAGTCGAGTTGGACCCAAAGTTAGAAGGTTGAATCTCTTTTTAATATTTTGAAGGTTACGAGTATATGATAAAATCGTAAAAAGTTGGGGTACAAACTCATATTTTTACTGTTTAAAAGGAAAAGATAAAGTTTTCCCGAAAAGAATGTAATATGATGGGAGTCTGGATGCTACCAAGCCTTGCACTGGCACCATGCCTTAATCTGGCGCCACGTGTAATTTCATAACAGTTGCTTAAAAAAAAATTAAATGGTTTGTAACCCAACCGTAGTTGGTCACCAGTTTCGAGAAAACATGCAGAAAGTTTATCTACAGAAAGTTTATCTACACTAAATCTAATCGCCCAAAATTCATATTTTGTACAAATTTGCACGACGAAATTTTAAATTTCCAGATACTTCGGCGAGGCAACTCTCTGGTTGATTCCAAATTTGCGGAGCTTGCAACGGTGAGTAAGCATGTCATCGTATTTTTTATTTCCTATATTTTCTCTGTGGAAGTAATTCCGAAACGCTATTTACTAGTTGAAACAGATTTTGACTTGATAAGATTTCATAATACTAGGGTTTATGCTGGCTAAATTTAAGGGATATGAAATTCAAAGGCTATTTAGTTAATTATGGATTTGGTTTTGGAGTCGTTTTCAAAAGACATTTGTGCAAGCTTATCTGGTGAAATTTTTGAACTTGGGGACATTTGTGAATGTCTACATATAACTTGAATCGTCTGTCTCAGATGGGGATTTCGTTCTGATAATATGTCATAATTGTTTTTAATGGAAATAAAATTGAGTGCAGTGGATTCCAGTTAATTTCTGGCACGACAAATTCACTTTTCTAATCTGTATTTAATTTTTCAGCGGAAGAAGAGAGAATACGAAAGTGTAAAGGTCGTATTTTTTTCCTTCGGGACGAACCTGAGGTGGCAAGAGTGTGGCTGCCACACAACGACACTCCCAGGCTTGCCATGGCGCGTGTTTGATCTTTAGGCATGTTAAGTTTATTAATTAGTTTCTGGAAGAAGCTTTACATTTCTGGGAATTCTGCTTTAGTCTGTCAATCTTTGTTTCGAAATCTGATTTTCTGTTAATTTGTTATTTGGTCAAATTTGTGGCAGTAGGTTTGAATATGATTTAGTTGTTTTACGACTAAAATATCTTTGTTGAATATGATTTACCTCATTTTAAGGTTACTATCTTTGACCATCGATATTGTTATTTTACCTGCAGATTATTGGTGTATCATTTTAGTTTGGTATCATAATGCGGCCCAAAAAGTCTTTGATTGAGCGCGGTTTAACTTCAGCGAAACGTAATTTCTAATCTTTTTATCCCCAATTTAACATATTTCTCTTTTTGGTTCTGGGTGTTCTATCTTGTAAGCATATCTATTTTCGATCATTGATAGCTTAAATTTGTGTTGTGCACTCTCCTTTGTGCATTGTTGTTGATTGATGTTTCACGGATAATCTGTTCATTGAATTGTTATTTTGGTCATTGTTATTGTTTACTAGACAACCTTTTTCAATTTTACAGCCGGCATTGTTTCGAGTCGGTGTGGTTTAAATTATGTCTTGAAGAAGATAAGAGCCTGCTTGGATGATCAAAATCTTGAACAATTCAGAGTCTCATGCTTTGGTCGCTTTCTTGATGTACCTCCAATACAGTTTCGAGGTAATTTAGCTTACCTCATGATGCTCCATATGTGTGTCGAGGACCGAGGTTCTGTTTGGTTCAAGATAAGGAATCAAACAGTGGAGTTTGGTCCAGAAGAGTTCTATCTTTGCACTGGACTGAGATTTGGTCCAGATAGAATATTGCCCCGTAAGTCTGACATTCATTCTCGCATATTTGGCGGGCGGAAGACCGTTTACGTGAAAGAAATTGAAGATGCCTTAACCAAAGCAAGTGAAAAGGATAAAGGCAGTGGTGATACCCTGAAACTAGCTTTACTATAATTTTATTACCCTATTTTGTTTGCACAAGACCATGGTAGAAAGTATGGTGTGAAGCTTATTTATATGCACCTTGTAGACGATTTATCCCTTTTTAATTCATATCCATGGGGTCGTGTTTCTTACAATTTCTTGGTTGATAACATGTTTGTTTCATATAATGAGCTATGTGAACATCTGGATGGCAATGGCAAGGTAGCTTATGACCTGCATGGTTTCAGCCATGCTTTAATGTGTTGGGCTTATGAATCCTTTCCGTGTCTTGGTTCTTTATGTACTTCAATTGTTGAGGGTCACGAGTCTTTGGTCCCTCGTTTGCTGCGCCGTCAGAGCCAATCAAAGAAGAGATTTGATGAGCTGAAGATTTATTTTGTGCATGGTGAAGTAGCATTATTATTTGTAAGTTTCTAATGCTATTTATATGACGTGTTGTTATTTAATGTACATAGTTGATTTTTAACATTTCATGAATATGGTTAATAAAATAGTGGAATGTCATTTTTGTAGGAAAAAATGATCCCTTCTGTAGTTGAAGAATCTGGGTTGGTAATAGAGCGACCATTTTTCCCTATTGTTGAATCTGAATTATCCTGCTCAGGTGACGAAGTTCCCATCGTTTTCAAAGAGCAAAAGTTAGGTCCTGATGAAGGTTCTTTTTCCAGTGGTTGTGCTCGACCAACTGACATGCACGAGAGGGCCAATGTGAGCCATAATTTTCACTTAAATAAAGATTCTTGTGTATTATTCTTGTTGTTTGTGTTTATTATAAGTGGAAACAGCTAAGTTTATGAAATTTTGACAATGAGTATACATTTAATTAATTTTTTTTGTGTGTTTTTGGAATACAGCTTGTATGTGAATATCTTGATTTCGTGAGGGAATCAATGTCGACTGCACAGTCTATTAAAGCTCGGTTGGCCTATTATTCCGAAAGATTGGGGCTTGGTGTGGCAAACGATATCCCAAGCTCGTGTATGAAATTGGATCAGCAACATGTGAAAGGGGATTTGGAGGAGGTGGTTAGTGATGAGGCTATACCGGATGAAGCAGCACTTGTCACTGAAACGGTGAAAACACCCGATGTACACGACCCAGAGTTGGATGTTGATGAATTAGTTCCCTCCTCCATTTGTGAAGAAACCATTTTTCCCGATTTGACTACAACATCGGCTTCGAAGACTGGGGAGGTAATTGCTCTTCCAGGTGTGAATGAATGCTCCCCACATAAAGAGAATGTAAGGTGTGAAGAACAGACAGAAACCATATCAAAGCCCGATGCAGAAGGCCCAGTGACGGTTGTCGAGGATATTGATCCCTCTAGTATGAATTTTGTTCAACCCAATTCCCCTTCCACGTCTACGACAAGGGGTGCTGCTAAAAGGAAACTTGGGTGGGCTTCGAAAAGTCGTGATGAATCGGAAGAACCTTGTACATCTGTTGAACCCGCGACAATGGATATAATCGACGTGGGCACTGTTGTCAGTTCTGGAGAGGATATTCCTCAAGGAATAGGAGGGCGCCTTGTGCGTCGGAACCGCCGTGCAACTATGGCAACAGGTACGCGTGCACACAGAAAACCTGTGCGTGCTCCTAGATGGACGTGCATAGGTTCGCTTGTAGCAGACAGTGATAAAGCAGAGTTTCATATTTGGAACGCCAGTGCCAAGAACAACATGAAGTACGTCCCAATCTGTTTTGTTGTATAATTAAATGAATTGTGTGAATTATTAAACTCCTATTAACAACACTTGATATCTATTTGTTCAGTTCCGGCCTTATTAAGCTGCCTCTTAAGTTATTCTCGGTGGTTGGTTTTGCGTTGTTTGATGGATTGCTAAATCTCCGCGAATGGTTGACGGACATTGTAAGTTCTTTACACCAAAAGTGACCCAATTTTATTTTATTTTATGTTATATATATATATAAATATTTTTTAAATTGTTGGTGTAACTTCTCCTCCAAACTTGGAGGTCCTTTCGGCTGAAATAAATCAACGTATGATCGCCGTTACAGAATCGTCATTTTCATTAATTTATTCTTGAATTAAACTATTAAAAAATATATTGGAAATTAATTCATTCATCAGTTTACGAGGATATGTATGTGTTGAAAGACAAAAAAAAAATTATGATATTTATCTTTATTACTGTCATTGCTTAGCTAACACTATGATCACCCTTAAAATTATAAATTTTAAGGTTATGTCATTTTCCAGTGGTTAATAGTAGAATCAAATCAATGAATCACTTAAATTCACAAGCTCTGGTGCATTTTTTCAAAATTCCAACTTGCATTTTAATATTAGCATTATCATTCACGAATGATCAATTTTTGAATTAATTACATTTGTTTACAAATTTTTCCAAATTTAATTGCATTTGTTTACAAACACATTGACTGACATTTTTTACATGTTTCATTTGTGTAACTTATGGGTATTTATGTAGCATTGTGACATTCTGCTGAATGTGTTGTTATACAAAGCCTCGCTACATCCGGATAAATATGAAAAAGACTGGACTATCCTCGAGTACCCTGCATGGGTATTATCCTTGAGCCTAACCTGTTTTTTTTTAAATTACTCGGTAACTGGATTTTCTTCCGTCTAATTTTCTGTATTTCCTTTCTAGGTGAGGTTGAAATGCCATACCACGAATATGGACGACACCACACTGCAAAAATATGTCCTGGGACAGATGCCGCGTGAACGAGGAATTGCGTGGAAAGATGTCGAGAAGGTTTACGGCATTGCACATGTGAACGGAGATCATTGGCTTGCCTATACCATTCATCTTGTGGAGAAAAAGTTTGTGTTATACGACTCTATGTGGTCGACGGATCGGGTTGAAGGGTTGATTAAGGAGTTCGAAAAGGCTGTCGCTTTAGTGGCAGATCTTGTCCAGTCACATAGTGTCCTGAAAGATGGTGGGGCTGATGGATTAAGTTATTCGACATGGAAAATTGAGGTACCTGAGGACTCTCCAAGACAGCCGAACACACACGATTGATGTATAGTTGCTGTGAAGATTATCGAATGTCTTGCATCTGGTACGCCATTCGATCAAGTAGATTTTGCTAATTCTCAGTCATTTCGTGATGATTACTGTCATGAACTTTACAATCTTAGACTCTGTGGCAATCATTAAGCCCCTCCCGGGTTGTTACTTATATATGGGGGCTTAACATTTTGGACATAAAACTGCGTTTTTAGCAATTTTTGAAAATACGTCCCTCTACTGTTATTTAAGTAGAGCCTGTACTGGGTTGAGAAATGGTGATTATGCTATAATGCACTATTTAGTTTGTTGTTTGTTTAGAATACAGTTTACACGACAACTTTTTAATGGATTCAGGAACATGAAGAGACAACCCAATGTTGAATACATCGAAAGCGAGAGTTATTGTTTTCATTTCTATGCTTTCTGTTTTGTGAATGTTGGCGTGTCTATTTATTTTTTACGAATAGGGTAAGTCAATCCAAGTGTTACTTGTTTTGATAGAGAAAATCTGGATTAGTAAATGAGACTATAGTTTTCAAACACACACATTGAGGTCCTGTTTTTTCCTATTGTTGGAGCGAACCCTAGATTTTTCTTTCCCCTCTATTTTGTTTAATTTAATTTCTCATATGATAAAATGATGAGATTGCACTTAATTAGTGATTATGTACACCAATTTGTTTTGGAATAAATCTTGTGGAAAACATAATTTTGAAGAATTTTTTCATCAACATCTCTTTTTAGGGGAAGTAAATGAAGATTGTTTACAAGAATGCGGCCATTAAACAATGGAATTTTTTTTTTGGTTCAAAGCAGAAAAGTGGTGTTCATTTCACCCCGAAATCAGACGAGCTTGATAATTTAATTTCATTTATTAATTTCATTTATTAATTCCATTCGCATACAACCATATGTTTTAATTAATTCGCGCTCATTTTTGAGAGAGTGACTTTTCTTTTCTATATTAATACTAATATATATATAATATTTGAAACTATGAGATTTCAAAATATAATAATAAAATACTAGATATGATGTGGAAAATGATTAAATAAATAAATGTTGATGTGTAATTTAGGTAACGGTAAAGTTAACATTGTGTTAAATAAGGACCCATGTAAATCGAAAATAAGATTCCTAAGGAGTTAATAAAATGAAAAATTGTATGAAGACCTAATGAAATAAAAAATCAATGTACGAGTATCTCATGATGCATTTTGCCTATACTTAAAGTGTTTTGCTATTTACCTGCAAATAGGTTTCTCATCCACGCTGTCTAATGACAAATGGGAAGATGCACAAAACTGTTTAATTTAATTTTGCCGGGTGGGGAAGGTTTTCATAACTGTCTTAACGCCACTTTCATTTCGAGTACATTTAAATCTCAGTAATGGGCTGTGTGTTATTATTAGTTGGTTGGGTCTTTATTTTTCTGATTCATTTACTTCATATTTTAAGTGCATGAGAAAAAATGACTGAAACATGGGCCATAATGAAAAGTACAAATCTTAAGCCTATTAATATTTGGTTAAGGTGTGGTTGCGTTTTCCTACTAAAATATGTATTTTAATTGGGCCTTTATTCACTCATGTTTTATATTGTAGAAATATGAAATATACATATTATATATTGAGTTTGAGAAAGTTATTTAAAACTAATTTTATATCTTATTTAGAAGTTGTGATATATATTGTTCGTGTTAATTATTAATCAAACTTAGAAAATTAATTTTATTTCACGTATCTAAATTTATATTTAATTGAATTACAACCACCTCCCATCCAGAGTTTCACTATGAGTTGTTAATCGGCCCATTGGGCCCAGACAACCACCGTAGCAGTCCACGTAAGGCCCACACTAGGTCCAATTTTAGCATATGTGCGGCCGACATGGCTTAAATCCCCCACGGCGGTAGGCTAAGACTCGCGCCACCGCACATGCTATGGCCGCCACTTTGGTCTCAGGCCCACAACCTGTTTAAAGTTTTGACTATACCTCTATACCATCTAATTTTAATTCATATATATTCTAATTTTTATTTTTATTAATTTCATATCCTTGAAATATTACAGGTTTATCGATTAATCACATCTCATTTTTATCTTTTCTTCTATTTAATTAATTTATTCTATTACACATATTAAAAAAATAATAATTTCATAATGCATTCTTATAAATCTTTATTTTATACATATTCTTAATTCATACTAATCTATAGAAAATTTGTAAATGAAAATCCTTATGAAGACTAAATAAATATATTTAATCAACATGACTACATGGAATCCTTTTTCATTTTTCATTCATGTTTTTCTAAAAACTTCGATTAGTGCTTTCTAGATTATATATACATTGAATCAAATGTGGGATAGGTAGCTAAAGGAAATAACAAAAAAACTTGAAGATGTAAACATATTTTGGCAAAGATTAGAGATATCGATTTAACATGAACTAACGATAGAGAGTTCAAATATACTTAAAAATTTATAGAAGTTTTACTAATTTCAATTAATATTAACTTTGTGAACAAGTTTTATCGAGTAATTTGCATAAACTAACGAAACGGTTTAAATAACATAGAAATAAGGATTTTTACTAATTTTAATTAATATTACCTTGAATATGTAAACATCTAATTTCCGCATTTTTGCAAAGATTAGACATATTGATTTAGCATGAACCAACGAGGCGATTGAAATATACTTAAAAAGAAGGATTTTTACTAATTTAATTAATATTAACTTTGTTTAGATTTTTATCGAGTAATTTAGCATAAACCAACGAGACGGTTTGTAGTGTTCATATTTTTGAGTCTTTGTATTACCCAACAGATTTGAGACGAATATGTACAGTAAATTCACCGAGATTAGGTCCAATATGTAGAAAAATTCAAAACAATTTTAGATTTAGAAAAATATATAATGAATAAGTATACCTTATCCATTATCATTCCTAATTATAATTTTAGATACATGAAATAAAATTATGGCCTTTAAGTTTGCATTTTATATACATGAAATAAAATTAATTTTTTAAGTTTGATTAATAATTAACGCAAGAATGTTATATTACAACTTCTTAAGATATAAAATTAATTTTAAAATGTATACACATAAATTAAAACATTACGTTATTTTCCGTCGAGTCTCGCAAACAACTTACTAGGCAAATATAAGTTAATAAGAAAACTTCAACCTCCATATGGATACGTGATTACATATACTGCTCATCTACAAATAATCTAACCTATAATATTACCAAGCATACTGAAATTACATGAAAGGTTTCTGAATACGGATAACCATCATTGAGACTATTTCAGCAGATAAACCACTGCGGCTGATCCCCCGGAGTGATAATACTGAATAAGTTTAGATGCCAACATTAAGCTAGCGCACCCCAGAGTGAAAATAATCCAACAACCCAACTTAAACTTGGTCTGCTTGAGGGATTTTTTCAACAAATTCTTTTGTACCTTCATAGCTTGGATGGTTTTCACCTTTGATTCCAGTTCATCTCTCGCATCTTGCAAATTCTCTAGAAATTTGGAGCAATCCTTTTCGGCTCTCACAAGCTTTGCCTCCGTGTACAGGTTTTTCTGGATAATTTTTACAAGAACTTCTCTCACCTGTCCTTTATATGGTTCCTCGTACCAGTGGAAATAATCGCATCCACCGGGCTACCCATGAACAATAATAAAATGCTTCAGAGAGAGCGCAGAAACGAGCAACTTAACTACAAATTATTTATCACTTACCTGATTCGAAAGAGGGCATTTCCAGTACCTCATTCCTGGGTTTTTTTAGCGAAAACGAAGTTTTTAGATGACAGTAACCATGTTTGCAAGAAGGTCTCCCGTTTGAATTGACGGTGTTCTCGCTGCTACCAATGGAACCTGAAGCCATTTCGCCGGTCGTCAATGGCACGCCTGCAATGTATATGTATGGTACAATGTCCGAATTTCGAATTAGGGTTCTAATCAGGAATGGGAAATTTACGCAACTGAGTTATATATATTCTATTCTGGGTGCCACCTGGATACGTACCTTTCACTTTATTTCTTAGTTTAATTATGATTTCAGTTACGAACTAAAAAATTCGTAATTAATTTGTTTCTTATTAACAGATATTGTACTAGATCTTCTACTATTACATTTTAGGTGAAACAAGGGATTTATATGAAAACTCGGGCAAAAGAGAATATCACACTATTAAATTCGATTCGATCCAAAAATATACTCGCATATTCGATTCGGTATTCCTTTCAATTTCGAATCATATTACATACTCGTACTCGATTGGAACTTTTATTCGCCAATATTCGAAACAATTATAATATTCGATTCCATTTATACATCGTGTATTCATACATTTCGATTCGATTTATTTAAGTGTATTCATACATTTCGATTCGATTTATTAATTGGGAATTTTTTGGGAAACTATTTTTTAAATGAAATTTCCTTATTTTGTTTATGAATTTTGTAGTTTATTTTGTAAAATATAAATTTATATATATAGAGTTATATATATATATATATATATATATATAGAAATATTTATTTCTGAATATGAAATATAGAAATATATATTCCAATTTTTTCGAATACCGAATCAAATATCATGGCGCTCTCGATACATTCCCTTAATTTTAGGTACTACGTGGCTCTCTCTTCATTTAGTATTCATATTTATATATTTTTATATATTTTTATTCCTTTATTCTATTATATAATTAATTGGTCAAATAAGTAGTTTTATTTTTTTAAGTCAAATGTAATTTGGTCAATTATTAAGTTAACTCAAGAATTGTTAAACTTAAATCAAGTTCAGCAATTCAATAACCTTATCCAATATGTTCGAAAAGTTAATACTATTAACATATAATTAAAATAATAATCTACAAGTACACTATAACTATTTTTTAATCATTCATTTTTAAAATTAATTAATCATTTTGTTTTGTAAACTGTGGTTTTTGAGGGGGACAAAAAAATATGTAATTGTAATTTATACATTTTGGCATGTATAATAAAAAATAAGTAAGATCTATAAATTATTAATAAAAATATATGTTTATCTATTTAATTTAAGAAATTTATATTTCAAATAAAACTCCACTATTGGGGAACATATATTTTCACATACCGTAAATATTTTTTATAGTCATTTTATACATTGTTTTTTATTGTCATCATTTCAAAAAAACATGCTATGAAATTTTAGAACTTGAAAAATCTTTGTTAATACTCACAAACTTATACATTCCACACCAAATAAAAGTGACGATCATAATTTTTTTTTCATCATACCCTAAAGTGGGAACAATTATAAAATTAAGTAATTCATTATTTTTATGAAATAAAACCTTAAATGCTGAATGTTAAGTACATATGACCTACATCTACATGATTTTTATACAGATCATCGTTCCAGTGCTGTCCGGCAAGCATTTCTATGTCGTCCGTATACTGCCACGGTTATGGACGGCTGAGGTGCACGACTCTTTGCTGCACAAGGCAGGAGTTCAGGAGGCGCGTAAGAGGCAGGAGTACCCGTTGACGGCTACTAAAAGATTTATCTACGGTGACTGCACGTCTGCTGGAGGATAAATTCTCAACTGCAGATCGACGACGGGAGTTCCTCGGGCGCCCCGCCTGACTGACGGGCAGTGGTGGCAAAACAATTATTACCGCAACATGTGGAGGTAAAGACCACTCAGTCTGGGGAGGGACCTGATTCACCTGTTGGGAGTAAATTTATAAAAGTGTAGATCTCTTGTAGTAATCGTCCACATAGTTGTATATGTGCTGCCCATTTCGCCTGTCATACATATAACATATAATCATTACATTAAGTGCAACAGAAATAAATATAAAATTAAAATCAAACACACGACACGGGCAAGTTCTCGCACGCAGATCGACATTTAGATTCTGTTTTCCGTCATTCACTTTGAAGATCAAGTATCTGACAGGCGTGGCAGTGTAAGATCTTGAGAGTTCCACCTCTGTACGGAGCTTTCGCTCTGCCTCATTCGTGAGAAAATCAGTAGACGAATATAAAAAAATTGACGTCTTTCATCAAACCATTTCTCGACGGTGAGTCTAATTGTCTCCAAGCATAAGCAAATTGGTAAGCGTCTAGCAAACACCAATACATTATTGAATTGTTCTGCAGCATTGGATGTCAGAGAACTATATCGTCGAACATGGCACATTAATCGAGCCCCACTTCTCTGGACCAATGTTCATGACCTTATTATACGCTTCGGGCTTTCCAGCAAGAATGCTATTCATTGCTTATACATGCCACCAAAAGTGGGTATGGATGGTACACACTATCTTCATACTGGATAGTTATGTGTATTAAGACAAGATTATATGTAATTACTTTGTGAAGTTTCGAAAAATACAATCAATTTTTTTAAGGTTTTTCAGCTCCAACCAACCATAATATAAAATTTTGTTTTTCATCCAAAGAATTCTCATTAGCGAAAAAAGTTACACGCTTATTTCTTTTTTTAATTTTTATTATACAGTAAATTTTGTGATGGGTATCTCTACTATGGATGTGATGTCAAAGTTATTGCAATGATGACTAGAGAAAACGGCTGACTATATTGTAAAGCAGCTTTATCGGCAGACTTGGCCTTTTTGGCAAATCAAATTAAATGTGGGGAAATCAATGCATGGGCCCACAATAATGTAGAGGGTATATTTGTATAGAAATGAATTATTTTTTTGGCCGAAAATGGGAAAAAAATGGAACCATGCAGTTAATTTTTATTTTTATATAACACTAGCGTGTAGCCCGTCGAAAATCGACGGGGATTCATCATTTATTAATATTATTAAAATTATTAGATGTAATATGCTTAGTAGTTATATGAATTTTTTTACGTGAAAATCTTTAGTTTTTAATTAAAATCAAGAAAAATAGTTAGTTTATTTTGTTATTTTAACCGAAACAATGAGGTTAGCCTTCAATCACCCTGGGTCGTTGACTGCGGCAAAGGATGACGATGAACCAAAATGATGAGCTAGGGTTCACCCATCCTTACCTATTTATAATATATAACGGTATACATATATGATTAAAGTAATTTTGTAACCCGTTTTCGTCACACGTGTAGTAATACACTAATTAAACGAACTTGTTTAAATGTATAAAATTTCAAAATAATAAAATATAAGTTGTTATAATAATAATAGGTTATTTGTCTCAATAAAAATCTGAATATTACAATTTATGAAACCCGTTTAATTAAGATTATATATATATATACCGAAATTATGCAGTCTATGAAACCCATTTAATTTAGATTTATATATATGTACCACGAAAGCACGTCGATTAACGTGGCCACCCATTTAATTTGAAATCACCTCCTGCGTTATTTAAATATATGTTAGTGCATACTAATAATCCAATAGTATTCTCCAATTGGTAAAGTCTTATAAAAAAATCAATGTGAGATTACTTTTATTTTAAATTTTAGAAAAATATGAATTGAAAATGAAGAAAAATCCTCATAAGCATGTCGATTAATGTGATCACCCGTTTAATTTGATATTACATTTGTCATTATTTAAAATTTTAAATAAATCTTAGTGTATATTAATAATTTGTCAAATTAATATTAGGAAATTATAAAGATATATTTTATTAATTAGATTTTAGTAATATTATTATACATTATATATGAAAAGTTATTGAGATTTGGAAAATAATTTTGCTAATTATAAATATTACACTATTTGGCCAAATTGAATTGATGTTCATAAAAAAGTACCTATTTATTTGGTAAACTTAATTATTGATAAATTTATTATTAGTCAAATTAAATTTTCCAATAAAACTATAACTATTTATTTGGTCAACTAATTAATTGGCCAAATTAAATTGGTGGTGCGAAGAATAAGAAAATACACATTGATTCTAAGTATTTATACGTTTTCCAATAGGTGGGAGTTTCATTGAAAAGCGATGTGGGATAGAAGATTTATATAGTTATATAATATAATACATAGATATGGTTAATAAAATAAAAAAATTGGAGAATTTAGAAAAATAAAAATTGGAGAATTTAGAAAAATAGAATTAGAAGGATTAAACTCTAATATTATTATTTTGTACAACTAACTTCATATTATACAATAAGTAATTAAACTCTAAGTTGTAGCAAAATGAAAAAAATCATTTAAGTTTGGAATTACATACATTATAGAAAACAGAAGAGAATATGTACCAAAATTATTACTAATATTTAATCTATGAAAGATACAAAATTACAAGTGAGTATCAAAAAATTAATAAATATTATATTATTGACTTCTTTATCACGTAATAAATTTATTATGTAATAAATTATATAAATGGCTATTCTAGGAAAATCTATACAATGCTTTAATCATCTCAAAATCAATAATAGTGAAGATTTTAATTCCATATCTATTTATGAAAGTTTTGAAAATATTAAATAATAGAATATAAATAAAAAACATTTACAATGAAGATTTATTTGAACCGTAAAACACATTGGAAAGATATGAAGGTGTTAATATAATTAGTTTTTTTGTTCATCCTATATTTGCGTGCATGATGAGATGCAGTTTAGCGGTGGAAATGATGAAGAATTGGATTTGTTTTGTTCTAAATAATATAACTATTTATTTGACCAACTAATTAATTGGTCAAATCAAATTGGTGGTGCAAAGGATGAGAAAATACACATTGATTCTTAAGTATTTATAGAGTTTTCAATAGGTGGAGTTTCATTGAAATAGCGGTGTGAGATAGAAGATTTATAATTATAATATATAATAATATAGGATTAATAAAATTAAAAAATGGTTTGGAAAATTTAGATAAATAGGATTCGAGGGATTAGAAGGGAGCCACATAAGAGAGAGGTGTCTCGAATCCGTTTTCGTTTATATAATAGATTTATCCAATTCTAATATGTTTAAATATATTAACCTTAAATCTTTGGTTCAACTCTTAGTCATTGAATCTAATCTCTTGTGAAATTATACAATTTGATCAAATCTCGATCAAATTATATGATTTAATCTTATCTTATCACGAATTCTTCTAGATCTTAAATTTAAATTTTCAAAACTATTTATTTGATAAAAAAATATTAATTTGGTGAAATTAAATTGACAATGTAGCTCGAATAATATATTATTCTCAACCACTCCGTCAATTGAATATAATTTTTGGTTAAGCATACATCAAAGTAGCCTTTTATTTAGGTTCACAATTGGTGAAGTGTCATTAAAAATCAATGTGGGATTTCAAATTATATGAATTAATATATAAAAAAAATAAAACCTAATTCAAATAAAATTTAAAATTAAAATAACCTTATAAGTAGATTTGGAGAGGGTGTTCGTCCTTGCAAATATATAGATATTCAATTATCCACTTCACAAGATTGTAATATATTTTATTCATTACTAATTATAAGTGTACACGATTTTTAGGTTATATACCATATATTTAAGCTTATAAATATATTTACTTGTTGAAAAAGATTTTCATGCTTTGGTAGATTCTTGTTCCATATTTGATTATGGAAGTTTTCATAGTATTAAATATTAAATAATAGAATATATAAATAAAAAATGATTAAATTGAGGATTTAAGATAAATAGGAATAATGGATGGAGAGAGCGCCACGTAGTACCCCGAATTAAGGGAAGACCTCGAATCCGTAATCGTTTTAATAATATAATGATGTACATTCTGAAGTAAGTAAAATATAAATTTGAAATTGCTACCGAGCTGGTACTTTGAAATTGCTATCTATAGTTTATGAATAATTTTTTTTGAAATGTATTGTATGTGGTTCTTATTGGACATTATTTATTTAACCAAATCTCAATTTATTTCTTAATCTTTATTTTGCTAAATACAAATTTTATATTTTTTTCGACTAATTTTCGACGATATAAATTATTGAAATATCGAAACTTTTGCAATATGATGGTTACAATCAACAGTTAGGTAAAAATTGATTTTTTTCATTAACTGTTATAATGGTTTTTTATTTTTATTTATATATTTTACCGGTTAACCGAACCGATCATAAATCGTATAATTAAGGTTTTATTTATAAACATACATTTGGTTAATCGAACCGTGCACGCCCGTAGTACGTAGTTACTCCCTCCGTCCCACCGAATATGGCCTGTTTTCCATTTTGGGCCGTCCCACCGAATATGGCCTATTTCATTTGTGGGAAAGAATTATAGCTTACTTTAAGCAAAAAAAACACTTTAATAGTACATTGTTGCCAAAAAAACAATTTATTAATTAAAAAATTACTTTATTAACACTTTATTACACCTAATTGCATTTTTCTTAATCTCCGTGCCGAAAACAAATAGGCCATATTCGGTGGGACGGAGGGAGTATTAGTTACTACACGAGTGATGGGAAGTAGTTTCCACGTGTACGTTGATCTATGGCTTGGTTGGATTGCAAGGGTGATTAGGATCCAGGGTTCGAAATCGGAGTTTATCCCGAAATTTGTGTCCATGTGAAAGATTTGACGGAAGCTTAGCGTCCTGCAGAGTTGTCCATTTTTAATTAAAATGGTGATACCTGTCACATCCAAATAAAGGGTGCGCACGATAAGGGGGGCACTGCCACAATTTCTTACTTGCATAAAAATAATTTGTTGTTCCAGCACACACAATCCAAGGAAGTTTTGGGGCCAAATTTTTTTTAATAATATTTTATAATTTCACAGCTGATATAATGATGCCATGGACGGATTTTTGTTGGGATTGGAGAGATCTATGTAGTACAGGTTGCTGAGTTAATTTGGTTTTTTTGACGAATCCCATTTTTTTGAAAATCCCATTTAATTTGATAATTGTTGCATTGGGCCCACATGGGTGACGCAACGGGAGGATGAATACCTCTGTTTCTCTATACAATGTTGAGGCTTGCTTCGGAGGATATTCCGTTGATGATTAAAAAATTCCCTTATTTCTTGTGTTATGTGTTAAATAAATATTGTAATATTTCGTAATTATTTTGGTCTATAATCATTTGAATAGAAAATAAAAAACCAATATTACATACTAATCTTTCAAGCATATTTTCATATATACTCCTTTCAATAAATAAATTATAAAAATATATTACATACTAATATTTCCATAATATTTTCATTTTTATTATTTTGAATAACAAAAAAAAGAACCTATTAGTTGGCAAATTTTTTTCGAGAATGTTATAATATATACTCATGATAATTACAATATTTATATCGTCGAAATAGGTTTCCACATTCAATTTTTTGGGAAATTTACAGTAGAGTATAACAATATGATAAATAATTTCTTCATAGACATTGTAACCTAACTTGATAAACCAATAATCTCAGTCATAAGTAAGTTTCAAATTGATATTATGATGATAATCTTTGGTAATTATTGAACACAACTTTTGTTAATTGGTGTAAATTGATAAAAAAAATAATATTTATTCACTAATATAGTTTTGTACTAATCATATAACTCTTATTCAAGCGCAAAAAATTGATATGTACATAGACAATGTGTTAAATAAAATTTTTAATATGGATACAATGTTTAATACATATATACTCATTTGAATAAAAAAAATATACCAATATTACATACTAATCTTTCAAGAATATTTTCATATATATATTATTTTTAATAAGAAAAAAAAACCTATTACTTTAAAAAAAAATTGCGAGAATGTTATCTTATATACTCCTGTTAATTACAATATTTTTATCGTAAAAATAGGTTTGACATTGATTTGTTCGCTAAATTTACGGTAGAGTATAACAAAATGACAAATCATTTCTGAAATAGAGATTGTAAGCTAACTTAATAAAAAAATTCTACATAAAACAATACATTAAATTTCGTAATTGTATGTACACACATGTTCCACTAATCGCCGAATTCAGATTACGATGATTAGGTTGACTAATGTTACATTATTTCCTATTAGATGTGTTAATTAACCGAAATTGTAACCATCTTAGTCAGAGGTCCTCAACAGATTGATATTGCGTCGATTAGTTGTACTATTTAAGAAAATTTTTTCATATAATTTGTTACAATTTCTAAAAAAAATCAATAATCTTACTCATAAGTAAACAACGAATTGATATTATAATGATTTCTCATTCCACTTATTGAACACTGAGTTTGTTAATTCGTGTTAATTGATCAAAATAATAATCTTATCATATGTTAATTGATCAAAATAATAATCATATTCCTAGAAATTGCAAAACCCAAACAAGAGGAAGACGGTGTATAAAGAGGATGTGTCCCGAGTGTGCCAATATGTAAGACAATTATACACGTCCACGATGTATAAATACATGTGATATGAAAAAAAAATATTCATATCATATGTTAATTCTAACATCATCCACAATAGTGGTATCTGGATAAACCGGTTAATTAATATTTAATTAATTATTTATGTATTTTTTGTGAGGTCCCAATCATTAAAAGCATGGTCTAAAAATTGTCTCCAATGGTAACGGTATCTCACACGGTATGTAAAAACAAGATGGAAGACATAAAAAATAAGACCAAAATTTTGCCCTCACATAAAATAACATATAAAATTTGCCTCCAAAACATCTCTCACCTGCAACAGACGCCGCGCGCCTTTTTATGGGCCCATTCATACGTTTTTATTTTTTTGCTTACACCTTTTACTACATATAGAAGCTGCAGGTTCTAAAATTGCAGAACTTGCTGCATCCCCTTTTCTATATTCCAAACATGAGTCCTGCCGTCTTCAATGCATTTCAGGAATCTTTGAGTAATTAAGGCATAGAAGGTTCCACGTTCTACCGAAATATCTGCAGCAAAAGGTAAACTTCGATATTTTTCCTAAAATGAAGTCATCCGCTTGCATTTTTTTTTCCTTTCTCAAACATCTCAAGACACATGCAAATCAAATTTTGTGTATATTCATGTTGTATGACCCAAATCCACTACGTAAAACCTAATTTAATTGTGTATTCTTTTTTAACAATTAAAGGTCACATATTTATGTGGTAATTTCAATTTTGTTGTTTATAAATTAAGAATATATGGTGAAAATTATACAACACGTTTGGGGTGAGTTAGTGATGTTTGTGCGGTGTAGGGGTAAGGTATGCTTAAACATTTACTTTGTGTTGCCTTGTTGTAATATCTTCTTACCCCAAATAGTGTATCTCAACCACGAATCAAATTTTAGGAAGTGTGAAGTTATGTTTTTCTTCAGAAATCGTCATCGATGCTCAATTATATGACATGCAGTAATTTTGCTATGAAAGTGATGATGTCATTCTAAACCAAAATGTCGTATTTACTGCATCTGATATAGGATCGGTGATCTTATCCGGTGGCTTAATTTCTTCAAAACAAGTGGAGGTGTATCGCAGAGACAAAATGGCGTCTTACAGAGGGACCTGGATGGTTAACTCAGGTTAGTTGTGGAAAGTAGATGTGGATTAAATTTATTTAATATTATGTCGCCTACATACCAAATTAGTTGATGCAAAATATTTTATTTAATGACAATGATATTTTATTAAACTTTTTTTCAAAATTGCGTTGGATAAGAATTATGGTTTAAACAAACTCCAGGCAAGCAGATGTGTGAATAATGATATGCTGCATGCCTCAGATTTTTGTTTGGTGTGATGGGTGTGTTAGGCGTGATTATGCATGGTTTTTATTGTGTGTGGTTTTCCTTGTAAATTTTTAATTTGCCAATAACATAAATGTAATATATATTTATCCAGGAAGTGCACACCTGCGCAAGAGTAATTACACATACGAAGCACAACATGAGATCAGGATGCGGCTTGGGCCTCACAAGCTAAATCAATTAAGGAGATCCTGCCTAGGGTCATTCCTCGAATTGCCCCATGTAACATTTCAGGGCTAGGTCCTTTTCGGCATGATGATGAGAATGGTGGATGTTAGGGACACAGGAAAGATAAAGTTTGAGTTTAAAAACCGCACAGTGGAGTTCGGCCCCAAAGAATTCTTTATGATGACGGGACTTTCATTTGTGGAGGGTGCAACATCTTGTTGGGAAAATTATAAAGTTTTGATTTGATACCATAACCCAACTGATTCTCCAACCGAATAGATGATCGCTTCAACCTAAGTAGTGTTTTCTAGCTCGCCTGTTTGAGCTTTAGATTTTCTAGGTTTACAGGTTAAGGAAGCGGAAGACAGCAGTCGACCCAGCTATGTCTACAGCAGGAGTCAGCAAGCGAAAAACAGCAGTCGACCCAGCTGTGTCTACAGCAGGAGTCAGCTAGCTGAAGACAACAGACGTTCCAGCTGTGTCTACAGCAGGAGTCAGCTAGTGGAAGACAGTAGGAGTCAACCTTCAGCTGAGTCGTCCAGCAGAGCATGATCAAGCTGAAGAGAATTCGAGCTGAGTTCAAAACACAGCCGGTCCAGCTGTACAGAACAAAGGGAACTAACTCTTAAGACATCACTTCAAGTCAGTTTGCCAAATCCAGCTCCAAAGGCAGAAGATCCCGGCGTCAGAGGAAGTCAACATGCCTCGACCAATGAGGGATTGCCGAATCAACATCCTAGACTTCAGGACCTAGGATGTGACACGAATGAAGACAGGTGCAGATTCGCCCAACGACAGATCTCGAATTTAAGAAGAGTAGGTAAGATTCAAACGGCTCCTCCAACGGCTAGTCTTGAATCTTTACCTATATAAACCCGTCTTCAACCTCAGGATCAAATACGAAAAACTCTCTACAAGCTTTCATTCTCTGAAATCATCAATCTTTCAAAAGCTCTCTCAAGCAGTTCTACATAGTTCAAAGAACACTTTATCTTAAAGTGTTTCTAGTTCAGAAACTGCTTAGTTTTTCGTTTGATCCCTAGGCCAAAATCTTTGTATATCTTAAGCCTAGATTTCGAACGAGTTCATCATACTCTAAAGTTCTTAATTGTAAGAACTCATTCACAGTTGGAACCCCAAACCAAACCCCTCTTTACCCAGAAAGGTTAGGTCAAGGTTACGCTTGCTTGAAGCGGGAAATTCAAGTGTGTAAGGTTTTTTCAGTACCCGTAAACTGAAAGGTTAGGCTTGACAGTGCCCGCAAACTGTTGGAACACAGCTCGGGTTAGAGTTGTGAAGTTGCTTGGTACTTGGAAACCAAGTGGTAGTGAATTGCCAGTGAACCTGGTCGTGGACGTAGGAGGTGTTACTACGAACCACGTAAAAACTCGTGTGCTCTTTTCTTTCCTTTTAAATTCAGTTTTGTACTAACTCTTTTATTACATTGCATATTTGATCAAAACTGCATATGCAGCTGCTCTCCAAAGACAGCTGTGTCTCTCAGAAAGTTGCACAACTTGACTAAGCTGAAAACATAAAGTTAATCTTTTCAAGCTGAGTTTTTCTAAGTAACCGAGCTAAGTTTTGAAACCACCACATTTCGCACCGCCAGCTGAGTTATTTACCCAGCTGACCCTCCTTAGCTGGATCAATAACTGAGCTCACCAACTCTGTTATTTAACTTGAAAAAGTTTTCAGAAATCTATTTGGTGTATTCACCCCTCTACACCAAATACCTAGCTCAGTGACCATCAGTTGGTATCAGAGCAGTGGTTCAACAGACCACCGTTTCTATATCAAGAGATCTCTCTTGACAATCTGTCAGTGGTCATTTGAACAGATCCTCATTGTGAAAAACTCATAATATTACATACTGCATATTTCTATGGATTCTTATCTTAACAGGAATCTTCCCACCTTCTCGGTAGACGATTATGCAATATGGAAGTTCAGACTGAAGAGCTTTCTCTGTGCGTATCACGATATGATGTGGGACGTCATAACAGACAGACCCATCATCATCTACAAACCAGGGAACGAGCTTGTCCCAACTCAAGATGGCGAACAACCAAGATATCAGCTCATTCCCAAGCCAAAGGGTGAGCACACCTCAGAAGAAAGGAAGCATGCTGGACTAGACAGCTTCGCGAGGAACACCATATCCTCAACGGTCTCCAACGCCTACCTCAGTAAAATCATCAACTGCGAAACAACAAAGGAGATGTGGGAAACCCTAGCAAAACTATGCGAAGGGTCGGAGGAGATTAAGGAAAATAAATTCACGATTGCATGCCAGAAGTTTGATAACTTCAAGCAGCTGGTCAACTAGTTCATCGAAGGGATGGAACTCAGATTCTCCAATATAGTGGTGGAAATAGAAACCATCAAACTGGGAAATACACCCAGCGAGAAAAGAATCTAAAAGTTCTTTCAACGCTCACAGCTGAATGGAACACCTATAAGGTGGTACACCAAAGTTGAAGGGACTTAGGTGATCTTTCAACAGAAATATTATACTCCCAGCTCAAAGCCAACGAATACAACTTGAAGATTACCATGAAAGAATCTTCAAGCAATCAGAATGATGGAGAGCTGACACCTGCAACAAAGGAGATTGCGTTTAGAGCCAACTTTGAAAAATCCGCATACATACAGTCAGCTAAGTCATCGAAGAAGGATAAGAAGGACATGAGCAAGGAAGAGCTACTTGAAGAAATAGCCATGCTGGTCAAAAACTACAATAGATTCAACACCAGTAAGGGCAAATACAAGAAGTTCGCAAGAACTTACAGAGACAAGTACGCAGCAGCTGATGAGAAGTCAGCTGATAAACGAACAGAAGAAGGTTGCTTCAACTGTAAGGAACCAGGACACTACCGGCTAGATTGTCCAAAGCTATCCAAGAAAGACAAAGACCAACTGAAAGCTAAGGCAGCTGACAGAAGGAGAGCTTACATCGCCGATGAGGAATCAGAGTGCAACAAAATGGATGACAACATGCCATTTTCAGACTCGGAAGAAGAAGCACTGATGGCCCATGATGAACCTGATTGAGATACATGCTTCATGGGACAAACCGACGACATCGATGAAGATGAGGTAATGTCTCGAACTCAAAATCTATCTAACCTCTCACCATCACACGAACACTCGACACAGTTTCGTAATCGTGGCTATCCGACGTGAGTCTAGTAGAGAAAGTAATGAACGATTCCAAGGAACTTCAAGAGATCCTTGATGTCATTATGTGTGAGAATGCCGAGCTGAAAGCGGAACTGGAAAAGACAAAGGTATCAGAAATAGCTGATACAATACAAATTTCCAATATAAGTTGTTTCACTAAAAGACAAAATAGTGAAACAAGATCACCGATGAAGGAATTCTACTATGAGAAGAAACAAATTGGATGGAAGATTTGGAAAAGGTCACAAATGAATCGGAAAGAAGTCACTGAGATCATTGAGATGAAGAGACCGAAAAGCGTACTATCTAAGAAGATAGTAGCTCTCATCAAAGCCACTTCAACAATGGACGAGATCATTAGTGCTCAACGTCCAGCAGCACTCAAAGCGGGACTGGGATACAATGAACCAAAGGACGCCTCAAACATTGCCTCCACAAGTAGAACAAAGGTAATGTTTGTACGGGCAAAAGAACATCCAACCCCAAAGAACTCAAAGATCAACCATCGAGGACAATAACAAAGGCCGTGAAGACCAAATTGAAACATTCTCAAGCTCCGTCAAGGACACAAGAAAAGATCAAGAAGCGCAACAAGGACAACCTCAACAAAGACAACAGCCGGATTTTACAGATACTCAAAGAATAAAGAATAAAGACGTTGAACGATATCAACCGAGATATCGAGATACCCAAATTGGATATCACTCATACGAGTACCAAATTGATAATCATTTCCAAACACAAGATCACGAGACAACAGAGACAAAGGAACGTCTCAATAGGCACACAAACCGGAAACCGAAAGAAATCAAGATATCAAAACAAGAAGACACTGAGATCAAGACCCCGCCAGCAACAACCGAAGAACACAAAGAATGTGTATATCGACTCAGCTGGAAGAATTATCAGATCATATGACCCAATTCGAGTCATCAAGCAGATCTGGGTCGTCAAAGGATCTCTGTCTAACCCTCAAGGACCCAATTAAAACTGGGTACCTAAATTTTGATTTTTTTCTAGGTTGCAAGGAATCGACGCATCACTGAGGAGTCGATGAGAACGCTATGGTACTTGGACAGTGGATGTTCCAAGCACATGACGCACTTAAAGCATCTACTCCAGGAGTATATTGAGCGACCAGGCCCACAAGTAACATTTGGTGACAACTCAAAAGGCCTAACCAAAGATTATGGTACATTTAAAACTAAAAATGTTATAATCCCAAATGTTTCTTATGTACAAGGATTGCAACACAACTTGCTTTCCATTAGCCAATTCTGTGACAACGGTTTTTCTGTCAAGTTTGATGCACAGATGCACAAAGGAAGAACAGAAAACCAAGCAGATACTCCTAAGAGGAAAAGAGAAGGAAATATGTATTTTGCCGACTGAACAAGAAATTTCTTCTGAGACTTGTCTTGTATCGAAAAGCGATCGAAGTCACCGTCGTGGTACGTACGGCCGAATCATCTCAACTTCAAGACAATCAACAAACCGGCTAGGAACCAGCTCGCTAATGGAATTCCAGATCAAGTATATGACAAAAGTCATATGTGCAGCGCGTGTCAACAAGGAAAGCAGACAAGAATTTCATTCTCTCTCAAGCCAGTTCAGTCAACTGATCGAGTACTTCAACTCCTTCACATGGATATTTTTGATCCAGTTACTCCAGCAAGCTTCAATGGCAGAAAATATACTCTGGTCGTAGTGGATGATTTTTCAAGATTCACATGGGTATCATTCATGTACCAGAAGAGCGAAACCAGGACTAAGCTGCCTATCCTGCTGGAAAGATTATCAACATGTATGAGTGCAAGATAATATCAATAAGATCGTATCGAGAAACGGAGTTTCGAATGAAACTATTTATGATTATCATGCGAGAAGAATCGGAGTTCAACATCAAACATCCTGCAGACGCATACCTCGTGCGAATGGTGTAGCAGAGAGAAGGAACAGAACACTCAAAGAAGCAGCTACCTCAATGCTAGCCAGCTCTGCCATTCCAAAGAAGTTCTGGGCTGAAGCAATCAACACAGCATGTTTCACTCAGAATCGCTCCCTACTCACATCAAGTCAAGGAAAGACATCGTATGAGCTATGGAACAACAGAATACCATACATTGGATATTTCAAGGTATTCGGATCCAAATGTCATATTCTAAACCATGGAAAGACACAGCTCAAGACGTTCGACGAGAAGACTGACCGAGGAGTATTCCTTGGTTATTCCGTCACGCGAGTAAAGCATACGTAGTCTTCAACGAAGAACTCAAACAATAAGTAACTCCACATGTTACCTTTGACGAAACATCTTTCGAATATAGAGACTCTATCAAACGAAGAAACGAAGGAGAATCTTCAAGACAGATTCAGACAAGAGCTCAAGAAAATCGAATCAGGAATCTGGCCGAACCACTAATTTGGGATGATGAGCCAGAGGAGGAACTTCAAATCAACCGGGAAGCTTCACCAGCTGGAAATCGAGAAGAACCTTCAACGCCAAATCAAGGGGAACGCCATCAAATTCCGGAAATCCGTACACAAACCTGAATCCCCAAATACTCCATCTCCAGCAGAGCCTCTACAGAAGTCACCTCAAAATCCAAATCAAGGAGAATCAATCTCTGAAGACTTAACTTCTGAGCAACTCCAAGACAGACGAAATTTAGCCACTTCAAGCATCAATCAATTGGAAGAAGAAATTCGTAAAAGGAGAAGATGGATTGAAGATCATCCATCATCAGCAATCATTGGAGAACCATCTGACCAAGTCAAAACCAAAAGCTCAGCTGCTCAAGCTTCATCGGATCATCAAGAAGCAGCTGACACAGCTCAACTCTCAGTAGAGCTAAAACTGACGGTCTATGATGAAGATACAGCTCTAATGGCGTGTTACGTAGCTCAAGTGCCAGAGCCTCAATCAATTCTCGAAGCTTTGAAGAGCGTGCCTTAGACAAACGCCATGCAAGAAGAGCTGAACGAATTCCTCAGAAATTGTGTCTGGGAATTGGTCGACAGACCTGAAGAAGTCAAAGTCATAGGACTCAAATTGATATTCAAGAACAAATTGGATACCCTGGGAGTCATCATCAGAAACAAAGCTCGACTGGTTGCCAAGGGCTACACTCAGCAGGAAGGAATTGACTTCGAAGAATCATTTGCTCCAGTAGCACGATTGGAAGCAATCAGACTCTTTCTCGCCTATGCAGCACATCACAAATTCAAGGTCTATCAAATGGATGTGAAGTGTGCATTCTTAAATGGAGAAATCAAAGAAGATGTCTACGTTGAACAACCTCCAGGATTTGAAGTAGAAGGAAATAAAGTCTACAAGCTAAAGAAGACGCTTTATGGATTGAAGCAAGCACCTCGAGCTTGGTATGACACTCTGTCAAATTTCCTTGTATCCAAAGGATTCAAGAAGGGCTCAGTGGACAGAACCCTCTTCACCATCAAGTCAGGAGAAGACATCCTGGTTGTTCAAATTTATGTAGACGACATCATCTTTGGATCAAGATCAAACTTCTTATGCCAAAGATTTGGAGAGATGTCAGAGCAGTTCCAAATGTCCATGATGGGAGAAATGAGTTTCTTCCTAGGACTTCAAGTCAAGCAATCAGCAGAAGGGATTTTCATAAATCAATCCAAATACGTGAAAGACTTGATCGCCAAGTATGGAGTTCAATCCAGCAGAACTGTAAAGATTCCGATGAACACCAACTGGAAAATTGAACCAGAAACTGAAGGGAAGTCAGTTGATTCCAGCAAATACAGAGGGATAATCGGTTCCCTACTTTATCTAACAGCAAGTCGTCCAGACATCTCATTCGCAGTCGGAGTATGTGCCAGATTTCAAGTTGATCCAAAGGAAGCACACATGCAAGCAGCCAAGAACATTCTCAAATATCTCAAAGGAACTCAGAATGTCGGCCATGGTACCCAAACAAGACAATCTACAATGATCGGATATTCGTACTCGTACTTCGCCGGAGATCGGTTGGATGTAAAATCAACTTCGTGAACTTGTCGGCTTCTTAGGAAGTAAGTTGATTTCATGGTTTTCAAAGAAGCAAACGTGCGTCGCAACCTCCACAAATGTGCGAGAATATATGGCCGCCTGCTCGCTCGTCACAAATTCTCCGTCGAAACATCAGCTGGATGACTATGAAGAGAAAACTAGACAAGTTCCAATTTTCTGTGATAGCTCAAGTGCGATTGCTATTTCAGAGAATCCAGTACTTCACACAAGATGCAAGCATGTGGACGTACGCCATCATTTCATCAGAGATCACGTGGAAAAGAAGGATGTGATTGTTGAGAAAATTCACACGTACATACAATGCCGATATACTCACAAAGCCGCCGATAGAAGCAAGATTCAAAATGATGTGCGGATTACTTGGATTACTCAACCGAACGATGCTTCACCCAAATTGAATAAAGCAGACCAATCGAATTCAAGCAGACCACCGAATTGGAAGACGAGCAAATTGAATTCAGAATCAAGAATTGAACCAACTGAACGGAAGCAGACCAAACTGAATTCAAGAGACTCCAACTGAATGGAAGACGAACCAACTGAATGGAAGCAGAACCGAATAAAGAGACAATCGAATAGAGACTCAAATGAATGGAAATAGACTCAAATTGAATGGAAGCAGCAAATTGGAATTCGAATCAACGTAACCGGTATCACGAGAAAGAATCCAATTAAACCGAATGCCGAAATTGAAGGACTATTCAACTGAGTGAACCAATGGAACCACGATCACCCAAAGACACCCACTCAACCGAGGTATCAGCTGACTACAATGATCAGCTGAGAGGTTTGCAACAACATTAACTACTCCTACTCAATCTGTTTTCAGTCAAATCATATCTTGCCATGTCTAATCAAATTTATTTAAAAGTCTGAAAAGAACTGAATCATGAGAGTTTCGAGGTAAAAGTCAAAGTGCCACAACCGTCATCTCTCACGCATTAACTCGCAATTTTCTAAACAAGAAATTGACATAACGTGAGAATCTCTCCCAGTCATAGATCTTCTTATCAATCGATAAATCTTGATCGTCCATTCATCAAGAAAGCTATATAAATATGCTAGAAGAGATACGTAAAACATTGCATCAACCCTAAAAAGTCTTTCGGCATTCTTTCTCATTTCCATCAATTGGTATTATTTATTTCTACTAACAAAAGTTGCAGAAGAAGAACATGGAATCTAGAAAGATATCTCCCGAAGCCGATCAAACTTGAAGAATCTGTCAAAGCTTCAAGATAAGAGTTGCTTAACTCTCAGGAACCTCAAGAAGACGGAGTTCCAGGAGAAGGTCAAGCCCATCGACAGATCCAGTCCAACGCAAAGGAGAGATCGTAAAGCTCAAGAACGTCACTCACCAGGAAGGTGCAGAAAACTTCCTGGGAATGTCAAAGGAAAAAGACCTCCTCCGCCCCACTGTTTCTCTCAAAATAAAAGAGAGAACGGGACATACAACTCCCTGGGATGCAAAAATCAACGTCAACACACCTGGACCAGATGTTCATAAAGTCGGAGTCTTCAAGAGCAGTCGTGTCAAAGCTCTTGCTCCACCACAGGAGGCACAGAAAAAGATGCAAGAGACAAAGCAACATGCATCTATTTCCGTCCCAGCTGAGAATCAGAAACAACTTAAGGAGACAAAACATGCTGAAGCACCATCTTCAAACAGAAGACTCAAGTCAAAGGTGCTCAATCAGTCAGCCGAGAAGTCAGCTGACATTATGAGAGAAGTTCATGGGTCAGCGTGAACATCGTCATCATCAACGCCACAACAACGTATTCCAGCTGATCAACCAAGCTTAAACCCCAAGACAGATGGAATACTTCAACCGCCTTCTCCTCAATTTCCTTCAGCTCAACAGGGACACCAGCTTCGAGATCTTCCGATGAAATATGCTTAAGCCCCTGCACCAAGATCAAATGAAAGACATCACCCAGCCAATGATCACCTCGGCAGATTTGATGATGATATGAAATCGAACCTAATACCCACCACTTCGAAGTGGAAGCGAATACTCAAGTCCTCAAGTGCCGAATCGGTACTTTCTCATTCAATCTAAGAAGTCTGAAGAAGCAAAATTGCAAGGAATGAAGTTGTGCCCGACTCAGAATATGTTATCTCCAGTGCCAACTCATCCCTCCAAGCACTCAGCTAGACCGCCCCAGCTGAATCAGGCCAAGGACACTGTGTCTGCAATCACAGCTGAGGCTAATGCTACTGAAGAAGAGCCAGCTAATACAACAGCTGAGCCACCTAGACTCCAAACCTCGCTGCTCAGAGCTGAAGACCACAGTTTCGCCAAACTAAAACATCGCAACAGCTGATGGTGTATCTCTCCCACCCTGTTTGATCATGCCAAAAAGGGGGAAGTAAGGGGGAAGAGAATGAGACAAAGGAGGCAAACTGTTGAGCTAGAGGAACCAGTTGAATCAGATTCAACTGGAGAAGAGACGAGTCAAAAGAAAGAAGCAACGGATGCAGAAGAGAAGACCCAGCCAACTGGGATTGAAGATTGAAGATTGAAGCCTGGAGATTTTTTTTCTCTCTTTCTTTTTCCTGTGTTATAATGTATTTTCTTACATTAATAAAACACAAGTTTTTCTGCATCATAAGTTGTCTCAGTTAGGTTTTGGCATCATCAAAAAGGGGGAAATTGTTGGGAAAATTATAAGGTTTTGATTTGATACCATAACCCAACTGATTCTCCAACCGAATAGATGATCGCTTCAACCTAAGTAGTGTTTTCCAGCTCGCTTGTTTGAGCTTTAGATTTTCTAGGTTTACAGGTTAAGGAAGCGGAAGACAGCAGTCGACCCAGCTGTGTCTACAGCAGGAGTCAGCAAGCGGAAGACAGCAGTCGACCCAGCTGTGTCTACAGCAGGAGTCAGCTAGAGGAAGACAGCAGACGTTCCAGCTGTATCTACAGTAGGAGTCAGCTAGTGGAAGACAGCAGGAGTCAACCTTCAGCTGAATCGTCCAGCAGAGCATGATCAAGCTGAAGAGAATTCGAGCTGGGTTCAAAATACAGCCGGTCCAGCTGTACAGAATAAAGGGAACTAACTCTGAAGACATCACTTCAAGTCAGTTTGCCAAATCCAGCTCTGAATTCAAAAGCCAGCTCCAAAGACAGAAGATCCCGGCATCAGAGAAAGTCAACATGCCTCGACCAATGAGGGATTGCCGAATCAGCATCCTAGACTTCAGGACCTAGGATGTGACACGAATGAAGACAGGTGCAGATTCGCCCAACGGCAGATCTCGAATTTAAGAAGAGTAGGTAAGATTCAAACGGCTCCTCCAACGGCTAGTCTTGAATCTTTACCTATATAAACCCGTCTTCAACCTCAGGATCAAATACGAAAAACTCTCTACAAGCTTTCATTCTCTGAAATCATCAATCTTTCAAAACCTCTCTCAAGCAGTTCTACATAGTTCAAAGAACACTTTATCTTAAAGTGTTTCTAGTTCAGAAACTGCTTAGTTTTTCGTCTGATCCCTAGGCCAAATCTTTGTATATCTTAAGCCTATATTTCGAACGAGTTCATCATACTCTAAAGTTCTTAATTGTAAGAACTCATTCACAGTTGGAACCCTAAACCAAACCCCTCTTTACCCAGAAAGGTTAGGTCAAGGTTACGCTTGCTTGAAGCGGGAAATTCAAGTGTGTAAGGTTTTTTTAGTACCCGTAAACTGAAAGGTTAGGCTTGACAGTGCCCGCAAACTGTTGGAACACAGCTCGGGTTAGAGTTGTAAAGTTGCTTGGTACTTGGAAACCAAGTGGTAGTGAATTACAAGTGAACCTGGTCGTGGACGTAGGAGGTGTTACTACGAACCACGTAAAAACTCGTGTGCTCTTTTCTTTCCTTTTAAATTCAGTTTTGTACTAACTCTTTTATTACATTGCATATTTGATCAAAACTGCATACGCAGCTGCTCTCCAAAGACAGCTGTGTCTCTCAGAAAGTTGCACAACTTGACTAAGCTGAAAACATAAAGTTAATCTTTTCAAGCTGAGTTTTGCTAAGTAACCGAGCTAAGTTTTGAAACCACCACATTCCGCACCGCCAGCTGAGTTATTTACCCAGCTAACCCTTCTCAGCTGGATCAATAACTGAGCTCACCAACTCTGTTATTTAACTTGAAAAAGCTTTCAGAAATCTATTTGATGTATTCTCCCCCCCCTCTACACCAAATACCTAGCTCAGGGACCATCACATCTTTGCCGCCGAATTCAGAAATTTACGACATAGTGTTTGCAGGTAAGAATAGAAGAGTCAATTTCGACGCTATAGAGAAGGCCTTCATTCAGTACGCCGAAAGTGATAATGAGAGCGAAACAACATATAAACTCGCTTTGATATATTTGCTATACGCTGCCCTATTCAATGGAGAAATTAAGAAAAATTATAATGTGGATGAGAAATACATCCACACTGTCGACAATCTTCAAGACTTTGAGAAATACCCCTGGGGCAATGAGGCGTATCGGTTATTCGTGAAGCGAATGTACTGGTCGCTGGACAAGTTGATGGTGTCCCTTACAGACAACAAGCAGCCGGTGCTCTATGTTTATGGATATTATAATGTGCTCCAACAGTGGTTGTATGAAGTTTGCCCTGAGTTACCAGTTAAGTGGGCAAGGAGGATACCAGATTGGCAGCTTGTTTGGCCGCGGATGGGGCGGTGGACAACTCGGTATAGCCCCACGTACAAGACCATCAAAACTGTATTTAGTGATGATGTTGACTTCAACTACGTAAGTGTCTTTATTAATATACATATGTATTTTCATATATATTGTTTGTGTTGATAATGACATATTTTATTTTTGCAAGCATTTCTGCCAAATAACGCAATATTATTTCATTGGATTACTAGGTTGCGATGGAACCGACCGAGTATGAGAGATTGTGGTTTGATAGACAAAATCTGGAACCTGTGTTGGAGCTTACTCCTCATGCTTCACCTGTTGTCGATCGCAGTGGGATTCAACGACGACTAAATTTCTCGGAAGAACTGAATGTCGTCAGGAACGAGGAAGAGGGGAGCCCTTCCATTGGTCCTTATGATAATCGTCCAGTGGATAAGTATTTGGTATGGAATATGAAAAAAAAATTCTAATAAAAATGTTCAAACTTTGAAGAAATATTCCTTATATGATGCTTTTGCAGGGTGAAACTAGTTTTGAACGCTTCGTCGTAGGCCATTTGACTTCTTTATCTGAGGGAGTTACCTACTTGATGGCTGAATACCACAGGCAAGAGGCACTGGAAGCATCGAAGCAAGCGAAACAGGCAGAGGCAAACGAAATATTTCTTTCGGAGTTTAGGGTGAAACTTGCCGAGCTGAAAAATGTCACTGATGAACAACAAAAACAGAGAAATGACAAGGAAAAAGTAGATGAAGATGAAGATGAAGCCTGGGATGAATTAATTCTCAGAGAGACGCCCTCAGCTGTGCAGGACTTTCTTAACACGTTGCAGTGTGATTCCGTGATCGATGTGGTGACAGACAACACCACTGGCATCAAAAGGAAATCGTTCATGGGAGATGCAAGGCGTGAAAATAAGATTCAGGGTAGCATGCCTTGTGGTTCTAAGGGAAAAAGATTGGCCACAGAGGAGGGTGGCAGCTCGACCAAAATTCCAAGGCAATTAAAGATGAAAGCTGAATATGAAACATATAATCCGTTTCATAGGAATGATGCGTCGGCTCTGACGGAATTCAAAGAGTGGTACGAAATCGCAAGCAAAGGAAATAAGTAAGAAATTATAAGCACTCCTACATATATTCATATAGTAGATGTCATTTACAAAGTGATCACATGAAATGAGTTGTTCTCATTAATTATACGAATATCGAGTATCCAGTTAATTTCGATTAATGTTTGTAGTGGAGGGAAACTGAAGATGCCAATGCGAAAAGATGGTGACCTCTACCCCTGGAGGTTTGAAAATCTCTTGGAAGTGAACAAGTGGCTATCCAACTTTGTAAGATCACTAATTTTTCATCAGGTGTATTTTATCTATTATAAGCTAGCTCCATCAGGTTCAACTTTAATAAGTGTTGCACACTGCTGTGCACTTTGTTCCAGGACTGCGACTTGATTATGAACATGCTCATCTACAAGGCAATGATGGATCCGGCCTTGTTCCGGCAAAAATGGATTTGTCTGGACCCATCAGCATGGGTAAAATATTTACTTACAATTTGTTTCAACACAATAATTTATACAAGTATATTTCATAAATTTTTGTTATGCCCCAAATTGCATTGTGTTAAATGTTGGATATGATATGCAGGTTAAGATGAAAGACAAGAGCCAAACCTTCGTGAGCAAGCAGATTTCTCCATATGTAAAAGGAGATTTGCCCCTCGATAGGCCCATTCCGTGGTCCTATGTGGATTTTGTATTGGGCATAGCTAATTTGAAGAATGAGCATTGGGTGACATACAAGGTGGATCTGACAATGGAGAAGATTTATGTCTATGACTCACTGTGCATAACTCATTCAGATTGGTAGGTGGTCCGAGAGGAGTTTCGTGAGATAAGCGAGGTAATTCCATGGCTGTGCATTGAGGAAAAGGTTTATGAGAAGAAGGGGTGCACACTTAGGAACAAGGCTCGGTGGGAGGTCATTTGGTATCCAGCTGCACCGCAACAATCCAATCTAATGGACTGTGGCATCATGGCTGGAAAGTTCTTAGAATGTATCGCGGCGGGCATTCCAGTGTCAGATATCAACCCTCAGATGTGTGCAGAATACCGTGAAGGGTACGTGACGGACGCATGGAACTTGAAGCTCGAGGCAGTGTTCATGCGCACTGGAAATGCGATGCCAAAGTCTACCCAGTATGTGGTACTACCTTGAAGATTCCTTTTTTAGGAAATCTGTGTTGTTAGTATATATGTTTAAGTTTTATATG
Source organism: Agastache rugosa (assembly GCA_031470985.1). NCBI lineage: Eukaryota > Viridiplantae > Streptophyta > Magnoliopsida > Lamiales > Lamiaceae > Agastache > Agastache rugosa. Next base: position 30,555,489 of record CM062603.1, read on the forward strand.
TGGCGTCGAAGTTTATGAACTTTTTTTGCATCTATTTTGTTTTTTGTCATCCCAAGTCACAGTTTACTCCTCACAGTAGGTCCGATCACGACTCTTGTTAGGAGATAAACTGTCCTTGTGGTTTATATTTAGGGTTGGTAGCATGATAATGCATATGGAAACCCTTTTTGGATGTGTAATATTATAACGACGATCTTGCGATATTATGAAGTCTCTTTTTATATCAAAATATAAATGTGTGAAACTTATCTGTGTCAAATTCATTAATAAATCACACAATGTGCCAACTTTCAACTAAGCACAATTAAAATAAAATTAGGACAACATATCTTCAAACACCTGAGGTGGTAATTATGAAAAAAATAAAAACTTCTGCGAATTCAGACTCATATTCTTCAATATAATGTGAAATGGGAACTTTATTTATTTATGTGCAAAGATTCCAAAAGTAAAATATAAATTGGGAGGGAAACTTAAGTTGAATCGAAATTGTTAAAATTCCCACCAAAAATATGTTTCCCACCAAAAAAAAAAAAATGTTTGCCACCAACATACAATTCATCTAAAATTTAAATTTCAAATGACTTCAGCTCCTCCAGGCTATAAATATTACATAACATAGGATGGCTGGAAACATTTTACTTGCAAATTAATATTTGAGCCTAAATAGTAGGGATACAAGGCAAATTTGTTTCAACAAACATGCCTAATTCTCCAGGGCAGAATTATTTCTCAAGCCAAAGACCACCAATTATCACATTTGGATGTCGTGTACTGGATCGAGTATTCTCCGGTGGAGTGCATTGCAATGGTATTACGGAATTTGTCTCGGAGAGCGGTACGGGCAAAACACAGCTAGCCCTACAGTTGTTGTTGACCACACAACTTCCAATAAGTGCCGGAGGCATGGAGGCAAGCTCGATGATACTGCACACAGAATATCCATTTCCTTTACGCCGACTGCAACAAATAGCATCTAATATGGAAGGCCTACCAGAGGATGCGCTTGATCGGGTTTATATACAACTGCTGTATTCAGTAGAACAACTAGTCGACCTATTGATTAGACTGGATATAGTCGTGCAAAGAAGCAACATTAAGATGCTAATAATCGACTCAATCACATCTTTATTCCGGGGGGTTTTCTCCAACGATAGAGAGTCTTTGGTAGAGCGAAGCACATATTTCTACAAGATTAGGTACGTCTTGAATTCTCTTTCAGCAAGATACGGTATGGGAGTCGTCGTTACAAACCAAGTAGTAGACGTAGTAGAAAATGGGAGAATGTATACACCACGTCGGGATCTTTCTGTCATAACTTCTGGAAGGCGAGTGAACGCTGCACTTGGTCTTATTTGGAGGAGTTGCTTGACAACAAGGTTTTTTTTAACGAAAGAGGAAGTCATTGTTCAAAGTGAGAATAATACTACGGAAGTAAGAACGAAGAGGATGTTGTCGGTCATCTTCTCACCCTATATACCAAATCTTCAAGTAGAGTTTTGCATATCTAGCTCCGGCATTACCAGATGTTTTAGGGGATACCATTAGACATATGAAATTTGTATAACTAAGGTGTTTGCATAACCTTAGTTTTATTTATTTTTCACATTCATGTATCTTCGCGTGCTAATGAGTAAGGAGTTTATTAACATATAGCATCATAATAAAAGTAAGGGTAAATCTATCTATACCTATTATAAAATAGAGGATTCTTATAAAATTGGGTTTGCCTAAGATATTCTTATTATTATATTTATTTTAAGGGCAATTGTATAAATCTATAATGAATTTATTACAAGCATAAAAAATTAGTAATATAGTCGTACTCCTACTACAACTCAACTTAATTAATTAATTAATAATATAGTCCTACATGTATTACTCAAAAGTGAAAGAGAAAAGATAACATAAAGTATACATAACTCGAGATTATTTTATTGTGCTGAAATTTTGTATTCTTGTGTAATTTTCTTTTTTTTTAACTTAGATTTATTATTTAATTTCATTATGAATTGTTATTATGTGCCATGGTTATTATGAAAAGAGTCGAAAAATGAGTGATTAATAAATTAATTCTATAGCTTTAAAGCATAACATTACATTAGATGATAAATTTCAATGGAATCAAGCATGATTGGTGTCATTATGCTTCAAAAAACGGACTTTGATCTGACATAATTGGTAAAATTGACAATCCTCATTATAATTCTCAATTATTAAAATAAAAATAATATTAAAAACGAACACTTCATACAAGACGATAAAAATTTATTTAGAATTTGGTGTAAAAGATGTGATTTTTGGTGTAATTAAAATTATACATAACATAGAAATAATGTTTAAATTATAGATAGATTTGCTTATTCTAATATGTACTCTTTACACGTATTTGCTAATAATTTGTTGAAGTTAATAGTCAAAATTAATAATATAACAAATTTATTTTTTCAAATATATTCTTATTTATAATAAATTAATTATCTTAAATTAACAAGATGTTATACGTGCAATGCACGTAATCTCTCTGCTAGTAGCCTGTAAAAGGGTGAACTTTCACTGAATTCTTTTTTTGCTCACCATAAAAAAAATATGCGTTAAAATCCCCAAACTTTAAATATTTTCTGATTTTACCTCCGATGTCACTTTTCCCGAAATTGTAGTGTCACTTGGCAGTCGGAAATTTCTAGGTGTCATAATTGCCGGACTAATAAATAATTTACCCAGTACGACATCGTTTTATGAAGAATTGAAATATGCAAGGGAAATAAATGAGAGCAACGACCTGCAATTAGGGCATAAATGAAGGTTTTATTTTGTTCAAAAAATGAAGGCTGACAGAGAAAGGGCCGAACATCAGCAAAATCATAGATTTATGATCGAGAGGTTGAACTGTGAAATGGTGACTCTTTATCAAAATGAACATGAAGACAAGGTGTTCGACAAAATGCCACAATCAAAAAACAAAGGTCACTCTTTAGGAAAATGAACATGAACACAAGGTGTTCGACATAAATGCCACAATCAGTGTGCGTGTGTTAGCCTAGTGGTTAATTAATGACCAGGCCAAAAGTCACGGGTTCAAGTCCACCGTCACACGGCCTTTAAAATTTTCTTGTAATGTTTGTTCCAAAATGCCACAATCAGCAAAACAAAAGACCAACGATAATATTAATGATACGGAGCTGCCACATACACATAATTGTGCCACGTTTGCAAAACAAGAAAGTAGAGTTCCACCAGTAAGTTATAGGCTATTAACCCTAAAAATAAATCATTAGAAACACCGCATGCAACTCATACTCCTTTAGAACAACCAAGATGATAAATGTAGACAAGTAATATTTAGAGGAAATATCTTTTTCATTTAACATAGAATTCCGATTTAAAAGGGTATCATCATGTTCACAGTTACACCGCTCGGATATCACTCCGATAAATATCAATAAATCAGAAAACAATCCCGAATACAAGCCAACTAAATAAAGTATTTCATAAAACTTTTCACATGATAAATAAAAAGATATATATAAGTGTAATATGGATGAGGGCACAAAAAAGCATTTTTTAACAGTACAATACTTAGGGCTGAGAACAAGGCCTAACTCTCTCACCATCAACTTTCCAACCAGCACTATGAGGAGGATAAACACTCGGACTTCTAAGAATATGCTCCATCATATCAAAACCCACGCGTGGTGGCAATGAACAACTCTCGACTTGTTTTACTTTTTTGGTTTCAGGCGTGCCTACATAATAACTTGGTTAAAAAATATCACCAAACACGATCTTCAATAATATGTACTAAATTGTATTATGTAATATGATGTTAAATAAGTTTTAATACATACATACATGTACCTTTGTTTCGTTGCCCCTGCAAACCACGAAATTCTCGGGCAGCAATGAAACCTTTTTCTTTAACAATTTTAGGATCCCTAAACAAGCACCCATTTGGGTCATTGGATTTCAAGTCACCCAATGCATTACGTTTTTGCTTCATTTGTGGTAAACCGACAATATCAAAAAAATCGTGCCTCAATGACTCCAGGCGTTCAATAATCATGGACCGACCAGCCTCATTATCCACGCAACCACAAGCCATCTCATATAGATGCCTCATCACAGTATTCAAAAATAACATGTAAGGCAACGTGGAACGGACCTCCGCACCTAACTTCTCAACAAAACATCCCTCATTTGCTGTTTTAGTCCATCGCTTCAGTATTTGCGACTCTGGAATGGAAAAATGATTCATGAAGTAGTACACCTTCAATATATGGCGGCATAAAAGTCCCTCGGATTCCCACTTCCTACATGTACACGAGGAGTAATACGTATTGGTATTAAAAATAACCTTCCTTACACGTCCCTTGGACCCCGTTGATGCAGAGAACTCCAACTTATCATCACCAAGGTCACGCATATCATGAGGAAGCACAACATCGAAGGTTCTAGTAGCTTCGGCCTCAAACTTCTTATACACCCTGCGAGTGTAACATGAGGCTGCCTGAGAAAAAAGAGCATTGTTGCTGACAAGCTGTCCTTGCAACCATATACCCAATGTATCTTCCTCAATTTCTTTTCTGCGCCAATTTTTCTTCATTTCTTCATAATTCGTCACAAATTCATAGAGAGTCATACTACGTTTTTGTACACTCTTAACAGCACGATTAGTACCTTCACTTCGAGAAGTGGCAAACAGACATCCTGTGAAAATTTCTCGGGTAAAAACGGAAGCCCAACGACGCCGGAGATTGTACATATTGGTAAACCAAGAATTACTCTTTGGATTGGTGTAACTCATAAGCTCCTTCCAAACATCATCAAACTCACCTTCCGTCTCCACCTCGTTCATACATTTGTGCCATAGTTTTTTGAACGAGGGTTTCCCATTCAGGGAACCAAATTTTTTCGCTGCATTTTGATTTATGTGCCATTGACATAAGCGGTGTTTTGTGCTTGGAAAGGTCGTCTCAATTGCTTTCATCATAGCCATACATTGATCGGTGAAGACTACCTTAGGCTCAACACCATTCATTGACTTCAAAAACTCTTTAAACAGCCACTCAAATGAACTAGTGGTCTCATCAGACAGGAACCCCATTCCAAACATAATGGTGAAGGTGTGGTGGTTAACACCTACAAAGGGCGCACAGATCAAATTGTATTGGTTGGTCCGATAAGTAGTGTCAAGTGATAAAACATCGCCAAAGGCTCGATAGTCTTCTGCAGATCTCATATCACGAAAAAATAAGTTCACTAACCAACCCTCGTCATCAGTTTCACAATTCCAATAGTAAAAGGGTTCTTCGTTGGCTTTATCACGGAAGTATTGCATTACCATTCTAGAATCAGCATTATCGAGGACCGACTATTTCCTCTTGCGGCCAAAGTGATCATAGGCATCCTGACGGGTAAATCCAGCGTTTTCAGGGCCACCACACTCTTTTTGCATAAATCCAAAAGCACCACTGACGCCAATTCCAGATGAAGTCAAAGCTTCGAGAACTAGAGTATTGGCAGTGGATAAATTACGAGAAGACCGCAACATATAAGTCAGTGTAGATGGAACTAGACTGTGGTTGTGTTCAATCACAAAGATGCTCACACGTCACGGTGCCCCCATCAAGCGTGACACCCTAATCTTTGCTTTGCAACCACTCCTCGTCAATAATTTCTTGTACATTGGAACACGATCCTTCGATTTTTTGGTATCGGGAAGTCCGGCGCAACAACAGACATATTCTTTCCACTTTATAGTATCACTTCTGCCCATGTATCTCTGCTCTTCCTTTCTAATGCCGAAACCTTTAACACGCTCGTACTCGCAGTATAGTAGATAAGCTTGGTCCAAATCACGCACATTTGCTCCCACCGCTAAACTTTTCTCAAGATCCTCGCATATTTTATTATCTACAATATTAGTAGCATCAGTGTCGGACGGAACTATGTTAGTCCCAAAGGGAATAACATTAACAATATCCCGGGTCGACATTTCATTCGGGATTTCAACAAGGGGTCCTTCATCACCCATTTCTCCAACTCTAATAACTGCACCGTTGTCATGGTCCTCACCTAGCATTCCTTCTTCATCACCTTCTTCGGCAGAATCACTGCCGGTTCTTCCATCAATCTCATCATCAGTAATATAGTTGCCAAGTTCGTTGTCACTTCCATCATCCCAGCAATTCAATGAATCCACACCCATATCAGAATTCAGGTCCAAATCCATGTTAAAAATTATTGTGGATAGACCAATCATTGTTTTGTAAAGATACTTCAATTAATAACCTAATCATATCATCACAGACAAGAAATTTCATCATTTCAAACAGATATTTTACCGGATATAGCTACTATGTTTCGATTATTGCATCAATAATCCTGAACAAATTTAGGGATACAACCAAGATTTTTCTTATTTATAATACCTTATAATTACTTAAACTATTATTCACTCGGGAGGGCAACCTCGACGCAAAAGATGAAAATTAGGGATTGCAAATTATTGCAAAAATTTTTACATGCACACATTTCTTCAAAACAGAGTACACACTAAGCTGATACTAGAAAATGCATTGTATTAAAACAGATTATTTTGGGTCAAAATTACAGAAATTTGTAAGGTAAGCAAAACAAATTATAGCGTAAGAACTAAATATCACCTGGGAAAATATAACTTCTTAAGCCTGAAACAAATGTTCGCCTACCACTACAGTGAAATCATAGGCTCAGAGGAAATAAAAACACCAAAACAATTGGAGGACGAAGAAAATAACTAGCTTCATACCAGGAAAATTATACCAGAAGCATACACCATTTTAGATGGTTTTTTGTCGACATAAATAACAAAATGAACATCTGCAAGTTTACTATTGCGGCCGAAAAGAAGAATGCGCCGAACACACCAGCTTAAAAATCTTCCTGCTATGGAGAAGATGGTAGCTCGCTTCCTGCTATGGAGAAGATGGTAGCTCGTTCAGGAAGAAACTCAAATATGAATAGTAGTTGGTCCCCCTCTTTGACTTATGTGCCACATAATAAACTCTAACTAAACCATGGTTCCCTTTTTTATATTTAAAAACCCATCTTTTTGCAAAAAAAAAAAATGGAAAATGAATGAATATCCACATGTACAGTGATGAATGTATGTACGCAGTGCAAGGGGTGGTAGCATCCTATCTCCCGTAATATGATATACCTCAAGTCAACAAAGAACTTTTAGCGTTGAAAACGTTACTTTTTTTACTAAAGGAAAACTAATCAAGTGAAACATAAAAAATATTCAAGAAAATAATAATACTCCTCAACTCGCAAAAGCATTGGAAATACTCTACAACTCAAGAATCTGTATTAAAAATAAATATAATATAGATTTTTTTTAGAGGATAAAATAGAAAATTTAATACTCCCTCCATCTCCCAAAAGTTTGCCCCAACTAAAATGGTACGAGTTTTAATAAAAGTTGATAGAAAGTTGTGTGAGTAAGGGAAGAGTCAACAATTATATTTTTGGTAAATAAAATGTATCTTGAGAGTTAAATTTATAAGTTTCATGGTGGGTCATGTACATAAATGAAATTAAGGCAAATTTTGGGGGAGGTATAAAAAGGAAATTAAGGCAAACTTTTGGAGGAGAAGGGACAATATATTTTTTGTGAATTCTAAAACACTATGAGACTTCTCAATGTTGAAATCAAGAGAGAAGGATGAGTATGTGATTGATTGGAGGATAGAATTTGATAGCATCATTTTCACTGCATGAGTTTAGATAAGATAGATAGGTATCACACCTTCTTGCCTAAGGTTGAGATTTGAATGCAATTTCTTAAATTAATTATAGATAAGATTATTGCAACACGTAACTCAATAAAACACAGATCACTGCAACACACTTCTATAAGTATCACCTTATTCAATTCTTAAGAGTATCAACAAGGGGAGAAAACGTAGGGCTCTCAATATTTTATTAATATTTTTGGTGTTTTTTATGGGGTTCCAATGATTAAGAGGCTAGTCTCTAAATCGTCTCCAATTGTATCGATCTCTCACCCATTATTTAATTGTATTTTAAGTTTATTTTTATGTTTTATATTTATTTTGAATAAAAAAAATAATTATAATTAAAATATCATATTGTATTGAAACATTGAAAAATTACAATACAATAAAGAAAAATACATTAAATTTAAAATTAAGGTAGAACTAGAAGATGAGAATGAGTGTAGAAGATGAGTGAATAGGGTAGAAGATGAGTTAATAGGGTAGAAGATGAGTGAAATGAATTGAAATGAAATGTAGTATTTATAGATAGGAAATATGATATAATTAAAAAAAAAGTTTATATTATTAAAATAATCTCATGTGAGAGGTGGGTGTAGTGTGTGTACATGTATAATAGAAGTTCCCGTATTTATAGATAGGAAATATGATAGATAAAAAAAAAAGTAAACTAGCCGTTGCAATTTCCGGCTGTTGCTAAATATTTTTTGTTTTTTTAATTACACAACGAATAAAAAAAATCAACAAAAACATTGTGTGCGGTCGCAACCGGTGTCGCATACGGGATCGGGCTTGCGCCCTATCCCGATCCCTAACGGTGGCGCGACCGCCACGGTCTCCCTCCGGTCGGAGGTTGAGCCCATAGTGACCGGTGTAAAAACCGTTGTTGTGGATGCTCTAAATATCCATCAATTGTAGATTAGATAAGATTACTACAGTACAATTCTTCTCTATACGGGTTGGAATTTCATTTCTTCAAAATCTCAAATCTTTTTTAAATTTCTGCTTTGAAGTTTGAGGGATAAAAGAATTGTTTCTCATTTTTTGGCACATCAAGAGTACGTTTGTGTATTAGTTAATCCATATATATATTATTAAAACGATTACGGATTCGGTAGCTTTCTTTAATTCGAGATCCTACGTGGCGCTCTCTCCTTTCAGTATTCATATTTATCTTTAATCCTTATTTTGAACATTTTATTCATTTATTCTATGTATATGTATAGATTTTCTCATCTCACATTGATTTTTAATAAAACTTCATTCTTGGAGAATCTATATAAATACTCACAATCCATGTGTATTTTTTCATTCTGCAATTATTTTGCACAACCAATATATTTTGGCAAATTAATTTATTGGCCAAATAAATAGTTTTATTTTTATTAACAATTTTAATTTGATCAATTATGTAGTTGTCAATATTAATTTGTTTAATTTAACAAATTTTTAAATTGACGTAAATAAAAGAAAAATCTCAAAAATACGTATTCTCAATTATAATTCTTGGATTTGTATATATATACACGTAGGGATAATTCTCAAAATTTAACTTTGTGACGAGATGATCAGATGTACACAACAATTAACGATGTATATAATGAAATATTTGACAGATTGTGAAGTAAAAAAAAAATAGTTTGATTTCTATTGATTTTTTTGCAATTAAAGAAAGTGAAATAAAATCAAAGAAACACTCTTTTTGATCAATTATCGAAATATTATCACTCCGAAATAATATTAAATTATTTTTAATGTTCATGCTTATATATTGCAAAATAATAATAAAAATAAAAATATTTGTTAAGTAAGTACAATAAAATCGTAAAAACAACCTTATTAACATATTTTATTTTAATAATATAGTTCGCCGTCGATTTTCGACGGGATACACACTAGTTGTTAATTTAATTAGATCACGATCTTTCAAGATTTTATAAAATCAGACGACTAACTTTTAAAATGTTTCAATAATATCACAATTTTTTTACTTTTAGTAAATTAGATAAATGAATTTGTCTCCTCTAAAAAAAACTTGGAAAAAAGAAACAAAAACAAAAGTAACATGGGATGACTCAAAATACCCTCCTCCGCAAATATAAAGTTTACCAATTTAACGAAACTAATAAAGTTTTTCTAATAAGTTAAAAAAAATAAAGTTTTTATAACAGAATAGATTATTCTGCAAGGCAATTCATGGGCCGAAACTAAAAATGTTCTTCATTTATGGGTTATTAAGCCCATATAATAATATAAATGTTAGTATTAAATAGCTTGATAGTAGCCCAATTATTGGTTAGAAGATTTACGTAAGATTGGGTGTCACATGCTGAATTAATTTTAGTTATTATTCCGTACGTCCGTGTGGTTTAACTAATATTTTATACCTTCACAACAAATCAAATATGCACCACACTTTTGGAAGACGGAGGGAGTAGTTATTACTGACCTTTTAGCTGAGTAACAAATTATAATGATTTTAATTCCTTTTCCTCCATTAAGTCAAAATATAACACCATTCAGTAACCAATTAAATCTTACCTTTTTTTTTGAGGGAGTATCTTACAATATTAATCTTACATTATGTCGCAGCCCGACTCATAAATTAGATGACTAATCCGGTGGGTCGCACGACTTACACAATTTATGATTAACAAAAGAATTAAGATAGCGACCCGACTATCATTCAAGAACATTTAAATACAATTTAATCTCAATCAATTAATCATCCTTAGAATATTCAAGAAACATATGACTCAAGATTTATGAAACGATCACTCGATTTCAATAACAACATGCAAATCAACGAATCAGCTCGGAAATCAATGATTTCATCAACTAAATCAAAGACAACAACATGAAAGCTATGAGCTGATGTTCAGGATCAAGATTCAAGAAAGTCGATAAGAAAAACAGTTTCAACTCAACGAAATTCTAAATAACGTGCAACTGATATATATATATTTAGGTCGACCGGATTCAAAAAGAATTAACGAACCAAGTTCGAGATTTCAGAATTTAATCAACTTCATAAACATGCAGCGGAAAAACGAGAGAATATATGTATGAAGACATATACTCTTGGTTCTAAATTCATCAAAATGACTCTCAAACAACAACAAGTCCACCCAGCACACGATCATCTTCATCCCAGCTAACTTGTACATTTTAGAAATAACATGCAGGGCTGAGTACTTCGTACTCAGTAGGCATATGCCAAAATAATTTGAAAACTTGTTATATGGAACTTGCCATAAAGCATAAGCACAAGTAAACTTTTGAAAAACAAACATGTGCATGCTCAAATATTTTATGCGCAGTCATATAATTTAAGGTGTATGTACCAGATCTACAATCATAAATTAGTGCTGAAAAGTAGGCCTCATTCTTAAACACTTGTAATCGTACACTCCTTTCGGAAGGCTCCCGATTACAAAATAGTGTATACAAATCCTACCTTGCGTAGGACCGAATTCGTCTTGCTAAAGTAGATGGTAACATACAAACACTTAAATCATTTGGCAAGTTATTCGATTTAAAAACATCACAAATATATATAATCACATATATATATATATATATCATTCATCATTTATTTGTTTAGAAAGTCCACCTGATAACTGAAGCTTTGGACTTAACCTTTATCGATTCTGAAACCTCGGATTCACACTTCCGCTCGATCCTTCATTCGAAATAGAATTCACGAATTCAGAACAAAAATGAACTATTATCGAAGAAATGACTTCGATTCTCTTAACTTTACTTCGCTTCCGATTTCTACGGCTTAACCCGAGAAATACTAATTACTTAACTTTCTTAACATTCTCAAATCTAACTTACTTCCTAAATAAACCTCTAACTTCAAACCATAATACTTAACATAAAACATACTTCACAACTATTCATAACAATCGACTAAGTCGATTTTAACCCATCTAACGGGTCCAGAAAATTCTCAAATTAAATCCATGCACATTTTCCAACACAGTAAACATAATTGCACATTCAATTCATAAATTTGACTCGATTAAACATATACAACTTTGACTCGGAAAAATCAACCAAAATGAAAAAACTTTATTATTTTGAAATAAATCTCCGAAAAATCACACAACACTTAATTTTTATCGAGAAGTTCATAAATGCAATTAGTTTATTAATTTAAAAATCAAATAATAATTTATTTTTCTTATTTAATTTTCGGCTATTTTGAATTTAGGGTTTCTAGGATTCTTTTCTCTTCACTTTAATTTCTAACATGCTTATATAATTAACATAAGCTCAATTCTTCAATCAATTTCCTTCAATTAATCATCAAATTAAGAACCCTAATTTAATAACACTAATTATCGAATTAGGCTAGTATTTAGGGTAATCATGCTCTTATTTCTTTAAATCATGCTCAATCACACACATTATCATTATATAAATTTAATTATATCATCAATTGAATCATAAAACATCAACATTTCAAAACCCTAATTTTAAACCCTTTATTTCGACTTTTTCAATTAAAATTAGAAGGGTTGGGAATTCACGCTTAGTTCCAACATCAAATATGCTTTGAATAATTATCTAAGCTCATTTATAACATAAATTTCATCATACAACACATGAATCAAAAACCCCCAATTTTTTCATAAATTTCGAAATTCTTGAAATTAGGGTTAGGGTTTTCTCATGCTTTATTTAATCACATATTTGATCTTCTAAACATGAATTAAACATAATATTAAAAGATCAAATTCATCTAACAAATTTCCTCCAAAATTCTTCCAAAATTTTGAAACATTAAAGGAAGAAAATAGATGGATTAAAGCTTGAATCTTAAGCTAATAACTTAAGAGAACATGAATCCAATCTTAAATATGGATTGGAGGCTATAGGTGACCGCAGTTCGGTTCGGTTCCGAAACCGAAACCGAACCGGCGGTTCTCGGTTTCACTTCAGGGAAACCGAAACCGAAACCGAAACTGAACTGGCTGTTTTCGGTTCCACTCCAGGGGAACCGGACCGAACCACCGACCACTTCGGTTTCGGTTCCAAACCGAAACCGCAAGTTTTGGTTCAGTTAGGTTCCGCGGTTCCGACGGTTCCAAATCGGAAGAACCGCATATTTTGGGGTTCAATTTTTGTATTTTTTTTTTCATTTTTTGCTATTTTTCCTTGTTTAATTGTAATTTTATGAATTTTAACATAACATTTAGGTGAAATAAATATGAATTGTAACATAAATATAGATAAAAACATAAAAAATAAAAAAAATACTCCCTCCGTCCCATTTATATAGGCGGATTGAAATTTTCACATAGATTAAGAAAAAATATTGGAAAAGTAAATTATATAGTGAATTTCTTAATATGCCCCTATTTATTATTTGACTATGTGTATTTTATGAGTTAATTAAAGAATTAAATAGGGATATATTAGTAAATGAGCTAAAAAACATTACTTTTTATGGAAACAAGCCTATATATTTGGGACAAGCCTATATGGGACGGAGGGAATAGGAGGAACCGGCGGTTCGGAACCGAAACCGAACAGAAACCGGCGGTTCTCGGCTCCACAACTTTGGAACCGGAACTGCCAATTTCGGTTCGGTTTCGGTTCGGTTCCGGCGGTTCCGGTTCTTTTGGCCACCTATGGAGGCTATTATATTCTTGATCTTCAAGCTTGATCTTGCACAAAAATGGAAGAAAAGTGTGTGTATGTATGTATATGAAGGTGGCGGTTTCGAAGGAGAAATAAGGAGGATGAATGTGATGATAACAACCTATTTATAGAATAGGTTAGAACGTTCTAATTAAAATATCTAGATATTTAGGTGCATAGTACTATTACGTTAATTAATTAATTAAATTCTTAATCAATTCACACTACAAAAAAACCAAAATTTACCGAAGGATTTACTGACGGACATCAAATCCCTCAGTAAATACCGACGGATTTGTGACGGAAAAAAACGGGTCGGCTCAAAAATATTTACCGACGGATTTCCGACGGACATTTGGGGGGGTAATTCGCGCCGAAATTACCGACGAATTTACCAACGGATATTCACTCGGTAAAATTACCAACGGAAATATCCGTTGGTAATGTTCACTATTTATTTAAAAAAATAAAAAAAACATTTACCGACGGATTTTTATCCGTAGATAAATGTTTCAATAGATTTTTGATTTAAATTTTTTTTATTTATATATTTAGTGATGGATTTACCAACGGATTAGTGAGAGATATATAGTGACGGAATAAAATCCGTCAATAATTATGCAAAAAAAATTTAAATAAAAACTAATTACTTTTACCAACGGATTTTTCATCCGTCGGTAAATTTGTTTAATTTTTTTGATTTAATTTTTTTTATTCATAGATTTAGTGACGGATTTACCAACGGATTAGTGAGGGATAATTAGTGACGGCATGTAATCCGTCAGTAAATTTAATAAAATTAATTTTATAAATTAAAAATAATTACCGTTACCTAAGATTTACCAACGGATTTCAAATCCGTCAATAATTTACCAACGGATTTCAAATCCGTCAGTAATTACTGACGGAATTTATATCAGTATTCCGTCAGTAACTTTAATAAAATTATTTTTATAAATAAAAAATAATTACTGTTACCTAGGGTTTACCAACGGATTGAATTTCCGTCACTAAATCCGTCGGTAAATAGGAAAATTGTGACGGATTTCGAATCCGTTGGTAAACCCTAAATCAAAAATCAAAATTCTATAACAAATTACTTTAACAATGTTCCGTGTTGATCAAGAAAATCGACAAGATTACCAAGTGACTTACTAATGTGTCTCGATGTACGCTCGTTTCTTGAATAATGGCGGTGACTAATTAACAAACGTCCGAGAATCAGGGGAAATGAAAGGATTGAGTTATATATACGCTTCATTTAATTTTTGAAATAATGTCTGTGATTAGTTAATGACGTCCGTGAGAATTTCGTCAACGAATAGATCGAGGTAGATGTTTACTAATCTCGACTAGTGACTCGTTCACGATGAATTTTATTAAATATTTTCCCATTTTTTATTTTTTTTATTTTCCCTTTTTTATTTTTTTAATTTACTGACGGAAATTTCTGTCAGTAATTTTGTATTTTCGAATTATAAATGAAATTTGAATTTACTGACGGATAAATATCCGTCGGTAAAAAAATGCGGGTCAGACATTTACCGACGGATATTTTCCGTCGGTAATTGTGAATGAGGAAGCACAGTCGGGCCTTTCTCCCTCACTTCTTCCCCAATTCCATCTACCCTAATTTTTTTCAGCCCCGCCATCTCGCCAGTCCTCCTTGCCGCCCCGCCGTCTCGCCACTCCTCATCGTCGGCCCGTGCCCTCCACCGGTAAGCATCCTTTCTCTATCTCGTCTTTTCTCTCTCCCCTTTCTCTCATTCGTTATCTCTCTCTCTTACTCTCTTTCTGTAGCGCCGCAACCACATCGCCGCCGTACTGTCTGCCTCTAGGTCGTCCAGTTGCAGGTACGCTCTCTCTCTCTCTCTCTCTGTATCTCAGTCTCTCTATTTCTTAGACGGCCCGTCACCGATTCTCCCTTCCGTCGCGCCGCTGCTGCCGCCACTGTGTTGCTGCTCCGTCGTTCCGGTTCTTTGTGACAGGTATGTCCTCTCTCTCTTTCACTGTCTCTCCTTCCCCTTACTCTCTCTCTCCCTCTCTCTGTATCTCAGTCTCTCTATTTTCTCAGACGGCCCGTCATCGATTCTCCCTTCTGTAGCGCCGCTGCTGCCGCCACCGTGTTGCTGCTCCGTCGTTCCGGTTCTTTGTGACGGGTATGTCCTCTCTCTCTCTTTCTCTGTCTCTGTTTCCCCTCACTCTCTCTCTCTCTCTCCCTCTCTCTCTCTCTGTATCCCAGACTCTCTATTTCTCAGACGGCCTGTCACCGGTTCTCCCTTCCGTCGCGCCGCTGCTGCCGCTACCGTGTTGCTGCTCTGCCGTTCCGGTTCTTTGTGACGGGTATGTCCTCTCTCTCTCTTCATTTGTCTCTGTTTCCCCTCACTCTCTCGCTCTCTCTCTATCTCTGCATATTCTAGCTATCATCATCGATATGTTTTTTAGTTATGCTTCTTGATTTTGTGTTTGGATGTTCGATTTTGTGATGATTTTGACCCGACGGATTTTGGGGCTCCAAACCTACTGTATTTTCAAATTTTTTATTTACATTTTGACTTCATTATTTATTTTTCGTGGATTATTATAAATTGTTGTGGTGTTTATTTACTCTCTTTGTCTCTCCGATGTAGTCATTCGCGCCGCCATAGCTGTACCCACCCTCATTCACCGCTGCTCCATCTCCCTCCTATTGTCGAAATTTATCCAACAAGTTAGTCGCTATCTCTGTATGAATATTGGGCATGATTGTCGGTAGTTTTGTCTAAGCATGTTAGTTGAAAGCATGATATGTAACAATGACTAGTTGATGCGTTGTTCATCATTGATACGTAAATACCAAAATTGGTAAATTGGGGCTGAAAATTTAGTATGTTCATGTGCTATTATGGCCGCTTGTTGGAGGTCTGTATGCTGGAGTATCCTGGTCATCCTAAGAAAACAATTAGTTTGTTTAGATATGAATGGTTTGACATGTCACCTTTGGGGACTTCAGTGCATCCAGAATTCAAGTTGGTTTCAATTAACCACACCCGTAGATACAAAAAGTACGATCCATTTGTTCTAGCACACCAAGCCACTCAAGTATGCTATTGTCCTTATCCTAGCATGAATCAAGCTAAGAAGTCTTGGTGGGAAGTGTGTAAAATCAAAACAAGATCTAATATAGAATTACCTGAACAAGTCATGACATCTGCTTCAACATTAGATGAACCTTTCCAAGAAGATGATGTAGTTTTGACACAGATGGATAGTGACAGACCGAATGAGGATGATGACACTACAACAGTTCATCATCCAAGAGGTGGGATGGTAGAAATCGATGAGAACGAGGGTGAATCTAATGACGAAGAAATATTTTCGTCTGATGATGAAAGTAGTGATGATGATGATGAGTAGTAGCATACACTAATTTGTAATTTTTTGTTTTTTTGAAACATTTTTTTTTAGTAGTAGTGATGATGATGATGAGTAGAAATATTTGTTAACTTATTTTTCTTAGATGATGAATATATATATATATATCTTTATATATATATATATTAATTGCAGCTGGATTTCTTGTATTGTATGTTACTTAATAATACAGATATGTCTTCGAGCCGCCGCCGTAGTTCGTCCTCCTCACAGTCGATACCTGAGACACCAGAGACACCAGTGGGCGAGACTGGGTCAAGTGCACCGTCACGAGGCGTTCCAGCGAGGGCTGCTTTTTGTCTTGGGCCTAATGGGTTAGTATTAATTATTTATAATTACTTTGCTGATTTATTATAATTTGCTAAATGTTAATTGCTTCTCTCCACAGGAAATTACTGGATGATGGCAATATTGCCCAGACGTGCACTGCAATTTTTAAGAGGGTTGAGAATCCTACATGCTTCAATTGGAAGTTGATACCAAAAGAGGTGAAAGATAAGTACTTTGATGAATTTAAGGTAAATAACAATTAATATTTCATGTTAAACAGATGGCAATACTGGATGATGGCAATAACTTTTTTTAATAAGTGGAAATAACTTTTTTTTATCTAACTATTGAATTTTGTAAATGTTGTTAAACAGAAATATTACACGTGGGAACCTGAGTGGGAAACTCAGGTGTACAAGCGATGGGAGTCCAAGGCACGTCAAAGATACAGCAGCTGGATTAATTATTTGAAGGGAGAGCGTCCAGATAAGCCGGCATATATCAATGAAGAGATGTGGGATGGTTTGTGTGAGTATTGGGATCGTCCTGAGGTCGTTGAGAAGAGTCAAAAAGCTAGTAGAAACCGGTTGTCAAAGCCAGATGGGCCAGAAACCGGTATTAGCAAACACAAGGGAGGTTCCAGGCGTGTTCGTCGACTTCTTGACCAGATGGTTAGTAAATTATTATTTAATTATTAATTTATTACTTATATATATTTGCTAACTAAACATCTATTTTGTTTATCTTACATGAATAGTCCCAGACTCGAGGGCCCCCACCAACCCAGTTATTGCATGACGTTTTCCTACATTAGCACATGAAAACTGATGGAACTCCATTGACTAAAAAGGATGAAAAGATTGATGTAAGTATTCTTAAATATTTTCTAATTATTACATCTCATTAACTAAGTTATATATTCATAATACTTATAATTTTTCAAATGTAACTTGCAGAGACGGATTAAACAGCTTGCTACTGAACAAGGAGAGGAGGCAGATCTGAACGAGATCTACAAGACTGTGGTGCAGGAGGACGAACTAGCTCATAAGCAGAGGGTGTACTCCTTTGGAACACACGGGTCGAGCCTTTTCAGCGACGGCTCGAGTGGTAGTGGGGGTAGTTCTCATCAGCTCATGGCACATGAGTTTGTTCAGACTCGCATTGGGTCTTTAGAGCAGCAGCTGGATGAGGAGCGCCAGAGGAGGGCTGCACACGAGGAGGAGGAGCGCCAGAGGAGGTTGGCGGTTGAGGAGGAGCTGCGCCGAGAGAGAGAGGGCAGAGAGCTTCTTCAAGCACAATTTCTGGCTCAACAAGCCCAGTTTGAGGCTACACAGAAGATGATGCATGACTTCATGGCTCGTTGCAACCGCCCTCCTAGTCCGTGACTTTTAGTTAGTGTAGAACAAACACTCTTTTACTTTAATGTTTCTTTCATATTTGTACGTACTTTGTTGCCAAAAATATCTTATTACTATATTACCGAGTGACTTTTATATTATGTTTTATATTATAAATTACTTGTTTGGTATGTTAAAAATTGGGGCTAAAATATTAATAAATTAATTAGTAAAAATCGGGCTAAAATATTAAATAATTAAATATTCCAAAAATATCAGAAAATTAACGACGGATTACCGACGGATAAAATTAAAATAAAAAAATTATTATCGATGGATTTTAATCTGTAGCTAAATACTGACGGAAATTCCGTCACAAAACCGTCACAATATTTCCAACGTGACGAAATTAGGGACTTCAAAATTTACCAACGGATTTTAAATCCGTCAGTAATTACCAACGGATTCGAAATCCTTCAGTAATTACTGACGGAAATTCCGTCAGTAAAATCGAAATTTGACGAAAACCAATTCGCCAAATATTATCGACGGATTTAATTCCGTTGGTATTTACCAACGGATTTTCCGTCACAAATCCGTCAGAAATCCGTTCGGGAACCAGTTCGTCAAACGAGAATTTGCAGACGAATTATCCGTCACATATCCGTCGGTAAATTTACTGACGGATTTAATTCCGTCGGTAAATCCTTTACCTACGAATCGAATCACAAGGGAACATTTCCGTCGGTAAGTCCTTTACCGACGGATTTTGATGACTTTACCGATGGAATTTTCCGTCGGTAAATTGCGCGATTTTGTAGTGTCAATTAATTAATTACAAACATCTCCTTAATTAATCAAACCTCTAATTTCTCAACATAGGAATTTAATTTAGGGTTTCACAAACCCTAGATAAAAATTTCACAGAAAGATTCGGACAACCGAAGCATTTTCAAATCGACCGAAACTAAAATTTAAGTGATAATTCACGCAGAAAATCACTTAAATAAATTAAATTCAACTTTCAGTCAATTAATGACCAACATTTATCACTCACTGATAAATGTAAAAACTTCTTCGTTTCGGATTAACCGAGACGATTAAAATTAACTAGAAGCTCTTTTTACAGCGAAATTTACCTGCCGGATAAAATTTTCTGAAACGAAAATTTTTCTTTTATTGAAAATTCTTATCTTAATCAATAAATTAATTTAATTACACAAGAAAGACGGGGTATTACACATTAATTAAGTAGATATATAAATTTCTATATTTCCCCCCAAAAAATTCTGAGCTTTGTAATATTGGCTTTAGGATCCACACAAAATATCAGAAGGAATTAGAAAAAGAAAAAGAAAAAAATAGGTTTTACATTTTCCGTTTCCTGCAGCATGAAGTTCTCATCAAAAAAATGGGCAGAATTCATATCTAATTTCGCATCCCGTTTATATTTTTTCATAATTATTGTGCAAGTTCCACTTTTCCGGTATGTCATTTATTTATTTATTAATTAAATGAAGTGTTTATTGAATGTTATGATAGGAAATCTGAAGTGAAAGTGAATTCAAATATCTTCCAAGGTCAAAAACTGCTATTTCAATATTTTAAAGATTAGGGTTCTGAATTTGGAATTGATTATATTTCTGTACTTTTTTGAACGTTAAACTTTCGTAATCAATCTTGGAAGCATATGATAACCATCACTACTTTATTATGATTTGGCCCACAACACTTCTGTTTTCTTTTCTGTCAATTCTTTATATTTTTTTTGGGGCAATCTTGACCGTAGAAATTATTGTTCCATTTGAGAATTTCTTGTTTTTCAATTATAGAATAGAATTTCAAGGTGGGAATTGGATTGCGTAATTTCATAAAATTGGTAGAATTTTGATTTTTATATGGACTATTTCTGTCGAATTAGGCGAAGAGATTCGATGCATATCATTTTCAAGGAGAAAATATTAGTACAAGTTCCATCAAAAAATTCTCTGATTTATCCTATGTGAAAATCAATTTTTGTGATTTACATTTATCAATCAGATTGCAAGAGTGCATTTGTCTGCATCAATTGCATCTCTTCTGTAATCCGTAATCATTTTGCCTTAATGATACATGTAGTAACAATTTTCCGACGAGTGGCATCCGAGTTGTACAATGGTTTTTCGTGTTGTGAATTGGGAGTGTACGTTGTAACTGCAAAAAATTGAAAGATTGTGTTACAAATTCAGTAAATGTTGTGTTAAATCCGGCAATTAACCCTATAAGTATTGACAAACTTTTGTGGTGTTTATTTATGTTGTCTGAAATTTATATCATGTAACAATTTTGAAAATTTAAATGTATCTATCTACTTTCTTGCTAAAGTTAATGAAGCTATTCAGCTTCTTGAGTTTGAGTTATGCTATTAGATCCAAACTATACTGATTGAAGCATGGTTGAATCATAACAACATTTTAATAGTTCTTAGTTGTTCATGGATGCTCAGATTTCCATGTAGAATCGGAACTTGTCAAACACCGGTGCAAGTAGTGGCATGCGCGAGTGAAATTCTACCCGAGTTTGTGGTAAAAGGCCTTCTCTATCCTGGAGCTGTTAAACAGTCTTTTATGAAGGGTACAACCATTCCAAGCCCTGATCAACTGCTGCATTCTTACAAGTTTAAGAGGGGGAAACCAACTGATCTCAGACAGTTGGAGGTTTGTACATTGAATGTTTTGTTCCCTTGCAATTCTTGTTCTTTGAAACTTGAAATTATGAGTCAGAGATTATAGTTTTAGATTGGGAAAAAACTGATCTTAAACAGTGTAAGGTTTGAAGATTGAATGTTTCATTCTCTTGCATTCTTAATCTATTATGAATCAGAATATAGTGTAAGATGTGAAAAGCAACTAATCTCAAACATTTTGAGATATTTTGTTACCTTGCATTCTTGATCTTTGAAACTTGAGACTATAATATGAATCAGAGAATATAGTTAAAGTTTGCATAATTCTAGCAGGGAAAATCTTTTTTCTGATGTCTGAATTTCACCTCAGGTTATTGCAGGCAGCTATTTCTCCGTGGCGGGGGCTCTTCTAGGGTTGCTAAGACCCGGAAGGATGAGTTACTTCGGCTTAACTCTCATCCTATGGGGCCTGGCGAGGGAAATGTATGCTGGGAAACATGCATCAGGTTCTACTAAAGCTCCTTGCTTATTCCCAGAAATGATCATCACTATGGTTATCGCCTTCTTTTCTATGAGACGGGACGTCAGAAAGCTTATTAAATGTTTCAAGCCTAATCGCTCAAAATCCAAATATAGTTAGGTTTATGTTGGCATTTTTTTTTTAAAAAATTTTGTACCCGTTGCATAAGTCCCCCCCTTTTTTTATCCATTTCTTTACTCTTTAGGGAGCCAAAGCTTGACTTTACTAAACTAATAAAAAAAGGCTCGCGCTAGGCGTGACATATGCTCCTCTGTTTTTGGCAGTATATATAGGATATTTTGAGGCAGTTTCAGAGGGTAGAGAAGTATTATGAGTAATTGATAAAAATTGTGAATACTAAGATTAGGAGTTAGGACTCCCCTTTTGTCATGTCCAAACAACAGCATGCCAAGAGTTTGGAGCCTTAAAATTCTTGAGAGGTGAATGCAATTTGCTTTGGATTCCAAAAGCTACTTTATGGAATTCTTGAATTTAAATCACAAGTTGGGCCAAAATTTCATGTAATAATGTGCAGTTTGTTTGTGTCCCAAATAAGCCAGAGATAATTGGGACAATAGCAAGGGACAGTAGACAGTGACATCTGCCATGAAGTTTGCCTATATATACAGTATTTGCATCAGATATGACATACACATGAATTTTTCGATGCCGGAATTTAAGCCTCAGTGGTATTATTGAAAAGAATATTGAAAGGCTGTGAACCAATGTACAAAAAATTAAACATGACAGCATTAAAAAAATATCAAACGTTGTGACAAAATATGATATTTTTTTCTTTTTTAATTAAATACTTGCATACTGAAAAATAATTTAGTTATGTATAGATTTCAAAAAGTTAATAACAGTTTAATTCGGGTAGTTTGGTGAGTTAATTTCACGTGATTTGGAACTCATCATTTTCATGTTGAGTTATTTTTGCAATTGTTTCAGACTTTCAGTGGATTTGAAGCCAATCGAAACCTTACCTCAAATGTGAATACAACCTAAGTGCTTCTTCCTTTTTTTTATTTCAAGTGAAATTAATTATACAAACTGCGAATGAATTGGAAATAACAGTTTTAATCAATAAACCTGATGATTAAGTCACTTAAGTTTCTGCCTAACTACAATTAAGAGCGTCACATTTTTTTCATCAAAATGAGCAGCAAGAAAATGATAGGCATGATAAGGACATGTGTTTATTGTAGTAAAAGTTCAGAAGAGATTCCAACTATTATGACATGTCCGATCTACTAAACAGAGCATACTTGCAATTTTGGCAGTAATTATTGTGGGTAAAATCTCTCTCTCTCTCTCTACAAAATATAATGAATACTTGGGAATGAGCTCTTCGAACCGAAGGTTCTTGCTTGGAATTAGTTAATAAGCCACGTTCTTCTCTGGAAACAATCTTGTAATGAATATAGAAAGTGGGGCCACAGCTTTCATATTTGAGTGTTGGAATTCAGCTTTTAAAGGGCCTCACCATGCAGTTATGCACTATGTTGGAAGAAATTTTACACAAGAAATTTGTTTTGTAGCTCTTGGTTCAAAAATGAGTGAATTATTTTTCAATTATTTTTGACAAGTGGGATTTTTTTTTTAATTTTTTATTATAGACATAGATTTTGAAGATTCGATTCCACATGTTCTTTGATGAGTTGTGGTTTGTACCTTTTTGTGATTGAACCTTCTAAACTTGGACCTATTTTTCTCTAATCACTGTCTTCAACCCCACATGCCCTTTGAATTTTCATTCATTTCAAGATTTTTTTATTTATTTTGTTCATTTTCTGGGTTTTAAGAGTTAATTCAGGGGATTTTTTTGAGCTTAAGATATTAAGAGAGTTTATTGTTAGCAATTCTTGAAAAAGTTGCACCCTTTTCAGGTTATGTTTTCCTTTAGAAGCTCAATATTTTCAGTTGAAGCAGTCTTGTCTTTCATCAGTGTACAAACAACCTTAATTTCTCCAAGATTCTTTAGATCAGACAAGCAATGAATCATTGAAACAGCAACCTTAATTCAGCCAAGTGTTGGATTTTAGTGTTGGTTCATAGTTTCAAGGATGTCACTGTGTTTCCAACCATTCAATTATGCATCAAACACAAAATGTTGTGTGATCAAACATACAAGCCACAGCCAAGCCAAGAAGAATCCATCACTAGTCAAAATTCCAAGTGAGGCCTTCATAAACCAATCGTCGTCCGATACAAGTTTTTGCACTCCACTGATCAGCCAAGGCAATGGCATCGGTATACTTGGAGGCGTCTCGACTGATTCCACCTTAAATTTCGCGAAAAGATTGAAGAACTTAGTCTTGGAGGAGGAAGGAAGTAGCCCTCCTTTTATACTGTGTTCTGATCCAGCTTTGAGCAAGGAGCTTTTATCCATTGACAGAAGCTCTTCTCCATTCTTCTCTGCCAAAACTGAGCATTCTAAGGCTGATTGCAGCTCAATTGTGGAGAATTTGAGGCGAAAACGAGCTTTTCTTGATAAGTCTGGAGTGTGTTGTGTGGTGATGCCCTGCCATGTATCACATTCTTGGCATGATGAGATTAGAGAGGGATGTTCAGTTCCCTTCCTTCACGTTGGCGAATGCGTTGCCAACGAACTCAAGGAAGCGAAGTTGAAGCCAATCGAAGCAGGAAGCCCTCTTCGTATTGGTGTTCTTGCAACTAATCAAAGCTTGGTACCTACAATCTATCAAGAGAAACTTGAAAACCAGGTAGTTTATTAGTTATTACTCACTGGCTTTGTTTCTTGCAGTAGATAGAAAATATATATTGAAATGGAATTTGTGTGTTTCTTACAGTGATGAGGGGAATAATGCAGGGTTTTGAGGTTGTTCTTCTGGATAAGGCAACGGTGGAACATACCGTGATTCCTGCAGTCGAAGCTTTGAACAGAGAAGATTTCGAAGGGGCACAGAATTTGTTCAAAATTGCACTGCAGGTTCTGCTGGTGAGAGCTGTAAACAGAGTCATCC
Organism: Agastache rugosa; assembly: GCA_031470985.1. NCBI lineage: Eukaryota > Viridiplantae > Streptophyta > Magnoliopsida > Lamiales > Lamiaceae > Agastache > Agastache rugosa. The sequence continues at coordinate 30,580,118 of CM062603.1, forward strand.
TTGCTTCAGATTATCTGGAGCAGCTATTGCCACCGGACAATCCTCTCTGGAGAAAATGCATCGATCCAATGGATGCTTTAGCACGTTCGTCTCTCAAGTATGCTCGATCAGCAGAGACGGGTAAATAGAGAAATCATTCTTACTGCTAAAGGTATAGATATGTAGATATATATACACATACATGTCTGTGCAAGTCATATTAGCTTGATAAGATTATTGAACAGGAGGTGTATCAATTCAGAAATGATTTTGTTGGTTGCTGATTATAATTTATATGTAACCAAAAAGTGTGAATCTCCAATATATGCATTCCATTGTCACTCATACTACAGATGAATGTTATCAGAATTACAAGAGCAACAAAGGCATCTGAAGAGCAATAACAAAATGGCCTACTTGCCACTGTGAAGATCCATAGTATGTTTTCCTATCTTTCCATAGCACGTTAACGAAACGATATGTACAGGCCTGAAACTAGCACCCGACTACACTCAACGAGACATGGAAAAGTCGTGCCCAACGCCCACCCAATCAGCATAGATTTCACTGATCTTTGCAATGTTCCTATCCATGATAGGGACTCTGCCCTCCTTCATAGCATTCTCGACTCCAATCTTACACGAGCCTCCAAACCTGGGTTGTGAATCAAGCATCAACCTCGAACAACGAATCTTTTCCAGCTTTGCATAGTAACCAGCTCCACGAAGTTCTGTCCATCAAAGTAATCAGTGTTAGAAGAAGAGAACTTAAATTTAAGAAGAAAAAAATGGTCGCATAAATAGACAGCTCTCAGATGAGGCACTTTCATATAGATTCTACGACAATGTCTAGTTCATTCGATGATGATATCAATTAGCTAGAAGCATTTGCAACACTGGAGATGAAAAGTTCCAAAAGAGGTAGGCCTTTAACCTTCATAGCATGTTTCATTCACTAGTCATGCCTTCTACGTCCTCGCACACATGTTTGGAAGTAAAATTATCGAGCTATATATTCGTGTACTCAGATATTTGTACTTTCTTCTTTCATTACTACAAGCACAGAAACTTATAACTACCACTTAAGAACAAGAAAGAACGAGATCTAGCAGCATTAATTAGCTATCATAATTAGAATGAGGTACAGGGAACTAAAATTCAACTGCAACTGTGTTCTTATTCAAACATATATATCCATCTAAATAGAGAGCATACTCACTAGATATAAAATACATGAATGGTAAGCAAACCTCATCTGAAAACAAGTGCATACAGCAAACTTCCAGAACTTCATTACTCTTTCAACATATCCCCTAGAATAGTAGATGACTGAGAAAACCACTAGTCTCATTTTCATTCTAAAATAACAATGTAGCACATTATGTGTTCTTCCTAAGTCTGTGGAACAAAATCTGAAACAAGAGTGAATCCTACGTATGACCAACATATGCAATTTCACTAACGATTACATGTCACACACCAAAGAACATAGAAACAACATCAAATAACTAAGATTCATTCAAGAAGACACCACATCCATATAAATGCAACAGAACATAGAAACAAACATCAAGTAAGAGCACTTCAATCTTGAATATAACAACAAAGAAATGGTGATGAATAATGATAAACCACCTTCTCTGCCATGAGCATAGGTACATTTCTCCCCATAACCGCAGCTACCACTCTCCTCCCACTTGGCACAAAGCTTCGTCTTATGATAGTTGAAGTTGGTCCTTCCACTCAAACTCCTGCACTCAATCGAATCACCTGCACTTGTATCACTCACTCGATTCAAGCCACTCTCAATTCTCCCAACATTCTGATCACACTTATGAAGAAATTGGCAGTTATCACCATAAGGGCAATTCATTCCACTAAAGAAAAAACGACACTCTAGCCCTCTCCTTATAGCGTTTCTCTCACTAACATGCTCATCCATAGCTACAGTTTTCAACCCTGCCTGTCTGATTTCGCTCAGTTTATGAGCAAAATGACAGTTTTCACCATAAAAACATTTACGCTGTTGGAATAGATTGCACAATTGTGACTTGTAAGGAATCGATAGTTTGGACCTGTTTACTGATAAGGGAATTCTGGGTCTCTTGAATCCGAGATCGGAAAAAGATTGTTGGTTAGGGATTCTCGACTGTGGACGGTAATCATATGCTATTTTGCCGCCGGAATTAATTGGCGCCGAAATGTGAGCATCATCAAAATGGTTCGAGTTCATTGCTTAAAAATTATAGAAAACTATATGCTTTCTATGTGAAAGATGCGGCGAGAAGAAAAGGATTTGATGCAAACAGAGCACACCCAAACCAAATGGTTGAAAACTCAAGTTTGGTTTAAAAAGTTGGTGTGAGTGATAGTGAAAAATTTTCAGAAATGCGAAAAATGGAAAACATTTTAGCAGGAAACGAACTATTCGGTCACATAGTAGAGAATTGCGGCGATGATGAATGAGGATATTCGTGAGCAAAAAGAGATTTCTTTTGTTTTGGAGAGAGAGAGAGAGAGAGAGAGAGAGAAACCCTTGTTTCGAAGGTGGTGTGTACGATCATGCAAAGAGACGCAGCTCCTAAATGACCATATTGATCCTTCATGAAAACTTCATTCATTTTTCTCTCCCTTCATTGTACGCATCTTGTGAATTTTACATCGCTCCCCCTCTCCCTCTCTCTATTAATTAATTTTGAGTTAATTACAATTTTTACCCAATCTTTTACACCTTTTTCAAATCCATCCCTGACAATTGAAAGTTATCAGAAATAGTATCACCTTTGATTGTCTTTTTTTCTTCAATGTTTTGATGATTTAGTATTCATTTGTCTTCTTTGATTATTGAAAACTCAAATTCGGCATTCATGTAATGATCATCACACCGAAAGTTCGTTTTGATGATGGAATTGGAAGGAGAAGAACAAAAAAATCAAAGGTCATGTTATTTTTAATAACTTTCAAGATTGTGATAAATTTGAAAAATAAACGTGAAAAAGTAAAATAAAAAGTGTAATTAATCCGTTAATTTTTATACTAAACATGACGATGAGATGAAGGCCGGACATATTATGGGTAGGGTTGCCTTAATGATGGTCAGTTCCACGTAAGCCTCCACCAACTCAATTTTTTTTACCGGTATAAAATAGTCAAGTAATCGGCATGCAAAAGCCCCCATCACCAAATCGAATCACAGTAAAACTGTATTTTTTTTATGGGATCGTGCAACAACTTTCCTCCCCGTTGTATGCACCTTTATATATACAATAATGCTTCTTTAGGAGGTGGGTAGGTTTCTATTTTATCTCCTTAAGCATAAACCTAAGTTTACAGGGGTTGGCAAGTGAGTGATTTGATCAAGAAAGGCGTAGTCCAAATCCAATTATGAGAAAAAGTTAAAAGATGAAGGAATAAGAATACGTAGCAAGAAAATTAAAGAAATAACAACAAAGAAAATAAATCATTTCCTTTCCAAGTTCAAATAAATATGAATATCCATACAAGCAATTAGTCATTCTATCAAAATGATTTCTCAACAACATGCTACGCGTATTCTCGCATTTCTGCAAACACCCACATCTCAGTATAACATGCACGAATCGAACCCACAGAGAGAGAGAGAGAGGATGAAACAAGATAGCTACTGCCAGGAACGTACAGCGACCTATTGAAGCTTCTTTATTCCGGGGAAGGAAGGAAGGACTGCAATAAGGGCATCGCCATATCCAACAGGATCTGTGAATGTCAAGAGTTACATAGTGATCAGCATATGAGTAATAAAAACACGTTAGCGTCTTTCATCAACTAAAGTAATGGCAAGAAAGATGCATACCGCCATCTTCTCTAAGTATCTTGACCACCTCTCCAGATACGTCCGACTGTGGCAAAAATCAAGAGAGAGACTTGAAATGAGAAAATGGAACATAAGGGGTTCAGACAAAACACGTCTCTAGAATCTAGCATGCTGCAGCGTAACATCTTTACTAGTTGTGAAATTAGGAAAAGAGAAGTGGAAGAGCAAAATCATGTAGAGTGTTTGAACTCAACCATTCCAGTAAAGATGAAAGTCAGACACAAACCTCAACGGGGATTTCGCCGCCTAGCTGTTCAATGTAGCATAGCACCTGTCCCTCCTTTACTGTGTCTTTCTGTCGTGCAAAAATAGTAACCGGTTAAGTCAATAGGGAAATTGCAGATGAGTTTTGCGTCATAGTAACACTTATTAGGTATCAAGTGAAACAGGGCTGTAAACACAATGATAAGACTATTTTACATATATAGCATACAGCTCCTTGAATGTGCTAAGGATATCATCATTGTAGTTCACCAGATGTCAGTCTAGATTAACATAGAGACGTTATTATTCATATTCTTCGCAAAAATTAAGGAACTACACGGAGCAAGTAAAAGAAGAGTCTCTTTTTTTACTGACACACTGCTCAACAGACCAAAATTTCCTTATTACGGGTAATTGGTTTTAGATGTGTTTTATACTTGACAATTTAATTGAATCAAATTGAAAATTGAATATTAAAAAGTTCAATATGACAAAGCTTTATATACTTTTTATTACGCTTTCTTAAACAATAATGACTAGTTTATTTGTACAGATAAATAATTATTATTTACTTTAATAGTGTTATACCATCTTTAAACACAGAGGACACAAAACCTTAAACCCGAAAAGGGGGGGTCTCTATATAGTTAAAGAAAACCAACAAAAAAAAATTTGACAAATGGATGATTGCAGATGTGAGAATATTTACAGCAAAGGAATACATCGCACACTTTGCAGAAGCAAGCTTTACAAAATAATTATTAAAATCACCATTGCCATTTATTGAATATATGGGACTATTTTACCAACCCCATAAAAGGAAACATAGAGAGAGAGAGAACGAGAGAGCTACCTCTTTGCAAGAAGGAGGAGCCTTCTTCCCTTTAATGGTCCTGGATCTCCTAAAATACCCAACCTGCATCCAGAATAAAGTTAGTGATACAAACATCCAGAAAGTCTGTCATTCTTCACAGAAAAAGAATCGTTGGATATTTACCCTCGGAGATTGAAGTATGACCAATCCGTCATCTGCTGCCTTATCAAACTGAACTCCACCTGGGGAAGAAATTGGTCTGGAGAGTGCCAATGATGGTGATGAGGCCGAGCCATTTGAACCAGGTGTCTCAACAACTGCAGGGGCAGTAATAGGAGCAGGAGCTGGAGGCTGTGGAGGTGCACTTTGTTCAGCCAAGTCTCTTAAGACATATAACCGGAATCCCCCAAGCTGATATTTAAAGTAAAATTGAAGGGAAATTAGATGGAGAAAGAATTGCCAAGCTAACCATGGACAAAAAGAAAATAGCATTTGGGGGATGGGACAAACAACGTACTTTAAGTTCAAACTCCGCGATTGATGTTGTGTCACATAGTGCCGTCAAAAGAGATTCCACCTGCAAAATGAGATTTCAATAAGATGGCTGGAACCGGTATAGGAGACTGATGCCTACACATCAATTTTGTCACCAGTCCACATGTGGAAGCATAAAAAACTGCTATTTATGCATAAATTGTCATTTCATCTAGTTGACACTTTCAAAGAGGCTTAACACTATCATATGAAATTGAGAAGATACAAATCCACCAAATTGGTGCTAAAAGGATAACAAACAAAGAAGTTTATAAAATCCACCTAGTTCTCTTGACTGATTCCTCACCCAGAAAAAAATGTCTATGATTTCTTACATATTTCTTCAGATGACTATAAAATGTAGATGGCTGGTTGTGACATTTATCAATTGTTTTATTGCCAATCATCATTGAATTTTTCAATCAAGAAATTATTTGTTATCTAAAACAAGTGAAATGCATTATATACTAATACCATACATCGATTTATTGTAAACTCCCCAAAATAATTATTAAAAGCTTTTTTCCGTGATACTATATCCTATTTATCAATAAGGCCACAGCATGGAAAATACATCAATATTCAGGAAAAAAGCAAAATAAAACTGATGTATATAAATCAAATCCATGTAACATTGAGCAACTTGCCTCAAATGCATTAGGAATAAGTTTGCTGACTGCATCAGTTGATACAGTTTCTTTAGAATCGACTTTCACACTGGCTTTTGCTGCTGCCACGAAAGAGAAGCTACATTAGAAAGAGAAAGCAAAGGGTGCAACAAAAATAACATCTTGCAAATAATATTTGTTTGGACCAGCAGATATTAAGTGAAGAACAGAAGGATTCCACTTTCTTCCTTCCAAACATTACTTCTGTATATGCTCGTGACCAACTGAACTTAAATCTGAGTTCTTTAACTTCGAATACGGTACTTGATGGGCTAACTCTAAGAAGAAATTATGCCCTTAAATATCAAGTTGGCTACAAGTTTTATTGCTGTAAGATATAATTAGACAATGCACAAGAAGAAAATAACACAATTTCCATCTTAATGACAAGCCACAAAACCTTATTCTATTTTCACATAAATAACCAACCATTTAAATTGATCCTTATTATGAGTTTTATATTACATCAAGTAAATTTTCACACTAATTCTAATCATTAGACCAAACAGAACACGGCATCGACAATAAAACAGTTCGAATCAGAGCCAGAAGGCTAATGCCACCATATATGAAGCTTGAAAACCCCCCACAGAAAATTTACTCACAATCATCCTCGGAAGCTGAACTTCGAAACGCAATTATTGACTTCTTCGGTCTACGCAACAACACTAAACCATCAAATTGAACAATTTTGGGTGTCCTTAATCCATGCAAGGGTTGGAGCGTTCTCAATTTTGGCCTTACAGAACCGAAATCCAAGTTCTTTATCTTAAGGCCTGAAGGCCCAATACCACCTGCAACAATTAACCACCATCAAAATCAGCAAAAAAGATTTAATCTTTATTACTTTCTTTTACCCCAATGCAAGTTTCAGGAAAACAGAAACACGAAATACACACACATACAAACAAACACTAACTACCCAAAAATTCAAAATTCCTGAGAAGTAAATGCAGAGAAGTCCGTAAAATTATAATAATTAGAAAACCCAATTGCGCAAACTCCACAATAAGACGATCCATAAACAAAGAAAAAACATAGGTGACTAGAAATCAGCACGTATTCTGTTTTCATGACATGTAAACAGCATTATACATCAACAGCATAGAATGGAATTGGTGTGAGTTGATAGAGCGAGAGAGAGAGCTTACACGCAGCCATTCAGAGATGGAGAAGAGAGAGAATCGTGATGGCGGAGCGGAAGAGCTGCCAGAGAATCAGTATTTGAGCAGCGGACGATGTTAACGAAGAAGAGAGCCATAGCTCAAATTATATAGTGGGCCCAATTTCTTGATTTGCTTATCTGTTTTTAGGCTTTTTTCCTACACTTTTTTATTGACTTTTTTTCCCCTTCTCCACTTCTAAGTTCTAACTAAAAGAGGGTTTTTCCTTTTTCTTTTTTTTTATATTATTTATCATTAGCAGCAGATTCTCTACTTGGCCTAATATTTTATTATACTTTAAAAAATTATCATTGTCATTGAAGTATTATTCTTATTGGGCCTATGATTTAGCAATAATGAGTAGATGGATTTTTTTTTAGGGGACAAGGAGTTAGATGGATTATTCTCTTCTTTTTTAAAACTGATATTGGGATATGAAGCCTGAAGGTATAATATATTTCAAACATCTATTTTGATTTCCAAACACAAAAAAAAAATCTAATAAACTTTTTATTGTTATTGAATCTGTTTTAAATTAATAAAATTCAATGTTAGTCAAAGACTCAAAAGGGTTTGAGTTTACCTTGAACATTGGGCATTTCTCATATATTGTAATTTTGGGGCTAAATCGTATTATTACTAAATATCTTGGAAAACAATGTATTCGTTTTAGATAAAAATAATAAATATAAATACAACTTTATTTTTCCAATCATATTAGGCATGTGGTAGACAACCAATCAAAATCGAGATATTTTCAAAATCCAACCAACACCCCAATGAATTAGATTCATAAGAAAGAGATGGAAGACCTCTTAAGACTTAAGTTTCCTAAAATGGATCTTATTTGTTGACTCTCACTCTTGAATATTATTTTGTACGGTATTTATTATTTGAAAACAATATATATAACTGAGAGTGGCCTCATTTTAGAGTTTTATATTTGATGAATTGTTGTTAATTTGGTAGGTTTTTTTAGGGTAAATTTGGTAGGTATTTAAAAGCCACCAACAATCACATCTATGAAAGGACCAAAATTTGGCAACTACCAGCAAGTTGCGACCCACAAAGAGAGAGTGATGCCTAAATTAGATTTCGAGTTTTAATTTTTATTTTTTAATTTTTTCGTTTTCTGACCCAACAACAACCTTCCACAAAGTTTGATTTTCCTTTTACGTTTATATATGTGTTTTTTAGTGGGTACTTAATTAAATTAAGTAAAAGAAAATATCAACATCTTAAATCATGATATATTGAGTGAAGAATTTCTTGAGGTTATCAAAATGAAAGTACTGGTTAATCATATGCAATTATGCATATAAGGCTATATATACTTGATTAGAGCATAACTAACCCCCAATATACCAAAAGTTGTTAACTATAATATAGTCATACCATACCACCAGCTCCTCAGAATGATATGATGTAGTTGTGCGATTAGTAAAATACTTTTTTTTAAGTGGGTATATTTGAAAATTGCCACATTTTATTTAATAAACATAGAGTGCAATGTTGAGATTTTAGACTTCTGTTACTAATTAACTAACAAAGTATGAACTTACCCCCAACACATGGAAGATATTAGCGAGTAATTAATTTTAGTACTCCATCCGTCCCGCCATAAGTGGCCACATTTCCTTATTGGGTTGTCCCATCATAAGTGGCCACTTTCCTAATATGGAAATACCCTCTCTCACACAAAAGATGTGGGCTCCACCACTTTTTATCTTTTTACCCTTAAACACTCTTCTCCTAAATATCAGTGTCCAAAAGAAAGTAGTCACTTATCATGGGACGGAGGAAGTATGTGTTATGAAAAAAATAAATCAAAGGTATACTTGGCCTGTTTGATAGAGAATTAGATCATTTCATTTAATTTGGATCCGAGTTAAATTTTTTTTAGAACATTTGGATCTGAGTTAATTTTTTTTAGAACATTTGGATCTGAGTTTTATTATTTAGAAAGAACTAGTATTGCACCCGTGCGTTGCACAGTATAATGCATTTTAAAAATATATAATATATAAATCATCAAATCACATATTATTAAGGAGTATTAATTACTCCATCCATCCACGATATTTAGGACATAATTATTTTTGGAGGGTCCATCATATTTATACCACTTTCTTCTGGGATAATACCCCACACACATTCATTATTTTATACCTCACAACTACTCATTATATTGGGTCTCTTTCTCTACTCCCAAATACTACCTACCTAATATTTATTAACACACCCTACGTGACCTATATTTCATGGACGGAGGGAGTATAAAAATTCAAGCAACAAAAGAGAATAATAATATATTAGTTTTTCAGTATATAATTTAATAAGGACATTTCTAAGTATAACATTAACAAATACAACATACTCCCTCCGTCCACGAAATGTACCACTAAAGTTGTGCTATATATTTCATGGACGGATGGAGTATCAAACATTATGAAAAATTTCTTTTTACACAACACCACACACCAATACCTTCAAACCTTTCCAATTTGAAACTCTTGAAATATCCACATAAAATTGTCGAAAAACTGTCTGTCACACATAAAATGCATTAATCATCTAATATGTTAATTATGAAATAACACAATAAAATATAAAATTCATGCATTACATCAATATTTTTTAAAAAGAAACATTCAATCCAAATAACATTAATAATTATGACATATACTTCTTATTGAGAAAATCTTTGTACAAAATATTTCCATTAACCAATATTTTGTATATGTCTTTATTTAAAATATATAAGTATTTAAAAATTTATACATTTATTTTTCAGTTTACAATACACAAAAATAGAGAAACTTATTTTTTATATATATTTGAAAATACAATTTCGATTAAAATCCATTTCAAAATGCCATTAGAATTAAAGATGAACAATCATCATAATTATTTCAACCAATTTTACCATTTTTAATAATTCTTCATATCGAAATATATATTTTTAACTGTCTTTTAAATATTTTTTTCACTATTATATTTTTATAATATTTAGAAATCTAAATAATGAAAATAATAAAATTATTTTGGCAACTATTCATTGCACTATTTTTAAAAAAAAAATTATATATCTTAATCAAAATAATGTTGTGTTAAATTAGAACATTTATTATATAAATAATAAATATAAAAAGTAGAAATTTAATTATATAATCTCAAAAATTCAATTAAATAAGCAAAATCCATAACCATTCAATTTTATTAAACAATTCAATTTTTTTTAAGCCAAAAAATGATAAGCAAGAAAGGAGGTATATAGTAATTGACTATCATATATTATTCATTACTTATAAAATGACTTCAAGTCAATACCTATTATCTACTAAATTGGTTTTGGAGGGAAAATGGTAAATTTGTTAATAAAGCTACAACTCTCTTATTTAGTATTAGTATAGAAATGAAGAATCAATTTGTGGGTCTGGGCCAATTTATATATCCACCTTTAAGCAGAAGTCCGAATTGATTTCTACCAGGCCCAGCCCAGTTCACTTCTCCGCATTGTATCCCACACCGAGAATACAAACCATATATATAAGGTTTATAATAGAGAAGGCAACAAACAACTTCGTCGATAAACATCCGATAAAATTGGAACGATGCAGAGAAGATTAGCATGGCCCCTGCACAAGTGAGTAAAGTCATCTCACTTTGTGAAAAGTCACAGATGATATCTATATAGATTATTTTTAAAATTATTCAATGAATATATTTGATAAACGATACAAATTTTTGACGTTAATGTTAGTATTATTTTTTAATTTTTCGTTACATTACTTCCTTAGCTCATTTCCTTAAATTTCTACTCTATTTTTTCCACTTTATTATTATTCAAATTTCTTATTAAATATGTTCTAATTATATTTAACATTATTAACTAATGAATATATACATTTTGTAAAAAAAATAATTTTTTTGTCATCTATGTTCACCACATATATAGGTTTCCTAAATTCACTAATTTTGTATGTAATTTTGTTACATTGAAAATCTTGTTTCCTTATTGCATCTCTTCAATAGTAAAATTATTTGAAATTTGATTGGTTATTGTAGTATATCTTGTGATTTTTAGTTTTGGTTGACATAAATCATATAAATAATTTGATTACTTATGCCTATCAACACTAATAGTAATAATTATGTTAAGAAGTTGTGCACATTCTAGAAAATTCTAGATATAAAATATTATTTTGCAATTATTAGAATAACAAAAGATAAAAAAAAATGAAAAAATGAGAAAGTAAAAAAAAAAAGTGTAAGTGTGGATGTGTGAAAGAATAGTTTAGAACGAAAAATCTAAAGAGTTAATCACAATCACACATAAACTTGTCAATCCAATGATCAACTGATAATACATTAGTATAAATAGGTTCAATGTCAAGTTTATATGATAAAGTACAATGAACAAAAGATACATTAGCAATTATAACTTAAAAGAAGTGACGATTTGATTTTCATACAGAATAAAATCAAATGTAAAATATTATTAATTATTTTGGCTCAGGCCTCATATTATGTCAATTCGACCTCGCGCATTCCGTGCATCTTACGGGTGAAATACTATAAGAAAAAATCAAAATAATCCAGAGTTGGCGTGGAATGTGCGTGGAATGGAAAGAGAAAGTGGAACAAATTTGTGATTCTATGAAGGGCGCTCACGATGTCGCTTACACCGTTACACGAGCAAACCCCACTTGCAATTAATTAAAATTATGTATTACAAAATTGCCATACAATTAGTCTTTCCATCAATTTTCGCACAAAATCATGAATTCAAACATCTTCCCGCTCTGGTTCTCTCTCCCCAAATGAAAGCATAAATTTCATTTAGCGTTACTCGGCCCTAAATCCTCACTTTGCTTACACCCGACGTTGAATCCGCCACCACCACTCCGCCGTCGCCGCTCCACGCCACTGCCTTCCCGATCCGCACCAAAGCTGCTCCTCTCCCCTCTTCACTCTCTGCCGACGCTCAACTCTTTTTTTCTCTTTCGCCGATGCCGTACAGTCGATCATATGTTCTATGTCAAAATCTATATTTCTACATTGATCTTTTTGTATTTCGAAATCTGAATTTCCTAATTCCAATTGTTGTATTTCGAAATCTGAATTTCCATTAGTTCTATTCCGAAGCAGACTTGGTTTGTTTGTTTCGAGCTTCCTGCTGTACTTGTTTTTGGACACGGCTCATATACTTGGAGATTGGATTGTTAATACATGCCTGCATGTATATGATTTGATTGTGATATTTGTTATTGTGTGTATTAATTAATCTTTCCCTTATCTGTATGTGTAAATTCATTTTATAAGTATGGCCTCGAAGCTATAATATATATGAAGATGTTTGTATATTCTAAAATTTTGGAAATAGATCATTAATTATTTTCTATTCTATTTTAAAGTTGAATATAGTAGAAGTAGACTATTTTGTATAGAATTAGAATGGGGCAAATGCTAGCCTAGGGTCCAAAGTAGACCTGCCCATTTTTCACGAACCGCCGGTTCGGAACCGGCTCGAACCATTGGTCAACGATTTTTTAACCGGAATCGTGGTCAACGGTTCCGAACCGTAACTGGAACCGGCGGTAGAAGGGATGGTTACGGTTCAAGCAAATTGGTAATCGGAACCGGCGATTAATCGGCGGGCCTAACCGGCGGTTATCCGGCAGGCCTATAAAACCGGCGAACCAGCGGTTTATGTGATTAACCGGCGGTTTTCGGCTTAAAATATTATTTTTATTTTATTTAATTACCTCATATGTATATCTATAAATATATATCCCTGTGAGAATTTATTTATTCCACACCATTTCTCTACACTTTATCTTCTTGTCTTTACTAAAATTTCCATTCTTTTCAAGCATTCATTGGAACTTATGCTAATTGCTAATGTAATTATAAATTATGTAATGTTAATTTTAAGTACTAGTAGAGTGGTACATGCGATGTATGTAATATTGATAGATTTTAATTAATAATATATATATATATATATGTCAAACATAAAATAATCATATGATAAATAGATATTAATAATAAAATACTATACAAGGGTATAATAGGTCAATCAAATTTTGTAAATAATGCTCTTTTATAATAGGTATAGATTAATAAAAAAATGAGTTAATTTTCTTCATTTGTTTTAATGCTCGTTTTGTACTTCATTTACGTAATGTTCTTTTTTGTAATCAAAATAATACATTTCTATTAGTATATTAAAAAAAACTAAAAAAAAATCCGGCGGGCCGAACCGTGAACCGGCAGTTTTAACCGGAATCGGAACCGCCGGTTTTTTGGCTCGACCCGAAACTGAGAATAGTGTAGACGGGCCGGTTACGGTTTACCCCCGGGGAAAATCGTAACCGGCGGTTCAAGGCCCGGAACCGGCTGGCCTTGAACCGTGGGCACGTCTAGTCCAAAGTTTTTTTTTTTAATATGACAAACATTAGTCTTACGTGGAATGGAATGACTTGCTATAAGAGCAGTGGCATTGGTGGGCGGAAGGGGGTGGGCAGCGCCGATGGCGCCCAGGGGAGGGCTGGTGGGGTGGGCGGCAGGGCGCCCGGGCGGGGATGGAGAGCCACGTGGCAGCTGGTGTGGGTGCTGCACACGTGGAGAGCGGAAAATGAAGGGGAAAGAAGGAGAAGGAGAAAGAAGGAGGGCGGCAGAAATAATGGAGAGCCCACCAATGTGGAGAAATAATTTGTGTCCACCCTACCCCACCAATATACCACTTTTAATATTATAATATTGGTGAGCACAACTTTTTTGTGTCCACCTATGTGAGTGCTCTAATGCAATTATACGGGCTAGAGTTTTGTAGAGGTCTCTCTGTGTTTAGGTTGGACAAAGAAGCATGATTATTTATTAAGAGATTTATATTGGGTCATTCTATCTTTAGGAGGCGTTTATTTTGCGTGATAGAATAGATTGATAAAATATAGAATTGACTATATTAAGGATTAGATGATCAAAAAAGCTCAAAAATAATCAATCCATCAAAGTAAATATATTATTTTTATCTATCTATCCCATCACCCAAAGTAAACGCCCTCTTAATGTAATAAATGTGCTGCACCACTAGGAATCAGTTATTCTATTGCTGGTGTTACAAGTTTTTGCTCTCTTAATTTCTACAAGGACTTCAATTTTACATTATATAACATGAGGGCATTTTATTCTTTGAACAGCTATAACTAGAATTATATATGTTAAAAAGGAATACTATGCTCAACTCTTGAGTACTCTTATAGTGGGTTATATGAACCGTGCGTATACAACAAAGAGAATTTTTTCAAGGCCAGTAGATAGTAAAATTAGAGCTGTAATTTTTTGCTGTCTTTAATTTATTTTTTGAATTTTCAGGTACTCAATTATAATCTTGAACTGCACGAGAACTTCAAATGCTCGATGGCATCGAAATTTCGAAATGAGGTTAGCTAAATGCGAAGACTATTTTATCCTAATTTTGATTTCAAATCCGAAAGTTCTTTCTAATCTAGGCTCATGATAGAAACCATATTTATTATTTAAATTTCTGTAAAAGCAGTTGGTCTAACATATTTAGAAGTTTATTTTGTGTTATAAAAAACTAATTTAATTCTTTTTTTTGTTGTAGGGACCAAATAGCGACACCAAAGAAGAGAATAGTGTGTGCGTGTGTTAGCCTAGTGATAGAATGGTTAATATCCGGGCCATCATATACATATAGCTATATCATTCTGATTATTTCTTACTTTAGCAAATAGATTTCTTTGTAATATAACATGCGTAAATTCGTTTTAGGGTTTAGAAATTAGATTTCTTCTATACATATAGCTATATATCACATGTTAAAAGGTAATTTTTACTTAAATAGCAAAATTGTTCAACTTTTTCCAATTATAATCCAAACTATTAAAAATATCAATTAAATGGCAAAACTATTAAAGTTTTCAGAATAATATTCTAGATCAAATTTTCGGAAACATTTTTACTTTAATACTTGAGTTGAATATGATGGTATTTTGTTCTCTTAATAAGCATATGTATTGTTAATATATTTATTTTATATTATATATATGTTACTATTAAAAAATATGAAAAACGAAGAAACAATTAATTCAATAGGAAAAGGATTTTATGTCCTTTTGATTTCTAAAATTATTGTCTCAATCAATTACTTTTGATTTCGGAATTTCCTTTTGAATTATGATCCTAAATATCCTGATTAATAAAGATAAATAAAAATAAAAATATAATAATAAATGGTAATTGAAGAAAAAAATAAACTAAAAAAGAATTGACTTCTGAAACTTTATGTTTTAATTTATATGTATACATTTTAAAAATAATTTTATATCTTATTTAGAAGTTGTGATATTGTTCGCGTTAATTATTAATCAAAATTAACAAATTAATTTTATTTCATGTATCTAAATTTATAATTATGAATGACAATGAATCTAGTATACTAATTTATTATGTATTTTCTAAATCTAAATTTGTTTAGAATTTTCTACATGTTCGTCCTAATCTCGGTTAAAATATTGACTTTACTGTACATACTCGTCTCAAATCCGTTGAATAATACTCGATAAAAATATGAACACTCCAAGTAATATTAATTAAAATTAGTAAAAATCCTTCTTTCTATGTTATTTTAATTGTCTCGTTGGTTTATTCTAAATTACTCGATAAAAATATAAACAAAGTTAATATGAATTAAAATTAGTAAAAATCCTTCCTTTTTAAGTATATTTGAACCGTCTCGTTGGTTTATGTTAAATCGATATCTCTAACCTTTGTCAAAATGCGAAAAAAAAATGTTTACATCTTCAAAGTAATATTAATTAAAATTAGTAAAAATCCTTCTTTATATGTTATTTGAACCGTCTCGTTGGTTTATGCTAAATTATTCAATAAAAATCTAAACAAAGTTAATATTAATTAAAATTAATAGAAACTCTTCTTTTAAGTGTATTTGAACCGTGTCGTTGGCTCATGCTAATTAAATCGATATATCTAATCTTTGCTAATTTTATAATATTAAATATATATATATAGATTATTATATATGATTTAAGAATGTATAAAATAAGGATTTATAAGAATGTATTACGAAATTGTTATTATTTTAATATGTGTAATAGAAGAAATTAATTAAATAGAGGGAAAGATAAATATGAGATGTGATTAATAGATAAACATGTGATATTTCAAGAATATGAAATTAATAAAATTTTAATTAATAAAATTAGAATATATATGAATTTAAATTAGACAAATTACCAGAATAAAGGAAAATCTGAACGGAGCACCGTGGAGGGGGCAACTTTATTTTCATATTATAAAAATATATAAACAAAGTTAATATTAATTAAAAGTAGTAGAAATTCTTCTTTTAAGTATATTTGAACCGTCTCGTTGGTTCATGCTAATTAAATCGATATATCTAATCTTTGCCAATTTTATAATATTAAATATATATATAGATTATTATATATGAATTAAGAATGTATAAAATAAGGATTTATAAGAATGTATTACGAAATTATTATTATTTTAATATGCATAATAGAAGAAATTAATTAAATAGAGGGAAAGATAAATATGAGATGTGATAATAGATAAACATGTGATATTTCAAGAATATGAAATTAATAAAATTTTAATTAATAAAAATTAGAATATATATGAATTAAAATTAGACAAATTACCAGAATAAAGGAAAATCTGAACGGAGTACTGTGGAAGGGACATCTTTATTTTCGTATTAGTAATAGATTAGTTCAAGAAATTATGATTGATAAAAATAAATTAATTTAAAATATAATAATATATTGAAATTGAGGAAAATAACAAATAAATAAAGTAAAAAAGAATTGATAATGGTTTAGAAAAAGTGGGATAGATATCCCTAGATATCCCATATGGGCTCGGAGTCGGACGCCTCAAAAGTCAAACCTCCGAATCTCTTGTACATGACATCAATTCTAAATGGTCAATTCATGCAATCATGTTATTGGAAATGAATTAACTGATTGCTTCTCAATGCTCTTTGATGCCTAAGCCTAATCTTGAAGTTCTAAAGCTTCTAGAAAGCAGTGGAATTCACTAGTGTAAACCCACTTCCCTGTGCAATAAGGTAACCACTTAATTATATACTAGTCAGTAACTCGAATTTTTTGTTCTTTTCTATAGTCCTTCTGGTACATAACAAAGTTATCTGCATAATAAAAATATTAAATATTTCATTGATATAAACAGGTATAGATTGTTTATTATAAATAAATAAATAAACTAATACCTAATATTTTTTATTTATTTATATTAGGTATTAGTTATTAAGCTAAAAATTGGTTAGTAAACCCCCATTAAAGATGCTCTGAGAACTCTCGCTGGGAAACCCCATGTATAGCAGGCACATGTATAGCAGGCACACGCCTTAACTGCATCCAAATTTTGTACCTTACTACCTTTAGGCTTATTTTTCTCACTTTGTTTTTTATTTTTACCAGATTATTATAATTTATTACCTTTATTTTCTAATAACTAGTCTCTATCTAGTTCTTACTCCATTTTGCACTCTGCATCTATTTTATTATAAAAGTTTTGTAACCATAATTAAGGATAATTAATACTGTAATTATAATGAAGTCTATTAATTTGATTCAAAGATTGATTATTCATAGAATAACTCATTACCGGTCTGATCATATATAATCGGACTAATACACTATAATCTTTCTATCTGCGTCAATTTAGTTTTTCTTTTCTTATTTTAAAAGAATTCTTAAAGGACAATGGGTGATCATATCGTTTCAAGGACAACTTATAAACACAATTCATAATCGAATATAAAAGAAGTCGTGGCTTATCAAAGTTAGTACTCCAATTATATTTTGAATGTGAAAATCATAAAATTTTATGATAAATTATATAAATTATGTGTGTAAGAAAATGTGTAAAGATCGTATTAATATATGCAAGTGAGAAAAGAGTGATTGTACGTGTTGCATGGGGGGTTGTAACGTTGGGATGGATGGAATCTTTTGCGTTGTAGAGTTGTACCGGATAAGGTGAATATTTGATAGTGTGATTAAATAAATACGAAGCTCAGTGCTGAATCACACGTACACGCGTCGGACAGCTACACACGTGGCAACTTACCCTTCTCCCTACATACTCTATATATTCTACTCAATTCTCCTAATTCAACTCATCTTTGCATTCTAACTACACTTTCACTCTCAACTGTTTACTTTCTACCTACTTTCAACTCATCATTTCCCAATTTCATCATCCAAAAATGTCGTCCCACGAGCAAGGCTACCAAGCTGGTGAAGCCAAGGGTCACGCTCAGGCATCTCTCTCTCTCTATATATATATATATTATAGTCGCGGTCTTTAAATTTAATAATGTTACTTCGTAAAATATTGCAGGAGAAAACTGGGCGCGCAATGGACACGGTGAAGGACAAGGCGCAGGGGGCGAGAGACAAGGCTTCGGAGGCGGCGGAGGCGACGAGGGAGCGCGGGCAAGAGACGAAGGAGCAGACGGGGAGCTACGCGGGCGCGGCCAAGGACAAGACGGCCGGGGCGGCGCAGGCGACCAAGGACAAGGCTTACGGGGCGGCGGAGGCGACGAAGGAGAAGGCGTCGCAGATGGCGGAGTCCGGGAAGGAGACGGCGCAGGCCGGGAAGGAGAAGACGGGGGGATTCCTGCAGAAGACCGGGGAGCAGGTGAAGGGGATGGCGACGGGGGCGGCGGATGCGGTGAAGCATACGTTCGGGATGGCGGAGGAGGAGGAGGAAGATGTTCATAAGAAAAGGGATTATTAGTTTGTTGTGGAATTTGTGTTGTGCTTGTATTGTTTTTTGCTTATGGGGTTTCCTTCTTGTCTTTTTTAGTAAGAAACGAACTCGAAACTCTCTCTCTCTCCCCCTCTCCCTCTCATCATCTTGACTCTTGAGGGGGTGTTGGGAGTTTCTATTTTACTCTACTTGAAATAAGACTTATATATCTTTGGTTGATTTTCTCAACACTTCGTATCTTTTCTTCTCTTTTTCTGTCTGTTAAATTTCTGGTATGATCCAAGCAAGGCTTCGACAATGCAATAATATATCAAGTAAAACTAGAATAATTGTGCGACGTAGTTGTGGTATAAAGCTCTATTTTTGTTGTCAAAGTATTAATTAAACTCTAATTACAAGTCCTCGTCACAAATATTATGTTCTGTGTATATATACTTGTCTTTAATAAAAGAACTGAACTCTATTTTTGGTGTCAAGAGTGATCAGAAACTTTTGGCCCAAAATTCCTTGCTGCATGCCAAAAATTGTACAAAGTCAAGTGTGCTGTCGCGTGTCAAGTAAATTAGAATATCGTCATTAATTATGATAATTATCAATATAATATTATATTTTTCTCTTCAAATATATGTATATATTTTTTTTTTTCTATATCGATCGAAGTAAGTAAATCATTGAACAAAATGATCATATTCCATAATTTCCATTACATTACAATTATACCTACATGCATGAGGCATGTATATTCTAATATAATCATCATCAATTATTCTTTATCCTAATTTCTTAATTACTATTACGAAAATTTTAACCCTCTTAATTATATTTTTGAAACTACTATGCATACTATAAATATTGAATATTATATGTGAAAGAAAGGTTTCAGTTCTACCAAAGAAACAAGGGTTCCAGTTCAATCTCTACCAAAAAATAAATAAATTCTATAATAGTATACAACTTCTTTTAGGTGTATGGTTCTGTCATCATATAATTTCAAATACTTCACTTTCCAAATTATATCATTATTTTGGGTGAAAACTCCTAATTAATCAATGAATCAAAGACAAAAAATCAAATGTAAAAGAAATACAATGCCAAATAAAGAAGCTTTGAATGTTAATCTTTTACTAGGAGTGCAAAAAGAAGAGGAAATGATTCCAAATAAGAAGAGCGAGCTCTCACTGGATCAAAAATGCCAAAAGAAAAGCGTTCCAAAATTACAAATAATTTGTCTACATTAAATATCTGAGCAATTCATCTCTTTCGTCCGGTCAAAAATGCTACAACTTTCTGCTACAATCGTTGGAGATTTTAGGAGCTTGCAGAAACCGCAATTGTGCCTCAACCAAAATTTCTAAATATCAATCAAACTTGAAATTCTTTTTTAGTAGTCAGCTTCGTCAACAACAAGCTAATACTGCTCCAGCAATCCAAACAATCTCAGGTAACGCTCATCGTTCGATTAACGGCTAGAATTCCTGTCGAAATAGGACGAAAACTATCATCAAGGAGTGTCTATAGTTGCTAATATAATCACATCTCACTCATACAATATTAAGACCACATAGATCCCAACGAAGAAGAGGCTAATAGATGAAGACATTTCCCTACTTAGCCTAGGTTGGAAACCTCAATTTCTCCTAACATTTTTGTCTAAATGCAAAACCATTTACATGGATCCAACTCTCAAGTAATAGCTGCATCATACAGAATTCACAAAGAATGGATGTTATTGAATTTCGAACTTGTTTTGATTTGTCCTTCGGTTTCATAATTAGGCCTTCAGATCATATCTAACGAGTTTTATTGGGAATAACTGGACTTGATGAACTCTGCCAAGAGGCATGACGAGTACCCTACAAAACTGCATTTACATTAACATGGCGAATTCTATGTCGAAGAAAGTTAAGGCACACAGAACCTATCTATGACATTTTAATCCTAGATTGTCACTATAATTACTTACAAATCAAGGTTTTGCAGTGATGATGACTTTAGCGTTAATAATAACACATTGTTTAATGTCTGAACCGCACATTAAGAAAAAACTTTACTCAGAAAGACCACATACAGGAGAACCAAAATTATATAATGAATGACGAGACTCATGTAAGAAAACTTCCCAAATTTCTTACCAAAGTGTACATTTGAGATTATTATAACTGCTTCTAGCTGATGTTGCTTGTAGAACACAGATATCGAAGCATGTACTCATTAGAAGAACATGTATCGGCCAAATCTTGATGTAACCTAGTAACTGCCTTCTGCAAAGATTTCAGAGCAGGAAGCAGGTTTCTGGAATTCTGCTGAATAGAATTTCCATGGGCTTTGCAGAGTTCCTGTAAAACACAAGACGATTCAAAATTCAAACAAAACAAGATCAGCAATGCAAAACGAAGACACAAACATAATAGGGATACGGATGCAATCATTTTTTTAGCTTTGTATAACCTGGGACCATCGGAGGATGAACTCCAAATGTGGACACTGCTCCAGGAGATCCCCGAGTGCCTGAACTAATCTCAGCAAGTATCTGAAGGGGACTGATGAAGCAACAGCTGGTATATCTGGAGGACTAACAGCAACAATACACTTCTTTATTAACGTATCTTCATTCAGACGTAGACTGAGTATCAGAGCTCTTTTTGGTTGATCTTCTTGGAGAGCTGCATCAACGGCCTATTCAAAAGGTAAATTAACAATAGATCAAACAACTGCGAGTTATACTTGCACATCAATGAAGACAGAATCTGCTGAATGACTATTGAGAATGAAGCTTTACAGAAAATTGTGCAGCTATTTAATTACAGTTCGTGCAAAATAGATGTGAGTGGACAATGGCCAAATATCTAAAGGAACTTGTCCACTGAATATTAGTAATGCTCACCTCTGGTGTAACATCAATGTCCAGATCAGTGGGGTCAAATATAAAGGACTCGTCCATAGAATATATCAATACCCCTTCTGTAGTTGCAGCAGCCCAACTTCGGCCAGTCGGAGCAATTCTCAAGCACTTTGTTCGAATAATAGGCCTACCGTGGTTGGGCATTGATCCGGGAAGATCATATGGCAATCTTTTTTGTGATTGCCTATCCACTCCCTCCTCTGTGTCACTGTCATCATCATCTATCAAATCCAAAGGTCCAGCTTCAGTCATATTCTTTGAGTTTAAGAAATCAAGAACCCCATCCAATGATAGATTATGCGTTATCTGGAATCTTCGCAACAGTACCTGATAAGTTTTGCAGAACTTTTTCAGTACAGCACGAAGAATAATATGGTATATAGAATGGAAAAACCACTAAGCATATTACAGCCTTTTCCCACCAGGGAAAGCTGTGAGCAACACATATATTCAACAAAAAACAGCAAAGACGCATAAAAATGACTCTTCATGTGCATTCATACATACAGTAATAAAGCAAACACCATAAAGAAAAATCATCGACAAATAAGTAGTTGAATCGGAGTAACAGATAATAAAAAGTTAGGTTGGAACGAACCTGATCAGCAATATCATACATACAAATGTATTTACTACTTCCCCCGGCTAATATGTAGCTACCATCAGCAGAATAATTCAAAGTTGTGAAGCATTTTCCAGCAGAGGAGTTTGCAGACGACCTGCGATCAGTCATGAGACGCCCACCAGCAATGTCTCTGCGTCCTTCAATTGTGAACATTTCCACGCCTTCTAGTGAATCCCAAAAATGAATGTGCCCATCTAGTGTGCTTGTAGCCAGCTGTTTGCCATCCGGTCGGTAAGCAAGTGTAAGAACATCATGTGTGTGGTCAAATTTTTCAACACCACCTTTTCCTTCAAATATGTCCCACAAGCGCACAGTTTTATCCCAAGAAGAGGAAGCCAGGGTAGCCTTTAGAATATGGAGGAAATGAAACATTGTTAGATTAAGCCACCTGGCAATAATTTTCAAGTTTGCTGGAAGGAAACATTGCAGGGAGTTTCAAGCTTGCAGGCATTGATTATTGACAATCAGGGGGTTGTTGAAACAATGATCTCTCATCAGAGATGTGTACGTAATGGAACCCAGAGAAACTTACACTAGCGGGAGAAAACATTAATCCGTGAACAGGACCCTCATGACCGCTGAGAACATCCAACAACCGGCCTGTCTTCATTGACCAAACAAAAATCTAGAAGCATTCATGCAAATATTATCCAATTAGTAAATCACAGAGATATATGACAGAAAGTTTCAACTTTCAAATCTATACATAGCAAATATCTAAACCTCAAATGAATCAAGAGTTCCAGCACAAATCACTTCACCACTCTGATCCGCCACCAAAGAAACAAATTGCTTAGGTGTAGGGGTAACAAACGTTCTAAAGTTTCGATAGCGGAACAAATCCCAAGCACGAACAGTCCCATCCAGAGAGGCACTAAGGAGACAATGGTTGTTTGCCATGAAATGCAGTGCAGTAACAGCATTTGTGTGCTCAGAAAATGTCACAAAGCAGAAGCCTGAAGAAGCGGTCCAAACCTGTAATAGCATTAAAACTCAAATTTTTAGCTAATGCCCTTTGCAAAACAATTGAACATCTAAAGGGGATATAATTACACAACTATCACTATTTTGTTGCAAATTTCACCTTCCACTTGGACCAAAAAAAACAGTTACTGGTTCATTACTATATTGAATGGATGTATTATCATTGATCACTGCTAAGACACATATATATATTAGCAATGACACCAAATACGGCAATACCATATGTAGCACTTGATCAAGAGCCGGGAATGCACTTACCTTGATCTTGTTATCATCTGCCCCAGTCGCCAACAGCTGCGAATCTGGTGAATACGCAAGGCAATTCACATCAAAATAATGCCCCTGCTGCTTCAATATATAACTCTCCGATTTCCACTCCCACACAAGCAACTGCCCAAGCTTTGCACAACCAAATGTCAACCAATTCCCCAGACCATTAAACACAGCTGTTGTAATTTTCTCTCGTGAAATTGATAATAAGTGAAGGCATACAAAATCAGGCATTTGATACAATGCAAATACCCCATTAGAGAATCCCACCACCACCATATCGAGCCCTCTGTGATAATCGCATGCTGTTAACTTAGCCGGTGCTTGCATAAAGAAGTCCTTTTTCAACAGACTCCACTTCTTTTTGTGTAATAAAAGTCCATCCTCTTCATCAAGCTCATCATCATTAGCATCAAAATCCTTCCTTTTCTTCAAATTAACATTATTACTTTCTTCTGCATTCCGAGTCTGCTCCGGTGTCCCTGGGGATTCTGGCTCTGAAGAATCTTCCTCCATTTGATTAACTTCAGAATCTTTGCTACTATGCACCCAGGTAAAGATTGCACCATCACGCGATAAAGTATAAACTTTAGAAACATCATTCGTCTTCTTATCAACCCCAAAAAAAGCTCCCACTATGGTGTCTCTATGACCCAAAAATAAGAACGGCTTAGTATAGCTCTTCTTCTTCTTACCTTTGTTCAAATAAAAAAGCCTCGCAGTCAAATCCTTAGACCCCACAACTATATAATCGGAGTTAGGGCTCCAATCCAACGATGTAATCCGATCATTACAATCAGCAAATGTCTTAATCAGCTCAAAGGGGAAGAATTCCTTCTTAAATCCTGGGGAGCGCCATATCTGCAGAAGCTTACCGGCGGCAACGGCTATCAGTCGACCGTCGGGACTGAATTTCACGTCGGCGACGGGATGCTTAAAGGAGAGACGGTGCAGCACAGCGCGGCGGGGGAGGTTTATGAAGAGACAGCGGTTGTTCTCGTCAACAGTGAGGAGGAAGACGCCGTCTGGTGAGGCGGCGATGCGGCGGAGATTAGTGGAGGCCTGACAGGGAAGGGTTGTGGTCTCGGACTTGAGGAGGTCGGTGACGGAGACGCGGTTGCCGACCGGCGAGACAAGCAGATTGTTGTTAACGACGGCGGCGTTTCCGCCGCGGTACGGCGCGCCTAACAGATTATGGAACCTATAATTCATGGTGAAATTGTGTGTGCGAACCAACCTGAATTAGGGTTTTGGCGGTGAACAACGTTCTTGGATTTGCTTGCTTAAACCCTAAAACTCAGTGTAGGCGAAGCCGAGGGAAAGGCGAGTTGAAGTCTTAAACAAAGTTAGTTTTTTATTTATTTTTATTTTATTTTTATTAAGAAAAAGAAAGTTAATGTAAATAGACTTTTAAAATTGTTTGCGGCATTATGGGAAATATTTTGAAATATGCTGAATTATGATACTTTCTCCGTCCACAATAAATTTGCCACATTGTGGATGGCACGGATTTTAATAATTTGTTGGTTGATTGTATTGTGAGTGAGATAAGGTTCCACTTTTTATATAGTTTTAAATTGTGGTGTGAGTGGAAAAGGAAGTGAGGTGTGTGAGGTATATTACTATAAATGGATGTGGCAATTTTTTTATGGACGGATCAAAAAAAAATTGTGATAAATTTATCGTGGACGGAAGGAGTATTTCAGAATATTTATTTTATATATGTGTGTGTGTCGGAGATAGTAAGCATTCAATTTCCCGTCTAAATAATACTCCAAATTCGATCATTTTTGTTTTGTACATTTTTAATTTATATGCATCTAAAAACGAGTTAATTATATTTAGAAAGATAGTTTATAATTCTATTATTATAATTGGCAATTAATTTTATATTACTTGTTTCCTTTTTAAAAAGTATCTATTACAGCTGATATTTTTAGATTTATCAGGAAAAAAATGGAAGTTACCAAAATAAAGTAAAACTATATGTCTATTGACATTTTAAAAATGCTGTTTATTTGTATTATTATTTAATATATTCAAATAAACAAAATGAAACCATGGTATAAGCAATGTAATTTTTAGGCAATTGTAACATATGCCGATTTTGGCCGAACCATGTAAATTGTTGTGTTTCCTTTCTTGTTAATTTTATTTGTTTGTGCTAATTTTTCTAATAGTGTACGAAATGAAAATAAAGAATTAGATATCTACATATATGAGCCCCCAATTACACAATACATGAAAACAAAGAAAGAATGAACATCTCAGAGAGAGAGCCACTGCCTTATACATTGATCAAAACAAACAACTATCACCAAACACCAAAATACCCACTGGAATATTACATACCAAAATAACTGCTTCAAAATATATAGAGTAATTAATATTACTTCAAAACTTTATTTTACTATCAACCAAGTAGCCAAAACTTCTGTAACTCTTCCACCCAGTGCTTGCAACTACAACTCTACGCGCTCGCCTTCCTCTTATTGTTCCCCCCGTCCTTCAGTTAAAGTCGTGATCACGAGCCCTACAGCCCCAGCCTCGAGTTTAGCCAATTGCAGACCTCGTCCATCTCCTTAGGCACGGTATAGTGACCGATCCTGAAGAATAAGCCAAAGCAAGTTTGGGTGGATTAGAGGAAAGCTCATGACATAGGGTTATATTGGATTCAAATGGAAGACTTAGACGATACCCTTCGTAGGTTTTGAATGATAGATTTCGAAAACCAGCAAGGTTCAAGGCATGGTAGGACTTCTCTCCATGTTTATGAGGTACCACTTCATCACCTGTTGAAGAAATTAGTACGAGCTAATGATGACAATGATCAACAGAAGTAAATTGAAATTCAGCACTGTATGAATAATTTGGATAAATGTTTCGAAGATGAAAATAGTTCCCAGATTAAAGTTCCAGAAAGTTCTCAAGGTCTTCAAGAAAGATCAGAAAGATTTAAATTTTTGGAAAGGTATGATGCATACAGAGTCCATGAGAGAGCAGAATAGGAAGAGATGCAGCACGTCTTGCAGCGTCGTGTGATCCTTCGATCTTGTTTCTCAGACTCCTGCAGTAATAAAAAGATCAAGATTTAGTCAATAGAACAAAAAAACTGAAAGACAACAAAAGCATGCATAAATGCACCCAATTTCTTTAAAAAAAAAATGTGATGTTATATCAATTTTACTTGGTGAAAATGCATAATCTGAGTACAATAGAAGTCTAGTTTGAGAAATGTCCTAAGTGAAGTAGTATGTTAGAATAGTGGATTTTAATTAGTTATGAAATAACCTTGCAGCAGGAAGCCAACCACTTAGGCCAACTATGGCCCTCAGGTTAACAGTGTATGGGTAACCGTTTCCATATTTTCCCTGCGTAAAGCACGTTGCAGAATAGAGGGCCGTTGCAGCTCCCATGCTGAAGCCTCCAATACCAAGTTTAACTGCAAAAGACAAAGTAAATTAGCAATTACAGTAAGCTTATGTCAACTCTTCGATTCATTTCATTTTTTCAGAGACGGGGAATGATGATTGATCGTCTGCTAGAAGACAAAATTATGACTCTGGTGTGAAAAGGGCCTTTTGGAAGAGTAGATAAAATAATGCAATATAGGTATACCACACCAAAGCAAGCTATGGTGCTACTGATGCTAAGAAATACCATTAAGGTTAGAACAAGAACCTTAACTTTAAGCAAAAAGGAAACTTTATTCTCTAAAGTTATCTTTAAGCTTTTTGAAAATGGCAATTCACACATAATAATGAAATAAGTGATTTTAGCCGTAAGGTATCTTACTGTCAGCAGGCTCTGTGGACAGTAAATTAGCGATATGTGCTGCCGAGGCATCTAAACCTTCAAAATCATCGGGACAATCTTCAGAAAGCTCTCCAACATCAAACCCTGTAATAGTCACAAAATGAATATCAGTTGCTCTGAAGATAGTTATCCATGTTACGGGGAATAAGTCATCTTTTACTTCAAACTTACAAGCAGTGCAGGGAAATCCACCGAGTATAGCCACAGGGCGAGTTGGAGCGGTGGGGCATATCCATTTTATCTGCATGACAAAGTTCATTGGGATGTTAAAGACATAAGATTGAGATTTTTTATTTTTTACCCTTCTTAAAGGTGATACTGCTTAGATATAGCAACTATAGTACAGATATATTCTTAATGTAACAGAGAGAATATATCTAGGAAGATAATGCTTACATTTGGAAGGGGAAGACTTTCCAAAAGTTGTGACCAACTGCAGAAAGAAATATAAAAGAAAATGAGCAGACATTTCTATTTCATTCTCGTCTTTATGTGAAAAGAATAATGCTATCTATTTGTTTTAACAGCAGGGGCTTTCAATAGAAAAGAAGAGATAAAAGAACAAGGCATGGAAGGTGAAGTTAAATTTTACCATTTAAGCAATATATTCGTTTACTACACGTACGAATGTATTAAAATATAATGTTCATACTAGTTGTAACCAAATAAATATTTTCTTTCTTGCTAAAGACTAAAGAGAACTTCCCTTTTACTTGTTTAACATATTACATAATTAAAAGGCAATTAGTGGTCCCATAGGACCATGAGAAGGACGATCCACATATTTACTCACGTACGCAGACGCACATTCCATTGATTAATGATTTCTTGTTAGGCTAAGAATGATTAAAGGGAAACAAATACAAAAAACATTCCATCCACATATTTTTGCTTAATTAAGATAAAAAAGTTTGTAAATTTTTCAAGTTTTGGGGAGCCACCACTTTCTCCCATCAACTCAGTTACTGTAGGAATATTCTCTACTAAAGTGTTCCTCATAGGATGAGTAAATATTTGTCCATCCATTGACATTCTGTTTAGATGATGAACTTTTTCACACCCTTTAGTGATATAAAGTCCACTCAAACGCAACCACTTTCGCGTAAAGTATATACTATTACCAAGGAACAAGAAAATATCAACCAGATTTTGTTGTTGTAAATCATGCTAGTGAGCATAAAGTTCCATACACATACTAATTTAAGAGTTTATCCTATTTTTTAACCAAAGAATGATGATAAGGCACACAGCATTCCTCTTCAAATCCCTTTAACCAAAACTCCATTGCATTTCAACAGAGCTTGTCAAATTTCATCAAGTAAAATCCAAACCCCGTCTTAATTTTTCGATTGCAATCAGGAACAAACGAACACGAAAATTCTTGAAAAAAAGAAAGAGATGAAACCTGGAGCCATTGTCACCAAGGCCATGCAGCCAGACTATGGTAGCCTGGTGTTTCCCTTTAGGCTTAACCACATATGTCCTCCCAAATTCGACGTTCCTTCTAGCCGTTCTACTCCCTGATAACCATAACAAACAGCTCGGATTCGACTCGAAAGAATTGGAGACTACTACTATCAAGAAACAGAACCAGAATAGATAAACAGAGTTTTACTACAATACACATACTTCCAATAGTTGTCAAAAACTTAGTAGTTTAATTTCACTCATTAGAACAAATGTTGGCCACAAGCCCTTGAAGATTTTTAGAGTAAGCAGACATGTAGACATTTAATCAAACACAATGCAGACAACAAAGACTAGAAAGAGACTAAAGGGATTTGAAGAAACTAACCAGAGCCCATTGATGAATTTGAATAGCTCATTTTCTGCTAAAGGATGATGAAACTGCACCTCTGAATTGTCAAGAATCCCTTTAAACAGTGTTGAGTAATTATATGAAGTTTTGAAACCTTAATATGTAATGAAGACAGCTGAAACTGGGACTCCCCTATTTATACTTGAATGGGTAGGTTGGATATCGAATAAAACATTATATGTGAACCAGCTGCACATTGCCTAGAAACTCAAAAAGGAGAGAGAGAGAGAGAGGGCATCCATGAAAAGGACAAAAAGCAGGCAATCTTTTCATGAGCAAAGAGAAAGAAGGGAATCAAAAGCAAGCATCAAAATTAGGGCAGCAAAAAAAAAAAAAAAAAAAACACACTACATATTCTTGATTCGAAAAATTTCCTGAGCCGTTGAGGTTGGAGGGCTGTAGATTAAGAGCATAGGGGGGGAGAATCTATGCTTGTTGGCAGAGACTATAAATAATAAAGCAAGGCCTCCAACTACAACTTCAAGAATATTTTCTGAAAACAACTGGGGGAATAATTCAAATTGGGAAAAAAAAAAGAAAAGGAAATTAAAGTGAAAATATCTCTCTCTCAATCATTTGTTTATGCATTTTGTGATGATTGATGGATGCCCATTATCTTGAATATGAAGTTCAACTGTCTAATTTATCATGATTGTGTTGTGCACACAGCATAATTCATTTTTCTCACACTACTACTACTACCATAATACTACTGGGATTGATTGATTGCAAGTTTGTTTTTCTTAGTAGTTAGTATATTTCCTTTCCTTTCCTTGGCCAAAATGAAAATGTCTGTCTATATTTCTTAGGAATATTATTATTAGCATTTTGTGCTTGCAAATGGAAATCACACTCACAAACACAAATACTATCATAATCTCCTCAATCTCTCTCTCTCTCTCTCTCCATCACATCTCTCCTTTTCTTCTTCTTTGCCACTACCATTTCGCATCTCCATCTCCATCTCCATCTCCATCTCCGTACTACCGCTCCTTTCCACGTCCCTCTCCAAATCGTAATGTTAGTTTAAACTAGGATTCCAATGTCCGCCAACACACTTTCTTGTAATTTACTTTCTTCATAAAACTCTACACGTATGAGTTCGTTCTTAATACCGAAATTTGAATTCGTGACATTTAGGACTTGATAACCTTAACTATGAACGTTGGATAAGCAACCCGACGATATCTTATGTTATAGTTCGTCCGTCTCATTTCAAAAGTTCCGATATGGATGTTAAGAAAATGAATTACTATTTATAATAAAGTTGAAAAAAGAAAGTAATTTTTTTAGGATGTTTCTATCAAACTATTAAAAGCAGTAGAGAGACATACCATTTTTAGTTAATCACAATGCGGCAATCTCATATTGTGTAATTTATGAGTTATGTTGGATGTTTATTAATATATGTTTTATGTATCAAAGTATTTATTTTAGGTATGAGACTAATGAAATGAGATTTTGAAAAAAAAATATTTATAGGCTATATTATTTTTAAAATTTGTACGACTGATTTGAATCCATCCTTGGCATAACCTGCGACCGCCACTGCATGTTGGTAGCGGACATTCAAGTTTTATTTTTATTTTTATTTTTCTTTTTCCAACAAGAAGAATAATAGATACTTTTGAAGTTCAATTTGTTTGTAGTGATAAAAGTACAAAACAAGAGGTTTTTTCTTGCATGGCATCCTGTGACTGCAACAGGGCATTATCGTACTGTTTATGTCCCTTTGCCTGTAAAATTAGCTGTTTTTATTTCTTATATTTTTTTTATTTTTTTTTTACTATTTATCGCAAGAAAAATTCAAGAATTTACCACTGAGAGCTGGATTTGCCAACGGCCAAATTTTTGAGATTTTAATTCTTTTATTTTTTTATTTTTTATTTTTTATTTTTTGTTCGAGTGCCATATAATATAAGGATCGAGAGAGAATTAAACGTGTTGACAATCTTCTTTTTCTTTAGTAAGAACAAAAAAAAAAGAGTACCGAATCATCCCAACCTTCATTATCTGATTATAACCTGCTATAATGAAGGGTTAATTATATATATTGGTTTGACATGAATTTCAAAAAATGCTTAAAATGATTTAAATTTTGACCTGTTATAGCACGAGGGCAAATTTCTAACAACAAAAAATTGATGCTGATTGTCAGAAACTGATTTGTTGTTCAATTAAATTCTAATTATCTCTTAATTACTTTAATTGATGCGCGGTTGCCCAAATTTTGACTTAAAATAAATAATATACTTAAAATAAAACGAAACTGTAAATATAATCAACCTTTTTTTAGAGATGAATATGAGGCAGCCACCAGAGAGATTTAGCAATAAGTGGGCCGTGTAGAATGGATTTTGTGGCCCACTAAGACTGATATTCCTCGTCAGCAAATGGGCCCATCTTTTACGAAATAATCATGCCATTATGGACTTCAATTTAATTCACTAATGACCTGTTTGGTTATTCTAATAAGAACAAAAGATACAGAAAAACGATCATAATTATGATTATTAAACAAAGTAATGATGATGGATTATCTCAGACGATCTCAATAAGATTAGGTTAGTGAGATAATGCTATGGGAACAACTTTTTCAAACCTAAAATAATTTGCACAAAATCCATTTACTATAATAAGCTTGCGTGCAAACTAATGATTATTTTGACTAATATTCAAACTTTTAAATTTAGGGTTTGTCTGCTATATTTTATGGGATAAGATTTGATTAGTTTGATTCTGATATTATGTTTTGTATTTTTTTATTAATTTCTAAAATATATCGTTATGTTGAGTGGTTGACATGTTTTTAAAAAAATATGTGAACACGCCCAATCCCTTCCCCATTAAAAAAAATAGTGAACGTGCATTAGTCAAAAATGGTTTGTTAAAATATGATAAATAATTTTTTTTTCTTTCGAAATCACTATCCGAAGATGAAATTAATGCAATAAAAATTATTTTACAATATTTATATATACGATTGTTTTAGAAAATCATTATACTTACATGTTTAATCAAGAAACACATCAAATCTCAATGATGGTTGATTATCATTTATATGATTAAAATCTCAAATATGCATTCTCCTAAAATGATAAGTGAGTATGCGTCACGAGTATTTATTTTTGCCACTAACCGTAACCAAAAAATGAAGTCTCCTAAAATAATTCTGCGAAATATTTAAAAGTCATGATTAACCATCTTACCTATGACTTAAAATTAAAAATCATCATGGTTTAAGAAGTAAAAATAAGAAGTGAATAGTGCAAAGAGAATCTGGTGTTTTTTTTTTTTTTTTAGAACGAAGAATCTGGCGGGTTTAATTAGGCAGACTTATGTAGAAAAGCGTTTTGGTCCTTCCTTTTTGGAGAATAGTTTAAGACAAAGCTTTTTTTATGTCAACTCCATTACAGCCTAAATTCCCAACAAAAGTCGAATCCATCATAAGTAGAAATATACTTTCTTTCCATAATTATAGTGCCAATTTTAATTTATTTATTATTGAAACTAAGACTAACATAAATGGTGGCACTAGTTGCTGCTGATTAAAATAAGACACATTTAATTTATGGCCTTATAATATGTGCGCTTGTCAGTGAATTTAATTCCAAAATAGAAAAAATAATAATAATCTATTACTAATACGAAAATAAAGTTGTCCCTCCACGGTGCTCCGTTCAGATTTTCCTTTATTCTGGTTTTTTGTATATTATTATTAATTCATATTCTAATTATACTATATATTTATTAATATTCATCATTTATTCATATTTATCTTAACTTTAATATTTATCATCTATTCATATTTTTTAACTCCTTATTTTTTGCATTCTTAATAATAATAATAATAATAATAATAAACAACGGTGGGCGGGTGGGGGGTGGGCGCGGCTGGGCGACCGGGCGGGGGGTGGGCGCTGCTGATGGCGCCCAGGGGAGGGCGGATGGGGTGGGCGGCCTGGCGCCCGAGCGGGCTTGCTGGGCGGGGAGGGGGGATGGCCACGTGGCGGTTGGGTATTGGGCAACGGTTTTTTAACAGTTGCTCAACGGTTTAATTTTTTTTTAAATTTAATTTAATTCTAATTTTTACCTATAAATACTACACCTTATTCCATTCATTTTCACCCCATTCTCTACATTTCTATCTCAATTTCTTCTAAATTATCTCTACAACTTCTTATATTTTTGTGCTACGAATGGATCCCAATCAAAATTGGTCTTGGTTCGGTTCTAGTGATGCAAGTTTCGATCCCAATAATCCAAATTTCTACGGCAATTTTCGACCTCCATCCTTCCAAAACGTCTCCACCCCCACCCCCAACCGTCCTCAATTTTCACCTCGGGAAGCACTCGCGCCGCACGTCAAATGGGAACGAAAAAGACGAAGGCATTAGCTCGAGGAAAAGGTAAAGTTTCTGCTGACATAGAAGAGAAGTTTAATGTTATGCAATATCAAATTACGAGGCAGGCAAACTACGAGATTCTAACTCGAGACACAACAGGCATGGCACCCGACGCGCTCCAAAATCATCTTGCGTTTTGTACAATGCTCAGGAGAGAAATGGGACTCACCGACCCCCCGCCGCCACAGGATTAATGTATTTTTTTTATTTATCTTTATGTAATGTTTTTTTTTTCAATTCAATAAAATGCATTTAAAAATTAATGTTATTTAAATTATGAAAATAAAAATGAAATTGAAAAATAAAATCATTAAAATAATAGGTGTGCCCACCTTAATTTGTGCTCACCAATGTGGCCAACTTTTTTGTGTCCACCCTACCCCATCAATACCCCACAAATATTAATTAAATATTGGTGGGCACAATTTTTTTGTGGCCACCAATGTGATTGCTCTAATAATAATAATATATTATCTCAACTTCTCCCACCTGTATTTCTTAATCTATTATCTCTCTATATTTCAAACATATTAATATTAATATAAGTGGTAATATCCATAGGTAAATACTTTGACTTATTATCATCATTGATTTCGAATTAAAAAAAAAAAAACAGAAAATCAAGACCAGCTCGTAGCCTCCTTCAACTTCGTTGAAATTGATTTATTTTGCATTTTTCTTAAGATTTTTTTTTTGCTAAAATAAAATATGTAATGTTTTTTATTTGTTGGGTTACAACATCAAGCATTTTGCAAAATTTTCATTTGATTTTTAATTCATATATATTCTATTTTTTATTTTTATTAATTCAAAAATAAAAAAATTTCATATTCTTGAAATATCACATGTTTATCTATTAATCGCATCTCATATTTATCTTTCCCTCTATTTAATTAATTTCTTCTATTATGCATATTAAAATAATAACAATTTCAGAATGCATACTTATAAATCATTATTTTATACATTCTTAATACATATATAATAATCTATAGAAAATTTGTAAATGAAAATCCCTATGAAGACTAAATAAATATATTTAATCAACATGTCTAAATGGAATCCTTTTCATTTTTCATTCATGTTTTTTAAAAAAATCGATTAGTGCTTTCTAGATTATATATACATTGAATCAAATGTGGGATAAGTAGCTAAAGAAAAGAACAAAAAATCTTGAAGATGTAAATATATTTTTTTCCGTATTTTGGCAAAGATTAGAGATATCGATTTAATATGAACTAACGAGACGATTCAAATATACTTGAAAAAAAGGATTTTTACTAATTTTAATTAATATTAACTTTGTTTAGATTTTTATCGAGTAATTTAGCATAAACCAACGAGACGGTTCAAATAACATAGAAAGAATGATTTTTACTAATTTTAATTAATATTACTTTGAAGATGTAAACATTTTTTTTCCGCATTTTGGCAAAGATTAGATATATCTATTTAGCATGAACCAACGAGACGGATCAAATACACTTAAAAAGAAGATTTTTTACAAATTTTAATTAATATTAACTTTGTTTATATTTTTATCGAGTAATTTAGCATAAACCAACGAGACGGTTCAAATAACATAGAAAGAATGATTTTTACTAATTTTAATTAATTTTACTTGGAGTGTTCATATTTTTCGAGTATTACTCAACGAATTTGAGACGAGTATGTACAGTAAAGTCACTATTTTAACCGAGATTAGAACGAATATGTAAAAAAATTCTAAACAAATTTAGATTTAAAAAAAAATACATAATGAATGAGTATACTCAATCCATTATCATTATTAATTATAAATTTAGATACGTGAAATAATTAATTTTCTAAGTTTGATTAATAATTAATGCGAACAATATCACAACTTTTAAATAAGATATAATCTTATTTTTAAAATATATACATATAAATTAAAACATAAAAGTTATTTCTCGTCGAATTTACTAATTTTAATTAATATTACTTTGAAGATGTAAACATTTTTTTTTCCGTATTTTGGCATAGATTAGTGATATCGATTTAGCATGAACCAACGAGACCGATCAAATGCACTTAAAAAGAAGAATTTTTACAAATTTTAATTAATATTAATTTTGTTTAGATTTTTATCGAGTAATTTAGCATAAACCAACGAGACGGTTCAAATAACATAGAAAGAAGGATTTTTACTAATTTTAATTAATTTTACTTGGAGTGTTCATATTTTTTTCTAGTATCACTCAACGGATTTGAGACACGTATGTACAGTAAAGTCACTATTTTAACCGAGATTATGGCGAACATGTAGAAAAATTCTAAACAAATTTAGATTTAGAAAATACATAATGAATGAGTATACCCGATCCATTGTCATTCCTAATAATAAATTTAGATACGTGAAATAAAATTAATTTTCTAAGTTTGATTAATAATTAACACGAACAATATCACAACTTTTAAATTAGATATAAAATTATTTTTAAAATGTATACGCGTAAATTAAAACATAAAGTTATTTCCCGTCGAATCTCGACGGCTTACTTACTAGTAATAATAATAATAAGAAATCAAGCACTTAGACCCATATTTGCTTATGAATTTGCAAAAGATAGCTATTTTTAATTCTAGCATTATTCTAACTCCCTTTTAATATTTACGAGTTTTTTTTTTTATGGATTTCTTGTGAAATTTTTTCGATTTTTATATTTATTGATATTTCCCTATTAAATATTTTCAGCACCCGCACAAATAACTTTTTTGATACTGTTGGATATAATTTTTTTATCAATCTATTTAATTAATCACGACCAACTATCAACATTGCTCTTATTACTCCTCTGAAAATTTTGTAAAGTGTAACACAAAAAGTTCCTCCTTTTTGTTCCTCAATTAACAAAAGCAAAAAGAGAATCTCATTCAAATATTGATGTGACCAATATTTCAATTCGAATTTCACATTTAGTTTCTTTAGAGCATTCACAACAATCAAACTCAAAAATTGATTATTTCACTGGTTTATCACCTAAAGATCCATTTTAGAAAACACTCATAATGGGCCGATGAGGCCTAGTTCAATTGGTTAGCTGAGGCACCACAAGATTCTTCTTAGCAAGAGGTCTTGCGTTTAATCCCGCTTGCGTGCGGTGTAGTATATTTCCCACCTTATTTGGTGGTGTAGTGGTCCCACCCTGCGTGGTGGTGTAGTGGTCCCACATTTATGTGGTGTAGAGGTCCCGCCTATATGGTGGTGTAGTGCTTGATTAGATTATATATATATACCTTGTAATTCTCTAAAAAAAAAAGAAAACACTCATAATGGTAACAGATTGACAAGGTTTTTCACTATTCATTAGGGATGGCAATGGGCCGGATTTGGACCGAATTTTGCTTGGTCCAGATCCAAATCCGATTTTTGGACCTTTGGTCCAGATCCATTGGGTCCAAAAAATTAAAATCCAGATCCAGATCCGTGAGATCCGCGGATCCCGGGTCCAGACCCAGATCCATAATTTTTTTAACTTTCAATTTTTTTTAATACAAACAATCAATAATAACACCATAATAATTATATAGACTTCTATCATCATTTCAAAGTTCAAAACTATGTCATTAAATCATAAATATCATTACAATCATCCAAAATAATTCTTCAAGTCAAGAACTATATATTATAACCATTCAAGAACTAAATTAGAAAATAAAATAAATTATACTTAAAAATAAAACTAAAATATATATTATATATATTATGCAAACTAAAAAATATATTAATATATATAATGTATACCGGGTCTACGGGCCGGATCTGGACCGGATCTGGATCTCAAATTTTTGAATCCAGATCCAGATCCGTTTTTTGGACCTTTACTTCATATCCGATCCAGATTCGTCGGGTCCAATTTTTTTATGCCCAAATATTGAAAAATGGATCTGGATTAGCGGATCTGGACCGGGTCCAGAATCCACTGCCATCTCTACTATTCATGGACCCCACTATATCAACACACTCCATTTATTTAATTCATCCTATTAAATAGCATTTCTTTTGTTATATTTAATAATTTTAAGTATGGTAATTGAAAAAACAATTGTAAATTTATGATATTCAATAAAATTCGCATAATGAAAAATAAAGTCTAAAATCAAATGAAACAATAAGATAATAACGAAATAGAAACAAACTAAAATAAAGAAATTTAAAGAAAAAATAAAGGAAAGAAACAAAAGAAAATTGAAAGAAAGAGATGAATGGGTCAAAAAAATCAAAAGAAAGAAATGAAGAAAAATAAGAAATTATAAGAAGAAGAAAAAATAGAAAAAACTAATTAAAGAAGAAGTAAAAATTAATAAAAAAAGAAATCAAAATTAGAAAAAGAAACGATTAAAATACAAAGAAATGAAAAGAAGAAAAAGAAAAGGAGAAATGAAATGAATATAAGAAGAAACAAAAAGAGAATAAAGAAAAAGGAAAATAAAAAAGAAATCAACAAAAGTTGTTGGGAAGACCCCACCTTCAAGCTAAGGAGTGATTCCTTAATTTAGAATTCCATTCCTCCTTCCTCCATCCACAATGGTGTCAAAAAATAAAGAATGACTTCTTAAAAATCACATTACCTTAAAAAATTACTGTAGTGAATGCTCTAATCACATCGTCATATATTATTTATTTTAGTGAAAAGTATTTATTCATTCCATTAGCTTTAAGAGTAATCAGATAATGTGAAAGATCCATTATTTTTATGATGCATTCGGAACAGGGCGGAGCTACATGGTTGAGAAAGGGGGCTATTGCCCCACCTCAAAAAAATTCACTTAAGCCTAATTACTTAGAAATTTGTAAAAATTATGCATAATTTTGCAAAATTATCAAAATATTGCCCCACCAAAAATTAAGAAATGTAGAGACAAGATAAGGATAAATATTTTGCCCCCCCCCCGTCACTCCGGGGGCCTGGCTCCGCCACTAATTCGGAATATCACTATAATAGACAATATAATTTATAACAATTTACATATATTACGTTAAGATACAATAGTTAGCATCCTACCATTAGAATAACATAAAAACTTATGTGAGACTGTCTCATTATAAGACAGATAAAAGATCTTGATCTAAATTCATATTTAATGATATAATAATATTATTAGATATGAGTTTGGATCCGTTTGACACGTCTCACCATGACTCTCAGCCTTAGAATAATTGGTGTGCAACGAAGGAGAGCAGAATTAATATTAGAGTAGAATTAGTGTCGATACCAACGGTGGGGCAAAGTTATTCCCCTATAAGGAATTAAGTGGCAAAGTTATTTTCTCCATGTAATTGTCTCTCTTCATTATATTCCAAAAGTAAGAAAGCGCATTTTGTTCTTTTCCCATTATTGGCAAGGTTGAGAAAAATATGATGCCACCTTTTGAATCAATTCTAAATTGATTCTTTTTTCATTACCATTATTATTATTTTAGAGTCTCATTTGCTGTTTGAAAGTATCCCAAAAACTTTCAAATGAAAAATATAAAAATTAAGTCCGATGGTATATTTGGGCCCCACTCCATATTTTTTGTCCGGGTAATTCTAAACATAGCCCTTTTTTTTACTCTTTATAGCCCCTCTTTTAAAAAGTAATAAAAATAATTATGAATGTACCATTATATCCTATAATCCCCAAATTATAATAATTCTTATTCAAAAAAACCCATAGCCCCCAAATCATCTTCGGCTCTCTGCAAGTACTATGAGCCAATTAGCAAGATTGAAATTTTTAAAAATTGGACGGCAATAGTTTGGGAAGAAGTTTTCGGAGTAGTCAAGCATGTATAGAAAAGCTTTGTTAAGTCAAAACAATGAGTCTAAGATGGAATTTAATTAATCTCTGGACATATACTTTCTCATCTTGAATATGGTGTCAATACACCATATAAATGTATATATTTCTTGCAATCTTGTTTTTATCGTATAGTTCCTAAATCTCTTTTTTATTTGAGAATGGAATCAATTTGACGTTCAATCATTTAGAGGGCACAAGTTTTCCACAGAATTGTTTCTCGGCAATCCAGAATTTCTTGATTCTTCCTCCAATATATACCATGTGGTGACGTTCATTGGTTGTCATTGCCGCTAAATTGGATTGGGGTTATAGGGTATAATAGTATATTCATAATTATTTTATTTTTTTAATAGAGGAGGCTATAGAAAGTAAAAAGGGGTTACATTTAGAATTACCCTTTTTGTCCGTTCTGATTAAAAGATGTTGGGATTTAACTGCATAATTCCTAAAGCCTTAACATTTAGATATGTTTACACATATTTAACATTTAGTAATTACTAAGCCATTTATGGGGGCTTGACGCTTGAGGTTGAGGGATTTAAATTTTAAAAGAGTGATAGTTACATTAGGATGAAAATAAATTGATTTTTTTTTAAATAGATAATAAATTGAATTGAACAATATTGATGCGAGAATAATTTAATTTGGTGGCTCTGGCATCTATTGGTTTCCCAAAAGTAGGTTTTTGTTTGTAAATACAAATTTTTGACTGCTACTTAGTATCGGCAATAGGTCTGAAAAAGTATCTAAAAATATCAAATTTAGATATTTGTACCCTGTCGAAGTAAGGAACCATGGCATATACGTTTGGAATAGATTCCATTTTGAGAGAGTTGAAAAAGCACTATCTCGTTGAAAGGTTCTATACATCTGCCCTTTCTCAACGCATTTCTTTAGACAAAGAGTTACCCCGTAAGCATTTAAAATGTAATTATAAGGCCTTTTATATGGGGAAAGCATGAAAAGTATTTGTTTATTATTTGAAATAGAACCAATACACTGAAATAATTAAACTATACTCGTGTACACAAAATAATCCATACCATCAATATTACACTAAAATAATACAAACCATCAATCTTTTTACTCAAATTTAACATCCGTTGGATTATCATTAACGGAACCATTAGTTATGGCTGACTCAACCAAAGCAAGGTGATGTGGCCTCCGTCATGTGGACGCCTAATGGACAGCATTTAATAGTCCAAAAATAAGTTAAAAATAAATGCACAAACGAGTGATAATTGCTATAAAAGACAGAAAGTATGCAGATCTTCACGTTTGAAGATAAATTATTTTGAGCTCCATGAGGAAAAGTGAGTGTATTTTAAGTCGCAGACTGGCCCAATGCTTTGGAGCCCCAAAACCAAGACAAACAGCTTCAATTGTTGCCAAAGCAACAGCAAGACTAACATATCCTTTAGAAAAGCAAAGCAAACAAAATGAATAATCAATCTCTTTAGCCCTGAAGAATATTACAAGATCCATCGTTCTCTCCCCCGAACAAGTCTTTCTTCTAGCAGCAAAATTGCCAATTGTATTGATTTTCAGTGGTGATGATCATCTTCGTCATCCCCATGTCCATCGGGAGGTCCACCGGGGCCAACCACTTCCAACTGTCAACCGAAAAAAGGGGTCGTGAATATTTTGAGTAATATAACGGTGTGGAGTTCTAAAAGCTTTTGAAACATAAGTCCTAACAATAATTTGCCCATAGAAAACATGTCATAAACCTTTCTAAATAACATAAGCAAATTGCATGCTGCATCTTCAGATTGTTTACATCTTAATTAAAAGCTGGAAGACACAAGTTTTCCATATGCTTTTGAAAATAATATTAAATCATCCAAAATAAGACATTAGAATAAAATGGCTTATTTGAACATAACAATTTCTTGTTTCCATTTCAACATGCTCATAAAAGTCTAGGATACACAACGCAAGAATTACCAAAAGCACTCGTATTAAATGATACTAGCCAAAAGGTTTCCTTATTGAACTAGAAGTGCTTTGAATATCAAACTAGGCATCCTCTTTTGCATGTAGCATAAATGACAGTTTTTAACTATAAAACATTATTACAGAAAGGCAGGGTTAAACAAACCTTTCATGGTACCCGCAAATTGGCCAGGCACTGAAGCAGTGGAAAATTTAAAGGACATGATTGAAGGTAAAAGAAAAAAGAAAAAAAATTGACAGCTTGCAAGCACACATAGTTGAAGTGCAGTTAGTTTACATTGTTGTTATGGAATTATAATTTATAACTATGCTCATTTTCTAATCAACATGCCGAAACTGTAGATAAATGCTATAAGAAAAATCAAATAACTTGTGCGCAAATGGCAGTCAAACTTCCCATAACAGATATCACGGCCCAATTTGAGAATATATTATGTCCACTCAAGTATCATACAGATAGCTTTTAAGATAAATTTACAAGCATGCAGATCAAACTGATTTTGAATCTTAGGAATTTCAGCAAAGCATCAAAACATTTATGTTGTATGCACCTTTCAGCTTTCTGCAAATTATAACGCTGCTTGAAACAAACATATAGAAGGTGTAGTTTGGTTCCAGATGTTTTGGCAGAAGAGTTAAGACAAAAAGTTTCTTTCAAGAAAGGGAACATGGAAAGTTTTTATTTTGAGGATGTTTTGAAGAGAAATTTTGGAAAATGAAAAGCTTGTCTCCAGCAACAATATTATTAATGAATGTGTA
Source organism: Agastache rugosa (assembly GCA_031470985.1). Lineage (NCBI taxonomy): Eukaryota > Viridiplantae > Streptophyta > Magnoliopsida > Lamiales > Lamiaceae > Agastache > Agastache rugosa. The sequence goes on from CM062603.1 coordinate 30,622,490, forward strand.
ATAATGTTTGGTTTATATGGGAGAATTAAAATGAAAAGTGCAAATGAAAACGAACATGCAAGAGTTCTCCCTTCCTCCAGCTGCTCTTGATATCTACTCTTAAAAGAAAAAACAGTAAAAGCTAATAACAAAGTCACAGGGAATGGAACCTATTATTCAACTGGAGATTTATTATGCAATGACTAGGATGGATATGATTCTTAAAGCACGTCAATCGTAATCTAGGCTATTATGTCATCCATTTACAACATATGCTAGTAAATTTAGTGCTCCATGGACTTACCACAAAGTACTGTGAGCATACTGGGCATTCATGTGGCTTACCCTTCTCCAGCCAAAACCAAACAACATCATGCTCATCCTCTGTACAATTCCAGGTGCATATCATAAGGTCAGACCGTCAAAGACTTAAGAATTTAGGCAGAAGTAGAACATTAACGTAGAACTTGTACAAAAAGATACAGAACATAAACATAGATTGGCTTACCGCCTTCTCCGCCAGGACATCCCACGATTCTTTTGTCATAATAAGACTGGATCACAGCAGGTTCTTCCTGCCAGCAACCACAGGTTGAGATGAGCATAAAATTGAGGGGGGGGGGGAGAGAGACTGGAGAGACATTCTATTCATCTTTTAATTTTCATGTAGGTTTTTGGGTCCATCCAATCAAATAAAGAAAAGGTACTCTGGGTTATTCGTTGTTCCAATCCAATATTGTATATTGGTTTGTGCATCCGGGTTGATTATCCAATGCAAACTAACCAACTAGATGCGAGACATAGAATTCCAGCTTCCCCTCATGCCACCCAGAGATCGCCGATGCACTCGAATCGATCACTGGCTCCACATGAGCAAAACCACCAACATTAAGGCAGGGTTGGCTCAACAGGATTGGGAACTGACTCATGTAGAATTTTATGGACTTAGTAGTCTTAGTTCAGCACCAAATCGACTTCAGACCCTATTGGGAGACGTGTTAGACCAGATTTATTCTCTAAGACTATAAAGAGATGAAGTTAAATTGAACAATATCACCATAAGTTTCTAAATAAGAGTTTTTTTATCGAATAAATGGAGTTTCTGACAAGGAATCATTACGTCTTAATAATGCTATAATCATCATGTTCAAAAATTAAAGGGTTCACAAATTCATGTTAAAATCTTTTGAAATGAATAATTCTACATACATCTTTATCATAAACATAAAACATATTTTTTTATTATATATACTATTTTCATGCTTATATGTGAGAAAGCATATGATGTATACATTTTTATACATGATATCAATACATATATAATAATATTTTAATGGGTTGAGCAAGATTCAAACTAAGTTGAGACCCATCTCCAAAACTGATATGGTCACAACCATAACAAGCCAGCTCCGAGTTTTGACCAGCCTATATAGGAATACTGCTCTTATTTAAGGAAGACTCAGCCAACTAAAAATCAAAAGGTTGGCAAAGGCAGTAAGATTTTTGCCTCTTCAAACAATGGAGCAAAATCCTCAGTCTTTTAGTCTCTTTTATTCAATTTAAAATCAGTAGAATTTCTGTTTTCAGAACAGACTTATGCTACCACATGGAAGCGGTTCTACTGCTTTTGAGCGAAAAACTAAAAATAGTCAAGAACATTGAGAGAGAAATGCAGCCACACCAAAAGTAGAGAACGGTATTGCATGAGGTACTTAAGTCTATTGAACCGGTGTACTATACTACATTACTACTATTGGTAAATTTGCAAGTGACGAAACACATGTATTTTTACCACCCTAATATGGAACCTTCAACCTTCAATTTAGTATTTAGTGGCATAAGTTCCTTCATAGTTTTATGCATTTTGGTAAGGGGGACACTTAAATTAGGATATACGCATCTACTAACTACCATAAGACAAGGTCTATAGACATCTGCTTTATATAAGCTAAATAAATAGTCACTTGCATGCCAAAATACTTAGTTCAAACAAATGCTGCATATACAACCACTTATATTATATAGAAAACATAGTAAGAAGGCACTATAAATGCACTACAGGGTGACTATTGCTGCCTCCCTTACAACAGATGGCTTCTCCTTTTATGAGTCCACATTTTGAATTGATCCTAGCGAATAAGAGATGGCTTCTCCTTTCATTAAGATATTTACCTGCCATGCCACAATTTAGAGAAACACTTCCTCTACAATTTAAAATACGACAAAACTTCTCATTACCCCATCGACTATTAAGACGATCACAAAGCACATGAAGCGAGTAACAGATATTGTAGCTATAACAATACGATTTAAGCACTGACCTTTGTTCCAAATGGACCACACGGATGGTTAATTTCCAGAATGTCCCTTCCCTAAACCACCAAATTCAACAAAAATTGGTAAAATAATCAATCAACAATCAACAACGTCGCAGCAATCAACGACAGTAAAAAAGACTCACTTCGAGCTCAGCCTCGAGCTCTTCTCGCTCATGACCAGTAGCAATCGGCATTATCTCCTCCACTCTTTTAGGCACATTCCCTATAAAAAAACATTCCCTTAAAACCAACAAACTCACAACAAACAGCCAAGAAAATCACAGGCAAACACTTCAAAGAACATGCATACGAACCAACATCAAATTCAAAAGGTCCTGAAATGCCAAAAATTAGGGTTTGGAAACATACCGGATTCAGTAGAGAAGTGGCGAGAATAAACCGGGAGCGAACGGAGAACATTCTCCGAAGGTCTGGAAGATCCGACGGAGAATTGGGCGGCCTTGGAAGCGGATCGGGACGGGGCGAGAGTGCGAAGCTGGATAGCGACCCTTCTGAACATGATTCAGATCCGATTGTGTTTTCGGATGTGATCTAAGGTCTCCCCCCTTCGATCAACGACAGGCTGTTTCTCTCTCTAGAAAAAAAACTGATGCACTGTAGAAAGGGAAAAATGGAAGAGGATGGGAAGAAGAGTGAGTAGGAGGAGGCGTTGGACGGGGCAAAGTGATGAGTAGGGTGGCTCAATTTGCAAATGGAGCGCCGCGGTTGACTCACACGCTTCGATACTGTCGCACGTGTATAATGTTTTAACCCTTACATTAACCTCGGATCAAACTTTGTTAGTCGTTTGACTAGATTTGTTTTACAAACCAACAAATATATATAGACCTGCCCAAACTGGAGGGCCCGACGGGCCTAACCGGAATCGGCCCGCCGGTCAACGGTTTTTTAACCGGCCCGGCAGTCAACGGGCCGGAACCGTTAGCTCAAGGGCCGGTTTCGGGCCTGCCTTCGTTCAAACCGTGACCGCCGGTTAAAACCGGCGGTTAACCGGAATTATTAAAAAAAAATAAAATAAAATATGTGACGTGGCCGGTTCGAACGGTCAAAATCGGCGGTTAGAACGGTTCCAACGGTTAACAGAAAGCACAGCAGCACAGCAGCTGCATCAATGGCAGCAGCTCAACGGCTAGAAAAATAGCCGTTGCTGCTGCCCTCTCCCCCCTCCCTTCCCCCCATTTTACCCTATAAATACCACACTATAATCTCTCAAATAATCACACCAATTCTCATCTCTCTCTATTTAATTTCAAGCATTCAATCTATTATATTATTTGTTGCTCAAATTCTTCATTTTTGTGTTAATTTTGTGCTCAAGTTCTCAACTTCTCTCACCACATACTTCACCAATCCATCCATAACAATATTCCATAATGTCGACCTCCTCTCGTGTCGATAAGGGCAAAGGCGTTGCCGAAAATCAAGACGATGCTCCTCCTCGATCCAAAAGTATCGGCTCGGCAAGCTCGAGCAATGGCCGCCGAAGAAATATCAAGGGCGTATGCGGAACAACTTCAACAACAAGAGGATCGAGAGTTTGCCGAGCAAGTTCATCGTCAAGAGGAGGAGATGCTTCGGCAATCTCAAGAACAATCCAACGAAGAAGAAGAAGAAGTCGAAGCGCCACCAAACAAACCGACGGGTCGACCTCTTGTGTCGGATATCTTTACTAAGCATTTTAAAAAAATGCCTAGAGCCCCGGCACCTAGCGACAAGCCCGGAGATCCTCCAAAATACAACGCCTATTGCAACTATTGCAATAACGTCTACAAATGGACGCATGGAGGAGGCTATGGCACACTAAGGCGACACATGGAGACGTGTCATCCGGGAGAATACGGGATTGCATCAACACAAACTCAAATTCGTGGCACCGCTTTCCCGGCGACGGGTACGTCTTCTCACCCTTTATTTAAATATGATCATCCACATGCCGAAGATGTTATGCTAGATATTGTGCTATGGAAAAACAACCTTTTCCATTTGCCGATAAAATAACCTATCAAGAAAGTATAAAAGATGCATATTGTCCCGCCGCTAAAAAAATTAGTAGAAGTAATATGCTTAGACGAATTAAAAGACAAGCTTTTAATAAAAAAATGGAATTAATGAAATATTTGATGAACTTAGACCATAAAGTTTCTATTTGTGCCGATATTTGGACGGATTGTTTTCATCAAAATAATTACATGGGAATAACATGTCATTGGGTTGATGATAAATGGATACTACAAAAACGTTTAATTGCATTTAGGGAGTTCGATGATCCACACACGGCCACTAATATTGCTTTAATAATTATAACCGTTTTAAATGAATACCAATTGATTAATAAAGTATTTTCGGTTGGTTTTGATAATGCATCCGCCAACACCGCTAGTATTCCCGAACTCATTGAAGCATGTAATCCATCTTTCCAAGGAAAATATTTTCATAGTAGATGCATTTGTCATATTTTGAATTTATGTGTTCAAGATGGACTTGAAATTTTTAATGAAACGGTTATGCCAATTAGAAAAGCCGTTGCCCTTTTGCATAAAAATATAACTTTAGGTAAAAAATGGCAAAAATATTGTCGTCATAAGAATATTCAACATAGGAGTTTTGTTAGAGATGTATCATATCGTTGGAATTCCACTTATGAAATGCTTAATTCGACTTTAGAGTATAAAGATTATTTATGCGAATTTTTTAGAAAAGAATTTGCGACGGTTCAATTGACTTTATTACCTTCTTATTGGGACCAATGCATGGATTTATATCAATTGTTAAAGGTTTTTAATAATGCCACCGTTCAATTATCGGGTGTTTATTATTGTACTTCCGTTCGTGTGTTGGAACATTGCATGTATATTGCACTTAGCTTTAAAAATTGTTTTAGTAAACCCAATTTGCAAGGTGTGATTTATTTTATGGTTCAAAAATGGCTAAAATATTTTAGAAATATTCCGGATGTTTTTCTAGTAGCTAAGTGCTTAGATCCTAAATGGAAATATGATGGTGTTTGTCAAATGTTAGATATTTATTATAATGCTTTTAAGCAAATGGACTTTTTAAATGTACGAATTCATGGAGAAATAATTTTCTTTGATATTCCTAATGTTACTCAAATAAAAGATGATTTAGAAAGAACTTTAAGATCTCTTTTTGCCGAATATAGGATGACTCATGGTATTGATCTTGACATGAATGCACCTATTTCTTCTACTTCTACCTCTTCATTTATACCACTTGATTTAAACTCCTTAGATCCCTTAGTTCAACAATTAAGTAGCATGTACCAAGATAGATCTTATGAACTCCCTAGGGGCCAAGGTAATAGTGAATTAGATATGTATTTGGGTTGTCGTTTTGTTTTTGGTGTTGAAGATAGTGCTCCACAAATCGACGTGATGAAGTGGTGGTCAAAGAGAACGGAGTATTCCGTACTCTCTATCATGGCGAAAGAGTTGTTTGCCGTCCCCGCATCCACCGTCTCGATCGAACAAGCTTTTAGCATTGGCGGACTCATGTTGGACCAAAGAAGATCAACGATGAAACCAAGAAACATTGAAGCCACAATGTTGCTTGATGATTGGTCGATGGCCGACCTTAGAGCTCAAGAGCTCGATTGGGATGATCGCGACGAGAGCCCAAACGAAGAGTTCACCGAGAGTGATCGATCGGTGGACGAGAACTACTAAGGAGTAATGTAATGTAATCGAACTACGTGGACTTTGATTCCTCTATGAGGATACGTAGGCAACTCAATTTTAATATTAAAATTGAGCTCAAGTCCTTTTTTTTCCTTTTTTTTTCATTTCAACTTTCAAGTGTTGTAATTTTAACAATATTAATGAGAAATGATTTAATATTTTTATTCAATGACTACTAAGTAAAATTTAAATTTTTTTGCTTATATTGTCTTAAGATATATATATACAACAATTAATTACAAAAAAAAATTACAAATGTTGAAAAAAGTGCTCCAAAAATACAAAAACAATCTGTAATTAACCGCCGGTTTTCGGCCCTGAAACGGCGGTTCGGCAGAAACCGGCGGTTTTTAATTATTATTATTATTATTTTTCCAAAACCCTAAATTCTATCTATAAATACCCCCCCAAGCCCAACCCTTTTCTCACTCACTCTCACTCCCTCAGCCGTCTTCACCTAAATGATCTATCATTCAATCTTCCTCATCTCTTCACCTTATCTATCTTCTTCTTTTTTAATTTCTCTCAAGACTCAAGTTTCAACTTCAATTATACAAAATACAAACAACAATGCCTCATAGATCTAGTATTAAGGTTGATATTTTCAACAAGCACTACACCCGTAGTGCTCCATTGCCCGACTATTCTAATCCAACCTATGAAGTTCATTGCAATTATTGCAACAAAGTTTTTAAGTGGACTCAAAATGATGGCTATGCTTCCCTTGTTCGTCACATTCAAAAAGCGCATCCGACCGAAGCTATGGGAAATTGAGTATGTAATGTTACTAATGTAATCTCTATTTTGTAGTTGAAAATTGAAATATGTATTTTGTAATGTTTAATTTAATTTTCAAGTACTTGTAATTTCTATTTAGTCATGTTTATTTTAATTTTCCAGTATTAATGAAAAACTAGTTCATTTTCATTTATGTTTCATTTTCTTAATTTTCAATGTTTTATATATATATATATATATTTGCTGGCTTTTCCTAAAATTCCTACACTTACAATTAGATTATTTCCTATATAACCATCATATCCTTTTGTCTGTAATCCTATTTTTAAATTTTTTAAATCATTTATATCTTTTAGTATTGCTGGTAAACAATAAAATATTGCACTGTTTTGACTCATATCTACTTCCATTCCGGAAATAGTTGCTTTTTTCATATTTGTACTCCAAGATTTATCCATTAATATTGTTAAAACTTTAGTACCTAACTCTTTTCTTCCTAATCCTTTTATTCCTATAACAACTAATCCAATATGGACAAATCGTTTTTTGGAATTTTTAATTTTTATTATTGTTTCTGGTGAGATTAAGTCTATAATTTGAGTATTTTCAACTATTCTTAGACTTTCTTCCCTACTGCTTCTTATTAATACTGTGTTAATATTCATCATGCCTGTTTGATATAAAATTCTTGGATTTAAAATATCAATTTGATGATTATTGTATAATTCTAAATTTCGTCTATATTAATTTCATCTTCAATTTGAACAATATTTTCGGAAGAATTACTTCCTGATCCTCTTGTAGTTATTCTATTTAAAAATGTATTAGAAACTATGTCATTAATATTTGACGTACTACTTCTTCCTTCTTGTATTGTTCTAGATCTTCCTATAAAGCTATTCATTTTCTAGCTTTCCAATGTTTATAAATGGGTGGAGTAATATCTTTTTTAGGTCTTTCAATTGGACCTAATTCTAAATCTTTTATGGTTTTAGTTAATTTATCTAATTCTTTAGTAAAATCAAAAGGTTCTGAACTTTCTTTTTCTTTGGTTTCTTTTTGTTTGTTTTTAATTCTGCAATTATATAACAATTTTGATCTTTTATAAAATCTAAATTTTCTTTGATTTTATTAATATAAGCCTCTCTCTCAAGACTTTTTTGTTTTAATTCTGTTAAAATTTTAATAATTTTATTATTTTCTTTTTCTAGGCCAAAACCTATATTTAAAACAAGATCTGTAATACTATTTAGATGATTATTTTCACTATGTAAAATATGATTAAATCCTTTTTTAAATTTACAATTAAACTTAAAATTTTCTACAGGGTATGGTGTGTTTTTTAGGGATACACATTAATCCACAATAAATAAAAGAAAAAGATCTTACGAGATGGAGGAGCTTTCCAGAAAAGGGCAGCACTCCAGGTTGATCTTTGAGATGGAGAAGAGTTTATACAAATGGAGATTTTTTTTTTTTTTTTTTTTAAACTGGGATATATTATATGAACTAGGAAGGAATAACTATCTGCTAAAAACTAAGAAGAGGAGAGTTTAGAAACTCATTCTTGATTTTGAATAAAAGAGGGTTGTATTGTTTCTTCGGTGTGTTTACAATGAAAGAGCAAAGCTCTTTTTATAGCCAAAAATTGGCCGACAATTCCAATCTATCCTATAAAAGTTAAGCTACCTAGTCTAGAAAAAACCACAAATTCAACCAAGTAATAATCAAAGAAAAGAAAAGAAAAGACTACACTACAAAAAGAAGGATAACAATAATCGTGGCCAAATATAGAAACAAGAACTGTTGAAAATAGAATTATTAAAATAACACACCAAGTTGAAGCATTAGGAATTCAATTCCTAGACTTTGCAGGAAATTTTAGTTCTAAATATGAATTACCACAGGTTATTATTAATCCAGAATCTGTAAAATCAGAAGATTTTCTGTTAGGATTAAACTTTGTTACAAGTTTAAATGGATCAATTACAATAGCAAAAAACCATATTACTCTTAGTAAACAAGTTTATAGTTTTCCTACAAACAGATATAGTCAGACATCAGAGTTCGCTCGAAAGCATGGTGGAACTGGTGAATTAGATTTTTTCAAAAAATCTCAAAATAAAGAAAGTCACAGGATAAATAAAATAGAAAATGAAACAATGTTTTATTTAGGAAATTTTTTAGGTCACGAATTAGAAAAAGGACCAAATATTACAAAGAGCATAAATTACCCTATAATTCAAAGACTTGAAAAAATAGGATTAATAGGTGAAGACATTACTAAGACAAAAGTAAACTATTTAATAAAACAAAAAATTAAAAATCCTGATATAAGGATTATTACAGCAAATATAGAATATTCTCCACTTGATAGAGAAGAATTTAAAAAACAAATTCCAGAAATGTTAGAACAAAAATTAATTAGAAGATCGTAAAGTCCACATAGAACATCACTTTTATAGTTAGAAATCATTCAGAAATAAAAAGAGGAAAAGCAAGAATAGTTTATAATTATAAAAGATTGAATGATAACACCATAGATGATGGTTACAATATTCCGAATAAGGATGGATTAATTAGTTTAATCCAAAATAAAAAGATTTTTAGCAAATTTGACCTTAAATCAGGATATAATCAATTACAATTAGAAGAATGGTTTAAACCATGGACAGCTTTTTCCTGTCCAGAAGGACATTTTGAATGGAATGTTTTGAGTTTTGGCTTAAAAAATGCTCCATCAGTTTTTCAAAGATTTATGGACTCTATATTTCTAAAATATGATTTCTGTCTAGTTTATATAGATGATATTCTTGTAGCGAGTAATAATATTAAAGAACATGAATACCATTTAGAAATTATTTTTAAAGAAATAGAAAAACAAGGTATTGTAATTAGTAAAAGAAAAATGGAATTATTTAAAAGAAAAATATCCTTTTTAGGATTAGAAATTGGAAATGGAAAGATTGAATTACAACCACACATTGCAGAAAAACTATTAAACTTTCCGATAAACTAGAAGGTTTAAAGCAAATTCAAGCTTTCTTAGGATTGCTCAATTATGCTAGAAAATTTATACCAAACCTTAGTAAGCTTCAGACCTTTATATAGTAAAACTACTAAAAATGGGCAAAGAAATTTTAATAGAGAAGATATTCATTTAGTTAAAAAAATAAAAGAAGCGATTAAAATAATTAACCCACTAGAATTACCTCTAGTAACAGATTATATTATTATAGAATGTGATGGCTCCAAAGAAGGATGGGGAGCTGTTATGTTATGCAAGAAAAATAAATATTGCCCCAAAAATGAAGAAAGAATTGCTGCATATAGCAGTGGAAATTTTGGAAAAATTGGAAGTAATTGGACTTCTTTAGATTTTGAAATACAGGCATTAATAAATTCATTAGAAAAATTCAAAATCTATTTAAATAATGAATTTACAGTAAGAACAGACTGTGAAGCAATAGTAAAATTTTTAAAAAATGATAATAGTAGAAAAGTAAATAGAACCAGATGGGTAAATTTACAAAACCTAATTCAAGGAAAAGGTTACATAATAAATTTTGAACATATAAAAGGAAAAGATAATAATCTAGCTAATTTACTTTCCCGTAACATTTTTAAATATTTAAATAAAGGTTATGAATCACAAAAAAGTCATCAAACCTAAAGGCAAGGAGAAAGTTGCTACAGAGAAAGTTTCTACAGACAATTCTCCAATGATAACATCTAGTGCAGAAAGTAGCCCTAAATTTCTAAAATTGGGACATACTTCTACTAGTTCTCCCAGTTCAAAATTTACACAGATGGGAAGTGATTTTCAGAATTCTCCCAGTTCAAAATTTATACAGATGGAAAATTTTTCTCAAACTTCTCCTATTTCCAAAATTTCAACAAAAGGAGAAAAGAATTTGAAAACACACTTTCAGTTTGGATCTGTTATGCTTTCTACTCACACAGATCAAAACAAAAAATTCAAACCATACACTGGAATCGAGGTTAATCCTCAACAACAGTGTTTGTTAGATAATTTGTGGCATATTCAAACTCTTCCCAACGCCACCTCTTTCAAAGTTCAAATTCTTAATGCCCTTAGTTTCTATTTTTCAGATTTAAAGGCAGAAAAGAATGTAATCCCAAAAAGAAAATTTTCTCATTATGTTATTTACAGAGGTACAAAAGTAGGTCTTTTTAATAATTTTGATACAGTTAGAAAACATATTACTTGTCAAAACCCTATTTTTAAAGGATATTATACCTTTAAAGAAGCTTTAGATAATGCTGAGATTCTTTAGGGTTAAACTTTTTCATTGAACCGAAGAAGTCAAAAGTTTTTCACAAATTGTAGAAGAAAACCCAAGTGGGGTAATTTCGGCTCAATTCGAGACAATTCAAAAATTAGAAAAACAAATTTTTGATTTACAAAGTCAACTTTCTCTCGCCAATTCAAAAATTCAAGAGAATGTTGAGGCCCTAAAATTCAAGGACCAAACAATTTTTACAATGGAAAAAGGGATCTCAAACCTTAATTCAAAATTTTTTTCCCTGAACACTGAGATCAAAGATTTTGAAATGAAAAAGGATTCGATTCCCCAAAGAAAATTCGAAAATTTCAAGGCAAGAGTGCTTGATCTCCCTTACCAAGAGGTCTTAAAACCACTTTTAGACAGAGTTCCTGAATTGGAACAAATAATTTCAACAAAGGCCTTGGAAGGAATATTAAAGGATTTTGAAAATCTCCAAAAGAAATTGGTAAAAATTATTTTTGGAGAAATTCATTTCGAAGGAGTAAAAGTAGTACAAAAGTCAACATACTACTTTGATTCTCAAGAATTTCCAGATGGAGTCCCTGGACTTTTCAAACTCCAAGTTGACCTAAATTCAACAGACATGAATTGTGAAATTTTTTTAAAATTTTATCACAATGGCATGGTTGATTTTATTGAGTTCCGTCTGGAAGACGAAGGCTCAAAAATTGAAGACATTCTGGAAAAATTGGGAGAAAAATTCTTGCTTATAGGAGGGAATATTGCATCAAAATCCCTAAAAGGCAAGGTATTCTGTAAAATTATATCCTCTCTTCCACAAGTTATAAATGGCTCTTATGTGCCAAGCAGAAAGAGGATTTTTATGGAAGAAAAAGACAGATTAAGAAATCATGATTCAACATCATTTGATTTCAAGGAAATTGAAAATTCCAAGGTGTATGAATACTATCAAGAAAATATGGGTTTCGAACTAATTTTCTGGAACCAGTACAAACTCCTTGGAGAAGGACATTTCACCCAGATCTTTGGGACAGAAAATTGAAAAATGCTTTTACCATTCAGCGGTGAAGGCGAAAAATTAGAAGACGAAGAACACATCATCAATACTGAAGAAGTGTTTGCTCTTCATCAAGAAAGTGATACAGAAAATGATGAAGAAATTCCAGAAACTCACAGGGATTTCTAGAAAGGATATGACGAATGCAATGACGAAAATTTATCAATTGTCACTAACATTTGTCAAAAAGTTTTTCTTACTTTTTGAATTTTTTGGCCACGATTATTGTTATTTGGCCACGATTATTGTTATCCTTCTTTTTGTAGTGTAGTCTTTTCTTTTCTTTTCTTTGATTATTACTTGGTTGAATTTGTGGTTTTTTCTAGACTAGGTAGCTTAACTTTTATAGGATAGATTGGAATTGTCGGCCAATTTTTGGCTATAAAAAGAGCTTTGCTCTTTCATTGTAAACACACCGAAGAAACAATACAACCCTCTTTTATTCAAAATCAAGAATGAGTTTCTAAACTCTCCTCTTCTTAGTTTTTAGCAGATAGTTATTCCTTCCTAGTTCATATAATATATCCCAGTTTAAAAAAAAAAAAAAAAAAAAATCTCCGCTGTATAAACTCTTCTCCATCTCAAAGATCAACCTGGAGTGCTGCCCTTTTCTGGAAAGCTCCTCAATCTCGTAAGATCTTTTTCTTTTATTTATTGTGGATTAATGTGTATCCCTAAAAAACACACCATACCCCCCCTTTTGGTATCATATATAAGAAAAAAAAATTAAAAACCGGGCCGGTTTTTAACCGGAACCGGTGGGTTTTAAACGGGCCCGGAACCGCCGGTTAAAAAGCCCGGCCCGTAACCGTGTTCAGTGTACACGGGCCGGTTACGGTTCACTCTCCGGTGAAACCGTAACCGGCGGGCTCGGGCCCGGAACCGCCGGTTCAGGGCCCGTGGGCAGGTCTAAATATATATACACATTGCAAAGGGAACGTGTGAATTTTCTCTCTCACTATTTTTCAGAAACAGAATGGCTCAAATTTTATTATATTCTACATTAAATTAAATTATATAAACCAAAATTGAATTTTTCCTATGCCATCGTATTCTATTTATTGAATGTCAAATTTACAGGTGCACGCTTATATTACTTCTAAATTTCTCATGAATTTTTACTGTCCAAATAAAAGTAAAAAAAATATTCGCTCCGTCCATGAAGATTGTGACTATTAGATTGTGGCACGAATTTTAATAAAAGTTTAATAGATGTTAAGTAAGTGGTGAAAAGGACTCATATTTGTTGTAGTATTAGGCTATTAATGGTGGCCCCGGTAAAAAAGTAAGAAAGTGGATAGGGTCATGTCCTAAAATGAAAAAGTTACACTCTTCGTGGACAGACGAAAAAAGAAAACTAACTACTATCTTTGTGGACAGAGGGAGTATGTTAGGAAAAACTGAGTTGAAGACAACAAATTCAATGCATCACTGTCACTGAATGTAAGAAAGGCAATTCAGATTATTTTTTCTCCATCAATAGTAAATTTAACTACATTTCATAGCTAAAGATTTCTTGTGAAAATAGAATAAAGTGGTAATCTCAATACAAGTTTTTATATCATTAGTTTGGAATTCAGTACTTATAAGTTAAAATTTTAGCACCATTTCTGCATACAATATTAAGAGTTTCAAGCAAACTACATCATACAAATACAGCTTCAAGCAATACAAAACACAGGTTGATCTGCACATACAGATTAAACCTCTGCAGATCTCAATGCTGGTATCTATTTCTCACAAAAATTGAAACTAGATAATTATGAGCAGCAAAAATTAGTCGATCGTCGTCTGTTTTAACCTTTTGGATTTGGAGCCTTGCTTCTTGTCTGCCTCATTATGTTTTCTCCTCAGATTATTCAGATCTTCTTCACTCAACTTCCCATTCAGCCTTTTGTTTAACTCATATGCTTCATATAACATCTGTTTGCATTCTTTACTAGCAACATCATGCTCTACCACTGGACACAAATTAAGCAAATAAGTATTTACAGAAACAAACATGGAGATCCATTAAGAGAAACCTAAGCCAGTAAAGTCTGAAAATAATAATTAATTCTCATATCATCAGGCAAAAACAAAAGAAATACTGTTTGGTATGACAATAAATCAAATATTTTACGAATTAGCTTATTTAATATACTGTCAAAAGCCTATGCACACATAATGACAATATTTACATGCATTTGCTAAGTGAAGAATGATAATGGAGCCAACAGAATGTTACTTAAAAGCAAGACATGTAAAGCAATAAACCTGGCTTTGGATAATCTTTTCCAACTATGCATTTTGCTTTAACTTGTACGCTCAAAGGAGCTGTCCATGGTTCATAAATATACTCCTTAGGCATGTCTGCAACACCAATATTTGACCTTCAAACCAACATCCATAAAAAGTTGATGAAGCCTAAAGCAAATACGAGCATACCTTTTAGTATTGGGAGAAAATGCCTAATATAATTGCCATTAGGGTCGTATTTTTTCCCAAATGAAATTGGAGAATAGATGCGGTTATACTGGAAAAAGAAACAAGAAATATGATTAGAATTCTGTTCATGACTCGAGTACTGCATAGAAAAGCTAACACCTAGCTGCCATTTTGAGATTTTGCAAACTCTAAAACTGCCAACATACATGAATATCATCATGAGTATAAAGAAATAGGCTAAGTTTTGTTCTCACACCTGGTAAAAGAATGATGAGCATGATAGCCACAACCAATTGGCATTATTGATTGACCAATCCGAATCAATAAGAAGTCTCTCAAAAACATCACGACCTTTCTCCCAATGCACAAACTGTGAAGATAGCCACCACTGTTAACTAGAGAGTATAGGAGATGCATCAGGATGCAGCATATGCTTCTGAAGTCAATTACCAGATCTCCACGAGTTAGAAAACAAGCAACACAGTGTCTGGCAAGATGGTGCATCCAACCCCACTTTCTAAGCTGTTCGATCGAAAATAAGCTAAGATGTAAAGGTTGTTCAAATAAATCCATGACAGAACTAGCAGACTATTCAAAATAATGAGGACTTTGGCCAAATTTCAAATCTGACCTGCATCATTATGGCATCAATCCAAGGAAAGCCTGTCCTGGAATCTCTCCAAGCAGCCAACAATTCATCATCATTTTTCCATGGTATCTGTAAAAAAGAATTTGAACTAAAATACTAGGATATATAGCACATGACCAACCCTGGGATTTCTTTATGTGGTATATTACTTTCTAAAGCATGTGTATATCCATATACCACCCAAAAGTTATAATAATATAATCTGAGGTGCAACATTCATGACTTCATTATATGTAAGTTAATTGCATGGCTTAAAAAAAAGTTATGTTTTACTGTGACAACAAAAAATTTTGGGCATCATTTCCACTGCCAAACTAAGGATACAAATACATTATTTAGAAAACCATGCAAAAGAGGGCCAGAGCTTGTTTGATGTCTGCTTATTGAAGTGATGATGGAAACAAAGCTTGCAATAAATGGTTTGATAGACATCAGCCGCTTATTATTTTCTATTTTATTAGTTAACTCTATTAAGTGCAGTCTGTTGGGAGTCTTTATTTGTGGCCCATGGGTTTTTGAGTAGGGTTTGGAGTCAAAGTTAGTATTTAAATAGAATTAGGAGAATATTGTTAGGGACAGCGTTTACGCTGTAGGGCAGAGATATTTTCTCTGAGGCCTAGCAAGAGGAGATTTTTATATATCGTATTTTGCAGTTGTCTTTACTATTCTTTACCTCTGCTCTATCATGGTTCCAGAATGACAACAGGAAAAGAATGGATGACTGTCTGATTCAAAAGAAAATGAAAAGAAAAAAATACAGCAGCGAAAGACAATCTATGGATACTCTACATTCTTTTATCAGTCATGTTACTGAATCTTCCTGGATAAATCATGTTTTGTAATTCAAGTGCAAAACCTTAGGCAAACTTTGGAAACATAAGATGCCGTAGGTATTAATACCTGCTTGCAAATTTTATTGTCCTTCATCTGGTCAAAATTAGGAGTACCAAAAGCGACTGTGTAGAAGAAATCTCGCCATAACAACTACAGCAACCCAGAATGTCAGTTCACTGAAATCATGAAATAGCTCGTTACGCAAAATAATAAGATAACCTGTCCAAGAAGGGAAACTGGAGGAGATGTGTGCTTTTTGCAATTTCTCTGAACCTCTTGAATACATTGGTAAAAGTACCTGGAAGAAACACAGCCAAACTTCCAACAATTTGGAGACAGAAAACATTAGGAGGCTTTAGGAAAATAAAGAAATGAACACTGTGCATAACCTACTTTTAGGTAAGGTGATAGCACAGTTGTTGCTGGTTTTAGAAATGAAGATGGATCACCCTTGGGTTTCTCAAAATTAGCCACCCACTCCTGCAAAATGAGAATTAGGAATATCATATATGAAATGTATAAACCAAAGGGAAGCTAGCAGAATCTTATGACTATATACCAAATTCTTTTCGAAGTCACAGATTACACCCCTTAACATGTACAGGCTAATAAACCATGATCATAACTGAAGTGAAGAGGTCCATCCATTAAAGAGTATGGCAGAAATTACTATAACAGTAAGATAGGCACATATATACACCGCAAAAAAGAACATCGACTGCAGTTCTGGGAGAATGGAGAATGTCTTCATGAATACCTTGTTTTTCATAGAATCTTTCAACCTTCTCAATCCTTCTGATTCACCACCTTTGAAGGGGGTCTTCTCGTCCTGTTCATCGGTGTGTTTGTTAAAGAGAGTATGAATTACAGAAACTTTTAAGAAAGAAGCCATTCCATACCTCTGGTGTGTCCTCATAGCCAAGCTCCTCGATTGATGGGACTTCAGAGATTTGGCATGTCCCAAAATTTCCAATAGGTGGGAGCCAGTTGAGATCAGTTAGAAGAGGAGATGAGGTCCAAGAGGGCTCCCCAGCAAGTTTGACAAAAGATTGATAACTTGAAGGTGCTTTTCCACCGTTCTAGGACCAAATAAAGAAAAGGAGTCGATAAAAAAGATATATTCAAGAAGTATAGAAATTTTTGACATTATTTTGGTTTACTAACCTTCTCTATGATATCTGCAGGATTGAAAAGTGTATGACTCACAGGAGAGAAAATCTCTATACCGGCAGCAGTGGCATAGTTCTGTAAGAGCCAATATTAATCCCTCTGCTTAGTTAGACCCAGTACTATGCGTTCCAAGAATTAAGGTTTATGGCTACTTTCCCGGTTACACTGTGACTAGCAGATATATAAAAAAAATTATAAATGCATAATGACTCCTACTTACTTTGACTTTGTCATCCAAAGCATGATAATACGGCTCTGTGTCGAACTCAAAACATAACTTCTTAATGCTCCACTGGTGTTTCAAAATGAAAGAAATGATATTAGGATACGAACGTAGAACATACAAAGTCATAAATACACTGCACACCAGTCATGTCGAATACCAGACTTGTGCTTGGTAACTCATAATTTACCACATGAATGTCTATTCAGTTTGTCCAAGATGTCAATTAAATTTGAATATCACATTTCATCAAACACAAATGTACGCATCATCAAGCAATAACATGCAGCACTTACATATTCATCCAGGTAGATTTTCTTGGCGACATGGAAACTTGCAAGGTGATGTAATTGAACACGAAACAATTACTTCATCTCTACACAAACGATAACAAACCTTGAACCAACAGCATTCACAAGGCTCGAGATATTCACCAACTGACTCTTCAGTAATAAATGAAGTGCTCTAACTAATTTACAGAGGATGGAGATCATCTCTAAAATACACAAAAATTTAAATTGCCACAAGTAAATTCCAAATAGACTCGATTCTCGATATACCATAAGCTAACTGCATATTCCAAACAAGTAGCTTACTTTGTTCATTATAAGCAAATGCACAAGTACAACTCTAAAATTCCCACAAAAGAAAGTGAAAGCAGATTTACACTCAAACTTAGCTGAAACTTTAAATCAAGCTGATACTTACTAATAATAAGGATCCAATTTCTCATAATAAAAAAAAGTTCACAAAAGAGTAAATTAATTACCTCTTCCAAGCAGCGAAACAACACTTCGCTGGGCTCACCCTTGAGCACCAGCAAACGCGATCCCAGTTTCTTCAGATTAAGGTCCAGATCCACCAGACTCTCGAGAAGGAACCTGATCCGATTCAACCCGGACCGACTCGACCCGGGGGAGAATGCGCTAGGTTCGGGCTCCATGTAGCGCGGGTCGATCACGAAAACCGGGTACAGAACATCCGACCCACTGGCGGCGTATTGCAGCGCGGGGTTGTCGTGAACCCGGAGCCCTTTTCTGAACCATATCAGAGAGTTCGACCCGGACGCCATTGTCGGGTGCGGGGGAGAACGGAGCGGGATAACGGGGATGCGCATCGAGTGACGGTTAGATTTCACAAAGGGAGCGGTTTTTAAACGGTTTACGTGTTTCCCGCCACAAAGTGGAAGAAGGGGGCTGTACTACTGTGCGCCTAGGGGCTGGGGGGTGTGTAAGGGGTCTGAGGTGGTTGGATAGTAGCCGTTAAACAAGGTGTTTTCGTGTGCGATGGGCATTGGGCGTAGGATAGCGGAGAAACTGGTTGGATTGGCTTAGAAAATACCACGTCGCGCAAAAGTGTACCTCTCAATAGATATAGGTAGTAGGGAGTATATCATAACGTTGTTTTAGATGATTATAAGGTTATAAAGGGTAAATTACACTTTTAGCTCTCAAACACTTCTTGTATTAATAATTCAAAAATAAATAATTAATCAAAAGTTTATCATAACAAAATTAATTTGCAATTGGTTGTATGGTCTGATAAATTTCATTGCATTTAAAATTTGTTATAACTAGTTACGATAATTAGGGCATACAGCTAAACGAATTTGATACCAAGAATAAACTATGAGTAGAAAATGTTTTTTTGAGAGAGATGAGTAGAAAATGTTAAAACACCCAAATTGCCAATTGCAATAAACTCTAAATAATAATAATAATAATAAGAGAATGAATGAAAAAAAGATTTGCATGAACCAATAAATTGCAGCCATGTATGAACTTAAAAGTGAGTTCACTTTATATTGATAAACTTTGAAACCAAAATAACAAATATAGAAATACGGAACGAAAGGGTAAAAAAAAATACTAGCGCGAATACTAAATAAACGATGCCTTAAAATATAAGATTCGTAAAAAAAAATTAATAGTAATACTTTTAGTTTATATTACGAAATTACTAAAATACACATATCTATAATTAGTTTATAATTAGAGTGGGACGGACCCACTGCCCCCTTGCCCCCCCCCCCCCCCCCCCCCACGCGTCTGGTTTAATGCAGTAAGTTTTAAATATAGAATTAATGTAACATTTTTAAAATTCATGTTGTTATAAATAATAATAATAATATTATTATTATTATTTACTCCCTCCGTTCTTTTTTAAGTGTCCCATTTAGCTCAATTTTTTGTTTTCAAATAAATGTCCTATTTCAAAATTTGAGAATAAAATAATGGCATTCTTCCTATTTTATCCTTATTTAATGTTTATCGTAATTTGTTAATTAGTTATATGTATACATTAATGATGGTAATTAATAAGGTTACATAGGTAAATTTCTTTATTTCCTTGGTATGTGTAATTTGATGGAGGAGAACACTTATAAAAGAACGGAGGGAGTATACAATTGCTGAATTTTAGAAAGGAACATAATTTGAATGGCGTTTTTTTCGCTTTATTTATCTAGATGTTTGACTTGGATTAGAGCATTGCTCTTTTAACAGTTTAAGTGTGCGCTACACTTGGCCGAACTCGCCATCCCACAATTACGGTATAACTGGGATTTGTCTCAATAGTTTTACGCACAAATCAATTTAATTCTTTGTGAACTTAATATTTGTTGACTTATTCAATAATTTCCGCATGTATCAAATATAGTTGAAAATGTGAGTGCTTGCATTTATTAGTATTATGTTTTGGGGCGATTCAAACATTTTGGGAAATAAAACCACAAAACGAGGAGATTAATGTTTGGATTATTCCTCGGTCAAATCAGAATTCAATTTATCGAGTTTTTTCTTTTTTTTCTTTTTCAAGGAATGTAAGTTCGATTTGTCTTTTTCTGTTTAATTTAAAATAAATGAATAAAAAGATCCAATCGACCTTTAATTTAAATTTAATTTGTATAATGATCCTAAAAATTCTTAAGCTATTAGAATAAAAAATAAAGTAAACAATTAAAAAGAAAAATGCAAATGTGAACAAATTACTCGTTATAATAACCGGGTACAGTTGAATTTTAATAACTAGTGTCATCTGCCCATGCCCTCCACTGAAACGGAGTATTGCATTATTAGCGATAAATTCTTTGTGCCCAATTATTGATGAATTATTGCTTAATTAATGCCCCCATATTTATGTATGTAAGCACCAATTATATACTCTGTATCATAGTATATATATATAGGGTATATATATTCTTTCGACAGGCTGGCTGTGTATCTATTTTTACAGTAAATAAGACAATCGTTGCATATCATAAAATGCAAAAATTAGCACACACATTAATTAGGGAGAAATGGTATTTTAGCACTTTTTAGATTGAAAATCCTAATTCTAACACTATTTTTTAAAATATACAAATTCTATCACTTTTGTACATTTTTACCCCTCCTCTTTCTTTTCTATTTTTCTATTTTTTCATTTTTCGTTTTATATTCACATGAAAAATAATGTGAATTCACGTGAAAAAATGGGAATTCACATGAAAAAAAAATGGGAATTCAAATGAAAAAAGTGAAAAACTCGAATTCACATGAAAAATAATGTGAATTCACGTGGAAAAATGGAAATTCACATGAAAAAAATGGGAATTCACATGGGAATTCAAATGAAAAAAGTGGAAAACTCGAATTCACGTGAAAAATAATGTGAATTCACGTGGAAAAAATGGGAATGAAATCGCCGACCAGAATCTCTCCTTGCTATTCGCTTGTCCCTCGCTTTTGCTCCGATTCAGCAGATCCTTCAGAAATATCCACTTCTTCGAGTTCCTCCCGGAGGAAGACGACCGCGACGACGATGCCGAACACGACGGAGTCGTCTCGCCGGACTCGATTTCTCTGTCCTCATTCCCTAGCTCCTCTACGGCGGCGGCGGTACATTGAAAATCCAATCTGCGGCCGCTCCACTGACCGAAGCGCAACGGCGACATGGATCTGGCCCGGCGGTTCGCGCTCTGCAGCCTCAGATTGCTGCCTCTCGAGCTCGCACCATCACCGAGATCCATCGATAGCGGCGGAAAACCATCATGCGGCGTCATTAAGTGCGAGGACAGCTTCATTGGCCGGATCTGACCGTTGAAGAAGAGCTCATCAGGCGACGTCATCGAGGCGATTCCGCCATAACCGTTGGGGGAGAACCTCGAGGAGAACTCGAACTTGAACGATCCGGAATCGGAGGAGAGGAAGACCGGCTCAAAATCGTCCATTGATGGAGTTTTAGATTTGTGGTTGGTGAGGAGGAAATGCATGGGCTTGCAGGGGCGCTGAAGTAGTAGCCGGAGGGGCCATGTCCGGGGCTGGAGGGGGCACTTACGAAGGGGGTGGAGCAAGTGCTATCAATATCTTCGCTGAAGCGCGGCGGGTCAATGGAGGGAATGGGCGGCAGAATTGTTGTGGAGAGATAGAGAATAGTTGATGTTTTAAGAAAAAGAAAAAAAAAGGGAGAAAAGAAAAGAATGAGGGGTAAAAAAGTCAAAAAGTGCTAGAATTAGTATATTTTAAAAAGTAGTGCTAGAATTAGTGTTTTTTCCTTGAAAGTGCTATAATCATACATTTTCTCCATTATATATACACCTATTAAATATATATTCACTAACCTATTTTACATTATACTTGTCTGACGAGATTCTTCTGCACAAAAAATAAAATGTAAAATGAATAAAACAGAAATTTGCGCTCTGAAGTGATTTTTTATTTATTGACCCTTTGTTTGTATTATTTCATGTTGGTAGTATGCCAAAGGAAATGACAACAATAAATCCAATCCAATCACGAAAAGTCAATGCGTGTTGTAGAGACAATATTGCAAAATACCTAATTTAGTTGGATTTTGAATTTTTATTATATTTCAACATGGGTTGTGTTTCATTATTCTAAGGTGCATGTGTATAACACACATGATCCCTCATTCTTCTCATATTATTATCATATTTTATACAATCAATTAAATCTCAACTCCATGAAAAAGATACGTGAATTTGCGATTTTCTTTGACCTTTTTTATTGGGTTTTATGTAGTTATTAGGATTACTTATGAGTCAACGGCATATGATAAAGGACGAGTCTCCATTTTGGTTGATCGATCGCACCAAACGACGATCGGTAACTGAAGATTAATAAATTCTATTTGGGAATTCTATGTTTACGGTCTTAGTAGCAATTAAAATGGATTTCCATGATGCAATTTAATCTAAAAATTATCATAACTGAATCATTCTAAATGAGTATGTGTCGTCATTATATATATTATCAAAATTGCAATACCATTATATCATAAATGTGTGATTTTAATTTTTATAAAAGTCCAATCTATTAAATCAGCAACGTCATTTTAAAGAATTTGTTGAAATTGTATGCCGTTTAGCCCACATCAACTTAGTATAGATTATTTATTCAACATAGGGGTGAACATTCGGTTATTCGGTTTGGTTTTGGTCTAAACAAAACCAAACCAAATAAATTAAATTTTTAAAAATCAAAACTAAACCAAACTAACCGAATAACCGAACCGAATAAACCAAATTTTTAAAAGTTAAAACCAAACCAAACCAAATAAACCGAACGGTCATGTTGTTCTAAATATTTCATCCAAAATCAACAAAAATATACTTAATACAATAAGACAATAATAGTATTTTAATTTAAAAAATTAACATAACATATATATATATACACACACATATTATAGGAAAAGTAAAATATGTTAAACGAGCAACAAAAAGATCAGTCCATTGACTTGTTACATGATGTTGATATCTGTGCTTTATTTCAAGTTCTATTGGGTCCAACAAGCTCTTGTGCTAAATTCTTTCAAATTATTTTTCATTATTGATAAAATTAGTTATATATAAATATAATTAATCTATATATATTATATAAAAAATTAATATATATATATATATATATAAAAATTCGGTTTTCGGTTTGGTTTGGTTGTCAAAGTATCAAACCAAACCAAACCAAACAAATTAAATTTTAAAAAAATAAAACCAAACAAACCGAACAAACCAAACCAAATTCTATTTTCGGTTTGGTTTGGTTTGCGGTTTTCGGTTATTTTTGTTCACCCCTAATTCAACATATAAAATTGGACAACTCTCCCCCTTAATAAAGCCTTTCAAGAGAATCACGATCAAATTCCAATAGAATCCATTAATTCTCCAGCAATTAAGCCTAAAGCGATTTACAATTAATTTCAAGCAAACACCTGAAAAAAAATGTAAATTGAAAGAGAATTAAATTAGTACAAAAGAGACATATTTCACTGTGATTCTAAGTTATACGTACATAGCATTTTAGCTGTATTCATATTGTTTATTCATGCTATGGACTGTACAAAATTGGCAGATCCAAGAATCTGATTTATAAACTTGAAGAAATAGTCATGACAGCCAGGATGTATACTTCATAGACAACTCGGTACAACAAACAGAGAGATCAGTCAGATTCATCAACTTCATTTAATTTTTTTCATTTCATATGTCGTCTTCATCAATAAATTAAAAGGTTTTATGCAATATAATTAATACAAAATATCGTATCGATGAAATTAAATAAATAAAATATACTATGTCGTTGTGTGTTGAGCAAGAAATTAATCAGAATAAATTGACAAGAGCAAATATCTCAAATGCAAATATAATTACCAAAAACCATGATGTGTACAATCATAGACCAAGAATTTACATATTCGAGATACAAAAGATAGGAGATACATATATTTGGCGATCATTTTACCAAATACGTAATGACAAAATGACCTAAAACCAACTTAATTAGATCACCCTAATAATTTGAGGGTGGAGCTTAGGCTGCTTAGCAAACATTTGAACTAATTAAGCTAACACGTGAAGGGTTAGATCATAGAATCCTACCAAACATTCACCATCCTAATTAACTGAAGTTAGAAAGAGAAAAAAATTAAAAATTAAATCCTAACACCCCCTAATTAATTAGCGGAAAATTTTTATGTGACTAAAAACGTGAATCCAAACAGACTTCATAGCTTCTTCACTCTAATTTTTTTTTTTTAATGATTTGTAATTATTTTTGTGGGTTTTCCGATTATTTAAAAAGAAAATTAAAACTATAATTTCCTGAAAACGATCGGCGCGCCGTGTTGGGGGTGGAGCAGCATGAGTACGGATGGCGCGTGTTGATAAGTCGGCGCGAGGTCGAAGGAGAAGCGCTGAAGGATCATGGCGATGGCTAGCTTGGCTTGCAAAATGGCTAGGTTTTGGCCGACGCAGCGGCGCGCGCCCAAGCCGAAGGGCATGAAGGCCATGGGGTGCTTGGCGGCGTGGGCCACGCCTTTGGCGAAGCGAGCCGGGTTGAATTCGTGCGGGTCGTGGCACCATAGGGCCGGGTCGTGATGGACGGCCAGGATTGGAATGAGGAGCTCCGTTGCGCGGGGGATGTGGAGCCCACCCAACTGCATATCCGTCTTGGCCCGTCTGATTATTGCTACTGCTGGCGGGTACAGTCTCAGTGATTCGTTCAGGATCATTCCCAGCTGCATATGGGTTGGATTGGACAAAAAACAAATTCAATTTCGGAATTTCCTTCTTTTTTTAAAATTAAATCAAATTCAGACTTTCTATTTTAATGCTACTAATTAATCACTTTATTAAGCTTAAGAGGATGTTTTTGGCTTTATATTTTGGTGTCGGACACCATATAGATGAAATAAATTCACTTTATAGGTATACGTGAAGATGTGGTTCGAGGTGAGAATTTTTGTGTAATGTCTTTGTATCATTATTAGGACAGTGAAGAAGTTTAATTTAATCGCAATTTTGTGTTTGTTTAAATTAAAGAGAGAATAAATTAAAAAGGAATGATATTTTTGAGAGAGAGAATGATGATAATGCCACCTAGAAACTCATTTCCAGAAGATAAGTCCCCTTATTTTGCGCATCCAACACATGCTAAAGTTTCGCGTTTTATTTTGATTTCCGGGAACAATTATCAAGGCAGAATTTTCATTCTAAAAAAATAATTTTGAAAAGAAAAAATAATTAGTAGAGAGAGAGAGAGAGGAGGAGGAGGAGGGAGAGAGGGGGACCATTGGATGGTGAGCAAAAATAAAATGAAAAATATTAATTAAGGAAATGAGAGAAGAGTAGTAAGTAGAGAGGAGTACCGTTTTGAGCTTAGCAAGATCATCTTTAGAGGGGGTGTCACGTGCCCCACAGACCCTGAGGACCTCCTCACGTGCCTGTTCCTGCCACTGGGGATGCATGGCGAGGAGGACGGTGGTCCACGTCAGCAGGTTGGAGGTAGTGTGTTTGCCGGCGAAGAAGATGGTCTTGCACTCCTCGACGACGTCATTGGGGGTGATGGCGACCGCCGATTCGTCGGCGACGGCGTCCTTGAGGCTCGCCCTTATCATGAGTTCCAATAAATCGTTAGGACATTCGTCTGACAGCTTCTGACACTCCATCGCCTTTTTCCGCCTTCCCTCGATCACCTTCAGCAACGATTTCCGAATTTCTTTTTCCAGTCTCCAAGATATTCTATTCTTTTTAGTCGGCAAAAACCTGCCATTAATTCATTCATTCCCTTAATTAAATTAAACTAATTAATTTCAAGAAAGTAGTAGTAGTAGTCTTAATTAATTAATTTACCTATAACCGGGTATGAAAACTTTCTGATAGGCCTCAGTGGCATGGAGCATTTGCTGAGATTGCAATTCAAAAATGGCTCTGCCTTGGTCATAGCTGCTGCCAAAGGTGGCTCTAGTGATAAAATCCTCCACCAAAATTTGGAACCAATCTGAAACCTCAACCTCTACTTTTCCAGCATTGGACATTTCCTCACTCCATTTCACTACTGCTGCTTCCATGCTTTTAGCCATCATTGGTATCATTAACTACAAAACAAAACAATTAATTATTATTACAGGCACTAGTACTCTTGTTTTGTTTGTCACATGGGAATTAATTCATTAGAGTTTCAAATTAAATTAAATTACCTTGAGATTTTCTGTGTGGAAAGTTGGTTGAATGATCTTCCTGTGGTGAGCCCATTTTTCTCCTTTGAGGCTCAACAAGCCATCACCTTCAATTTTCCTCACAAGTGGGGGAGACTCATTCTTTTCAAACAGCTCTGATTTCAAGATGAAAATCTCTCTCATCAACGCTGGATCAGAAATTGTGAGCCTAGCTGTTGGCCCAAACCATACTATGAACATGGAACCTGCAGTTATAATAATAATAATAAACAAACTATAATTAATTAATTAATTAATTAATTATGGAGAGATGCAAGAATGAAATTGCATGGAGGGTTTATGCTCTCTAATTGTTTTCTTGAAGATTAAAGATGATGCTTACCAAAAGAGGAAGCAGAGAGAGAAAAGAAAGTGAGAGTTTAAATCACATTATTCCAAGGCAATGGATAGTGTAGACCCTACAGAAAAACACACAATGATCCTCACAGCTCACACCAACTTTCTTGGCTCAGCAATGTATGTATTTGTATTTGGAAAAAAAGCTGTATCTATATGTATATATAAAGCTCACAAGTTTGTATTGTAACAACATCAACATGTGATAATCAACCAGGCCCAAAAAGTTTCAAATAAATGAAGGGGAAGAATCCATTCCACCCCCAAAAAGAAGATTAATTTAAGGCATGAAATGATGTCAAACAAATTGAAACATACCATATATTTTCTTCCAGTGATGGTAGAAAGAGAGAACTCTGGGGAGTATGTTGTGTGAGAGAGGAGGCATAGATTGAGCAGAAGCCATCATATTTAAGCTGGCTAATTCCTTCAAATTTCCCAAGAAAAGCTGATATTTAGGCCCTTTAATTCCTTGTTTCATGAAGAAATTCTCAATTCTTCTTGGTGCCCACCACAGATGTATTACAGCTTTCAGCACAAAAACAAACAGAATATATGAGATCAGAAGAAGCCATAACAAATGGAAGTGATAATCTTCCATTTTCTTGATGTGGGATTCTTGGGAGGGGGGTGGGTGGGGGGGGGGGTTGTGTTTGTTGAGAATATTGTTTTGGCTGGCTGGCTGGATTGTGTTTGTTTTTATACAGAGAAGAGAAAGTAGAGGTTTCTTGTCTGTTGTGTAGGACAACAGGATGAAGATGGGCTTAAACAGGCAGAGTGAAGAAGCAACCTAAAAGAATTTAAGGTCAACTAGTTGAGAGAGCAAAAGAAATTAATGAAAGTGAGGTGTCCTTATACTATATTTCCAAGACAAGAATACCCCTCTCCTCGCGGGCTTGGTGCAGTACTAAAATATCGCAAAAATTCTAAAACGTCTTAGTATAATTTGAAAATTCTTTAAAAATATGGAGATTAGAGACGAATTTGAATTCACATTGAAGGTGAATCGCGTGGGAAGACTAGACCGTCCTCTTCTAGAATTGGTTTGACGAAGCTTAGATAGCTCATCTTTTTTTTTCGGATTGGAAAGACAAGATTACCCCTATAGAGTTTTCTTGATTCCCAATTGACAGATTTTATTCTATAATTAATTCTTTGGGAATTGTGGGAAAAGAGTTGAGAAACAGTGATCATAAATGAGAATATCATTTATGAGACACACATTAATATAGGTTGTGGCCATTGCTCTGATCATGTCATGTGTCCAGAAACAACACTTTGGCCAACCTGAAAAGCCTTAAATTTTTCTACCAAATAGATACCCTGCCTTACTATGAATGTATATGTTTATACTACTATAATTAGTTGGAAAATGAAATTTC
Organism: Agastache rugosa; assembly: GCA_031470985.1. NCBI lineage: Eukaryota > Viridiplantae > Streptophyta > Magnoliopsida > Lamiales > Lamiaceae > Agastache > Agastache rugosa. The sequence goes on from CM062603.1 coordinate 30,650,605, forward strand.
ATTCATAATTTTGGGCAGAAATTGTTAGAGTCCTTTGCAACTGTTCCTATCAATGCCCTTGCAAATTCTTAATCACTCATAAACATAACACCCCCCCTGTTTTTCCTCATCCATTTCAGTATTTGTGAAATTAATGGTTTCTGCAGTATTTTTTTGGTATGGTATTCTTAAAAAAGAAGCAAGAAAAGAGATGATGTATATACAATCTTTTTAGATATATGTTGTGATGCAACTGTGTGATTGTGGGAGGAAAATAATACAAGAGGCACATGCATGTTTGACCCTAGTTTTTATTAGGGGTGGAGTTTGAGGAAATGACAGAAATTTTGGGTTTTTGATTACAACTACATCCTCCCAATTTATCCAGTTTATAATATTAGAGAATTTCCCTTTCAATTGATTTGATATATTCCCAGTCCTTTTCCACTAATGCCTTTCTTTCACATAATTATTATTATGATCTCAAACCTAATTTTTTCCCCTCCACTAATGTCTACGCGTGAAACTCAACACAAACCTCTAAAAAACAATATTAATAATAAAAAGTCGTGTTGATAAGATATTTCGAAGAAGTTGTGGGACACATAGCTAGACGAATGAATTGGACGGGTGTGATGGGGCGTTGTTTTATTGCCTCCGCCAACGAGCGGGGGCGGAGGGGGGAGAGGTGTTCGGAGGAGGGGAAGTCCGGAGGGGAGAGAGTGGGTTCCCCAAGGGTTATTATAAGGGGTGTTTGATGAAATAAGGAGGCAGTGGAGGAGTTGTGTTTTGGAAGGATGCTCTTAAATTGATGCACATGGGAACAAGGCTGTCTATTTTATTGCTCCTTTTTGCTGTGTTAGCGGGGGGATGTGCCTTGGTTGTCCCAAACCATGGGTGCCCCATGCTAGGGCACTTCTCTTAATCTTGTCTTAATACTACCAAAACATCATGGGGCCATTTGCACCCCACCCCCTCCTTTTCCATCTTCATCCTCTCACTACCAATTTATTTCCTTCTACTACTTCTTCTTACGTGTACAAGGTTGGTGTAACGCTTTCACATGGCTTGTATGTGGAGATTCAATCAATTGCTTAATTTCATTCGTCATTTCATTTCATTTCTAGAGATGTCAATACCAACCCAAACAGATCCGAAAAAAATTAGGACTGGTGGCCGAAATTTTATAGCACGAAAAAAATTCGGTCTCATATGTGCATTGATAAATAAAACACGATAGTGTATAATGAGTGATTGTTGTGTTAGATGACATGTGGTGGGGCTAGAGGTGACCACCCTAGGCCCACAAAATTTTTAGGGCATTAATTAAATACTCCCCCTTCCATGAAAAAATAATCCTTTTTTTAATTTTCTTTTATGGGATGTTTCAAAAATATAGTCCACATTCTTAATTAAAATTGTACTATAGCATTATTTACTAATATAACTTTATTCAATATTTGTGAAAAACTTAAAATTGATGTGTGGAGTAATAAATAGGGCAAATTTGAACTACAAAATAAAAATCATGTGTTTTTCAAGAAAATTAAATGCACTTTCTTAATTTGTACTCCCTCCGTTCCAATAGCAGGGTCTCGCTTTCCTTTTTTGTCTGTCCCAATAGCAAGGTCTCATTCCAAAAATAGAAATAATTAACTCTTCAAAAGCTATAGGACCAACCACTTTTTCTCCTTTTACTCTTGTTTCTTAATAACCGTGTCCAAAGCAAGTGAGACCTTGTTATTGGGACGGAGAGAGTATTTACGTGGGGAGGGGGGGTATTTAACATCTTTTTTTTTCCCTATTCCTTACATTTGACAAGATCATAATTTAATACTACTAACATTTATGTACTATTTCCATCATGAGGATAAATTTTCTATAAGTTACTACTTTATTTTGAATTTGGAAATTGGACCTATTTCTTGTTGTTCTTATATACTAATGGATACATTTCATCTTCAATGAAGACATGTTTGGTACTGTTGTTTATAGAAAATCTTCTTAGACGGATATTCTTTTTTCTTTATGAATTCTTTTCCACTGAGTTTTGTTTATAGAGATTTTAACGAAGCCCGACCTTGCTCGCTTTGGCAAGGTTGATAGTTTTCAGTTTTCTAACTTATTTGTGTAACTCTGTTTCTTTTTCTTTTTTTTCTATTTTATTTATAAAGATCTCTTATTCGATATTTCGTCTTCAATGTTTAATTTTTTTTATATTTATATATGTTAAATATTTATTATTTGATAAAATAACGTGCGAGACCTCTCCTCTAATAGTGTATCTTCACAACATGGGTTATGGCCTGAAAGGATGGTTTCCAGACATTTGGTGCCTCCTTTCCAAGAAAATAGAGAGCAGTGTTAGGAAACTGGTTACCAGATGTTTTGCCCTTTTTCCTAAAAAAAATATTAATCTGTCTGTTGTCTCTGCTACATTTATTTCAAAGTTAATTATTAAGTAGGTAAACCCACTCTTCTCATCTCACACACAATCCTTGTGCTGCATGCCTTTTCCCTGTGTTATTTGTCATTTGCAGACATTCTACCTTGTATGCTGCTTCTCTCTCTCTCCCCCCATTTTTTCTCTCTTTTTTTTTGTCTTTTCTTTTAAATTCAAAAGATATTGTGTGCTACTAATTACCAGTTACCATCACTATCATATATCACAACCAATTTTGTTATGATAATTAACCAATTTTTCCTAGATCAAGTTGATTAATTACTAAAGAAACCAATATTTTTCCAACTCATTCCACACATCTTTAAAAACATGTGATATGTGCCATTTAAATCATGACCTTTGACCCTATTTGAAGTTTCAACTTGACTTCTAAAACATTTCAAACGATCCAAATTTTTAAAATCTCATTTTTGGTTTTTAATTCGAAAAATCAAATATTAGGTTTGACAGGCTCAGAAAGAGGAATATTTTGGTGTATGGATCTACATCCAATAATTGCTAACAGATTTGTTTGGATCAACTGCCAACAATTGCAGTTGGACTGGACGTTGAAATTCGTGGCCATCAACAAGTACTGCATGTCTATCCATACGTCAAAATGTTCCTATCATTCGAACCCGTCCAAGACCAGCCCTTTGATTTCTCCAATCAAGAATTGAAACAATGGGAATTCGAAAGTTTCGGCCGTCAAAAGATTGTGAGGATTTTAATTAAAAAAATTGAAAAGTTGGATGCTTGTTACCAACATTCTAAAAGTTAGGTCGAAATTATAAATAGAGTCAAAGATCGTACTTTAAATATAAATATTCGAAGTCATAAATTAGAAATAAATGACCTAACCAAATTAAACATAATGGACCAACCTATTAAACAGAAGACAGGCTTCCAACAAGCTAGTGAATATGTAGATACTTAAATTAAGAAATGAAGACAATGTAAGTAGACATACAAAGATAGAATGTAAAATTTATTTATTAGGCGTTAAGCATGGGAAGAGGGAGCTAGAGGGCCTGCCATTAAACAATGAGTAGTGTAGGTGAGTGATCCCTATCCTTAGCTCATTTTTTGTTCTGCAACACATATAAATAAGTCTATATGTGTGTATTTATATTATATTTTAATTAATTGATATATAGATATATATGTATGTATATATATATGCAACAATAAGTACAGCCATCTAATTAGTTTGTCTGGTAGATGTATGGATGGCATGTGCTTTTTATAAAGGAAGAGAGCACGGAATTGCTTCAGTGTCCTCTTTGCCACTCCACCCACTGTTGGTTGTGCAATAAAATTCACCAATCCGTTATATTTGTCCATCTTTTTTTTTTCCTATTTATTATTATGCTCCCTAATATTTATAAATATTTATTATTTCACTTTATCTTGTAAGCAATTTCAAAGTAGAATTTACCTCTAGGGTATAAGTATAAATAATTTATTGCTAATTAAATACATGCATGTCTTTCGATTCTTGTTGCAAATTAGAGCTAACTTTTAAAACGATATGATAATATTTTGACTTTTCGTTTTTTAGTAAATTCGTCTCAAAATACAAGAGAAAATTAACGATGAAATTGACAATACAAGAGAAAATCTAGACAATGAATTTCAAAATCCTTCAATCAACTTTGAGTTGCGCATCGGATAGAGATCTAAACTCGCCCACAAAATTTGGGGGGAGAATTTACTACATATCAAAAGGTTGAGATATTATTGAAATGTTTTAAAAGTTAATGGGTTTAGGGAGGTTAGGACTCAATTAACAATTAACCCATTTATAAATGTGTATAAAATGTAATAATGTGAAAGACCGTCCCCTTTCCTATATATATATTTTGAAAGAAAAGAAAATTTCATTAAGCAACATCTGCAGGTACAATATGATTTAACCGTCTAGGAAAATTTTATATACATACAAACATGATTTTATTAATTCTTTATAACTCTTGAGATTTAATTTTTTTTTTCCTTTTATTATTAAGTCAACTCTTGGCTTCAAAATAATTTTATCTTTTTAATGGTTAACTATTCTGAGTCTCTGACAAATAATCAACACGTTAATTTAGGAAAAGATTATTTAATAATTTAAGAAGTAGTGGCTCGGTACGTACTGGAATTTCTTTATTATTATTTTATACGCTTTGAGTATTATCTAGGTTTATTGCAATTAGTTTAATGTTTTTGATTGTTTGTTATAAGAAAAGATTACATAGGCCTGCCTTTTTTATAGATTGGTTTTATCTAGCTAATTCACATAGAAACTTATCCAATCTGTTTTTTTCGGTTACCTAGCCCCGTAGCCCGTGTCTCATTATGTATATGGACAAATTAATATTTTTAAATTTAAAAGGTGTTTATTAAAATATTTTGCATGGGAATCATTAGTCTGCGAACGCATTACAGTATACACTATGTCACTATTGGTACTTGATATTGTATCTCAAAAAACTTTTTTGGCTTGAATACGTTAAAATGATAAATCAGACTATAGAATCTTTTTGTACGATTTAATTTAAAATTCAACGTAATTATAATTCAATATCAATAGACAAAAAAAAAAAAAAATTCCCTCAGTCAATGAAAAATATGCCTAGGAGAAAGTTGTATGGATTTTAATAAAATTTTGTAAAGTGTTTGTTGAGTGAAAGAAGAGTCCACATTGAGGGTAGTGTTTAAAAAAAATAAAAAGGTGCAAATATCCCCCTCATGTTGGCAGCGCCGGACAAATACTCTCCTGAACTTTGTTTAGGTGCAAATTCACCATTTTCTAAAGTTTTCGGGTGCAATTACCCCCTCGTCGTGACGGAAACTACACTTTCGTTGGCAAAAAAAATATTTTTGATTCATTTTTATTCTTGTGGACCCTTACAATTTCCAACGGTTATATACTACATAATTGGTGCTAAAAGCTCAAATTACGAAAAAAAATTATTTCGAACCCTAGCTCACAACTATCAAAATTCAGGTGAGGTTCTCCAATAATTTGCACGAAAAAGGATCACGGACCACTTGAAGAATATGAGATCATCAATGTCAACAACAAATAGTTGGCTTGGATTGCAAATTATTAGAGAGCTTCGCCTGAGTTTTGATAGTTGTGAGCTAGGGTTCGAAACAAATTTTATCCTAATTTGAGTTTTTAGCACCAATTAATTCTTAGTATTTTAAGGATCCACAAGAATAAAAATGAATCAGAAATATTTTTTTTGCCAACAAAAGTGTAGTTTCCGTCACGGCGAGGGGGTAATTGCACCCAAAAACTTTAGGAAAGGGTGAATTTGCACCTAAACAAAGTTCAGGGGGTATTTGCCCGGCTGCCAACATGAGGGGGGTATTTGCACATTTTTCCCAAAAATAAAGGTAATGAGTGTGGGCCCGCATAATATAAGTTGTCAAAAATTTGAAAAGTAAGAATAATAAGTTGTGGATGATGTTTAAAAAAGAAAAATGCATGTTATTTATGAACGAACAAAAAAGAAAAAAAAATGCATATTTTTTGTGGACGAACGGTGTAACAAATTATAGAGTTTATCCTATTCAATATCGGATAAAATTCCACTTAAACTCGGTCTATTACTAAATATGATAGACGTCAAATCGATTCGATAAACTGTTTTAATTTGATAGGATGTTAAATATAATAATTACCGTCATGCGGAATTTCATGAGGATTTTCTTTTTAATTTTGCTGTATCTTTTTTCTTTTATGAGGCTTTTAATTTTAGTGACTAAAGTGAATCAATTTTCCAATCATGTCATGTGACTAACTTTGTGGTGGCTGCCACGTCATGCCATCGCTCTTGACAGCATCATCTCTTTCTTTCTTTTCCTTTTTTTATTAAATTAAGATATAGGTTTTGTTCGATTAATCTTAATAAAATTAATATAGTGTTGATTAAGACTAAATTTTCTTTCGTAAATTTTCGTAAAAGTAAGTTGAAATACACTAAATATTACCAGTTACTGAGTTTTTTAAGTTTTATGGCTTGTTGAAACTCAATGATCATGTTTTAATCTTATTACCAAACAACATTAATTTGTTATGTAATTAATACAAATAATAATTGATGAAAATTAGGAGGAAATGAAAAATGAACGGCCCTCTCTGTCCTTTATTTGTTTTTTTCCCTGAAGATTGATTTTTTAATATATATATTTTCTTTCCAAAAACAAACAAGGATCAATCATGCATCATTATCTTTTGCAGTGCAATCATCCACATATTGCCAAGCTGCAACTGAAAATCAGTTCTTTTTCCAACATTAAAGAATCTAACAACATTTTCCAAAAAATTTAAAAAATGAATATATAATTAAATTTCCCAAAAAAGAGATCACTGTGGGCTGTTGCCTTTGTATTCTTATCATCATCTCTTGCTAGCTGCAACATCCAATCATGTAGATTTGGCCTCTTTTGTCCTCATCTCTCTCTCTCTCTCTCTCTCTCTCTTCCTCTCTGCATATAAATAATAAGGCTGTTAACTGTTTCAGGGTTCTCTCTAGGGGTTAGTAGTGTCCAGCTCTTGTTATATCAATTTTTCTGCATCCTCAAAACCCGTTGCGTGATATATAATTATAGTAGTAATTAACATTTTGTTTCGAAAAACTAATTTTTTTTTTAATAAATAGGGACGGGTTCTCTTGACTATCTACAAGCTAGCAACTTTTTTGATTTGAACTGACGCATGCACCTTCTTTTAACTATAAGATTCTGGAGTTGTCAACTCAGATGCATCCATCAAAATAAATGTTTATAGACCATTTTACCCTTTAAATCATTCATCTATCTAAGTTACTTTATAGCTAGGATTTAATTACCCTGTAATTAAATATATATATAAAATTCAATTATAAAAAAGATATATACAATATCCACTACATGTTCATACACAAAAACGCATTTAAAAAAAATGAAATACGCATTTAGAAAGAAAAAAAAAAAACGAGTGGAGTTGCAAATCGCAATCCACTTTTTTTTAAGAGTTGTAATCCACGTTACTCCACCTTAGGCATATGCATATAGCCAGAATTTATTTATGACCCACATATTTTATTTTTATTGCAAAAGCAATGTTATCTTGTTTTTTGTTAAGAAGAAAAGCAAGGCTTTTATTTTTTGTTTGAGTACATAAAAAGCATATTGAGATAGTCACGGAAAAACTAAGTTAGAAAATTAAGGGGCGGATTGCTTTAAGATTTTGTCATTTCTTCTAGAGATAGAAAAATAAAATAATAGTATATCATTTTCAACACTCCAATTTGTCTTAATTAAAACCAAAAATTCAGTTTTTCTACATATTTACATACAGCCGTGTGGTGCGATAAATTGATCATGATCATCTACTCATTAAAGAGCACAATGACGCCTGCTCGATCGTAACTTGATCATGTCACATTGTTATACGTATAATATTCACATGTGAAAATTACAATTGCTTAAGCTTAAAAAAAAAAAAAAAATCACAGTTGTTAGGGATATGTGTTAGTATAAAATCCATCACAATTCACAGTTTTGGGTATATATATGTGTGTGGATGGCATAACATTATGCACAAATAATACGTCCAAAAAAACAATAATAAGTACTATAAGATTAGAATAGATAAATATAAAAAGATGTAGGAGTAGTATCCATGTTTATTGGGATTATGACTGATGAGGGCCCTTGGTTCTAGGGGTGAGCAAAACCGACCCAGACCCGCCAAACCGACCCGAACCGACGGGTTCGGGCGGATCGGTCCGGTTTATAAAGCATATTCGGTCCGGGTTGGGTAAAAAACTTGAGACCGAAAAATATTCGGGTCGGTTTCGATTTTTATTTTCCAAACCCGTTAGAAACTGAACCGACCCGTTTATATATATATACACACAAACCTGTCAAACCCTAAAGCCTAATCTCTCTACTTTTGTCCTCTCCTGCTGCATTCTTCCATCCTCTATCCTCTCTCTCTTTCTCTCTTTCTCATCTCGCCGGACACCGGCCACCACCCATCTCACCGGCTCTCGCTCTCTCTCTTTCACCGCAGCATCGATCCCGTCACCACCCTCTGTCTCCACGGCTCCATCTTCGCCTCCCTTCTCTCTTTTCTCTCTCTTCGCCACCACCCACCTCCACTGCGCCGATGCCGTGGTCTGTCCGTCGCCGGTCGCTCTCTACCGCGGGATGCCGGCACCGCCCCTCATCTCTCGTTAGTCGTCATCCGCCCCTCGGCCCCTTCCCTCGCTAGCTCACACTGTCCTTGATTAGGGAAAAGATGATGTATGGGGCTTTGGGGAAAGATGTGAAGTAGAGTCAGAGAACGCTGATGTGGGCTTTGCATAATTTCAGAGGGATGAAGATTTGTATTTTGCATATTCATCAATCTGCTCAGAAAATACCAGTGTGTTAGTATTCAATTGTTGCAAAATTCCCTTTTTTTTTCTTTCTTTTTATTGTTGTTGTTGCAGTACGTACTCTGTTTTGTTGATTTTGGCTTGAATTAGGGCTCGAATGATGAATTTTGTGATTTTTTGTTGATTTTAATGCTTGAATATTGTTTCATGTTTGTTGGAGCAAAACAGAGAAATAAGATACTTCCTTTACTGACCATTTTTTTTCGGTTTGGGCCGAACCGACCCAGAACCGAAGGTCGGTTTCGGGCCAGTTTCGGCCCGGTTTGGAATCTCACTTCGGTGCGGCTCGGTCCCATTTTTAAATAAATTTCGGTTCTCGGTTTTACAGGGTCAGTCCGGGTCGGGTCGGTCCGGACCGAATGCACACCCCTACTTGGTTCAGTAAATGGCAAAGTAGCACTATTGCTGGTGTGTGTGTGTGTGTGAGAGAGAGAGAGAGAGGCATGACTCAGTTTTACTTGAGTTTCCTCGTTTTCTTGATTTTAAATATGTGTTGCTTGCACATTCTGCTAGTCACACATATTAATAGGAATTCCATTAATACATAAGGCATGAAGTTAATGCGTTTGCATAAATATATAAATTTGAGGTAATTCATTACAGCTTCTATTTTGAGATGTAACATCAAATTGCTTGTGTCGTCATATATATGATTTTAGGTATTTGCCACCACGTCTTAAAGATTATTTCCATAATTGGAAATTACTATGGAACTTTTTTCTTAAGAACAATAGAAATGGGAACATATCATCCTTCTAATATAATAAAATAAACTAAAATAAAAATGGTTGCCCGAGATTTCAAAATTTACTAGTTACATGGAATTTATACTTATTCACATTGTCACATATTAGTGTAGAGTTTGTATAAGCTTTAAGGGAGACTATTTATATATGGTCCTTGGATTCATTTATTTTTATACTTCTTAATTCTTTCAATCTTTTTTATATTTTGTTACTGTACGTGAGGATCGATCATATTTCACTTCAAATGAACCACACTACACTAATATATATGGATATTCAGGTAATTTATTATTGTGAAATTGCTAAAATCTTGCAATAAAAAATTGATCATGACATGATACCTAGCACTTAATAAGTAATATAAGTGTCAACTTCTTATGGCTTGTACAAATTAAGTAGAAAAGCTCTCAATCATAATCACCTTCCAAGTTCCAACATCAAATTAAATACTCCCTCCGTCCACGATAAAGGTGGTCCGAAGGGAGTGACACAAATTTTAAGAATAAGCGAGTGGATTAGATAGATGTATTGTGAGTAGGGGTGTCAAAATTGGCCCGACCCGAAACCGGGCTGGGCTGCCAATTTTTAGGCCCGAAGCATTTTCGGGTCGGGCCGGGCATCACAATGTTAGGCCCAAAATTTTTTCGGTCCGGCCCGGCCCGAAATGGGTAAAAGCCCGCTGGGCTCGGGCCGGCCCGGACAAATTACACTACAAATATATTTTCGGGCCGGGCTAGGCTGCACATTTTCAGGCCCGAAAAATTTCCAGCCCTGCCCGACTTTTCTTGCAATTTGTTTGGCCCGGCCCGATTATCCCAAAAAGCCCGACGGGCTCGGGCCGGGCCGGCACGGGAATTTGACAGCCCTAATTATGAGTGGAGAATGAGACACATGTCTATTGTGGACGGACGAAAAAAGGACAGAAGACAACACTAATTATGGACGGATGGAGTATTAATTTTGTCTTGTAATTGAAGTTCGATTATCTATCATGATCTTTAATTTCATTTTGTATTTACTTGATTAGTATACTTTTTTTGGGAAAACATTAATTTATTGAAATGTTCTTTAAAGTAAGCATAATCATGTGCCCTATATGGCTATACATAATAAGCAATTTACAATTACATTCAATTCTTAACCTAGACCTCTAATACAAACTCAAATATTGCGTCACATCTCGCTAATTAAAAACATGTTAAAATCACAATAGAACGAATAATTTGAACTTCATCAAATAGAAAAAAGAATCACAATTCAGCTAATAATATATATATATATATATATATATTAAAATAAAATAACATATTCAACCTCACACTCACTACTAGTACTTCAAAAAATCATGATGTGCCAATTGACTGCATATTTTAATCTAATTCACATTTCACAAACCCAAAAAAAAAGTATAGTAAAAGAAGAGCATAAAATCATCATAACTGCCCCACATTTTGTCCTAGCTCTACCTGCAAAAACTGATGATCAGTTATTCCAGGGTCACACTTTTTATTTTTATTAATTGTGTTTTCAGCCCCAGAAAAAAATCTCTTTCCAATAGCAATGTCTCATTTGTTTTGGGTACGGTTATTAAAAAATAAAAATAAAAAAATAAAAATAGTAGGTGCAATAGTTTTTTTAAGGATTAATTATTTTTATTTGAAATAAAACCTTGCTATTAGAACAGACGAAAAAAATAAATGGTAACCTGGCTATTAGATGAAGTAAAAAAAAAAAAAAAGGTTACAAGGGCTTGTTTTGTTTGTTTGTCAACGGCATGGATATTTTATTTTTATTTACAAAATTATGATTAATATGACTGGCCATGTGCTATTAATTGAGTGAAATGACATGCAGGGGTTGGATTCAAGGCAAAAGTTGTTAAAATTGCATATCACTATTTTGTTTGTTCTCCCTCAGATCACTCCATCAAGAACCTTCACCAGTAATCTGACACATATTATATATGTATATATACTTTTTTTAATTATTGTTTTATAATAAAAATAATGTGGTGGGCTATGCATTTCCTCCCTTATTTCTAGCCAAAAGGTTTTATTGTGGTTTTGTTTGTTACCACCATCCAATAATAATAATAATAATAATAATAATTATTATTATTATTATTATTATTATTATTATTTTAAGATAAGCATGTATTATGCTGTTTTTTGTGTCTCGAAGCAATAAATTAGTCATCTAAATTGCAGACCTTAAAATTATGTAGTTAGAAATTCTCATAATTGGTTCTATTTTATGTGTCTCATGTATATAACGTGATACTTATGTATAGGGATGGCAATGGGCCGGATCTGGACCGGATTTTGCTTGGTCCAGATCCAGATCCGGTCCAGATTTATTGGGTCTAAAAAATTAAAATCCAGATCCAGATCCATGAGATCCGTGGATTTCGGGTCCAGACCCAGATCCATAGTTTTTTCAACTTTTAATTTTTTTTAGAGGAACTTTCAATTTTCTTTTAATGTAAACAATCAATAATAATATCATAATAATTATATATAGACTTCTACCATCATCTCAAAGTTCAAAACTATTCATTAAACCATAAATATCATTAAAATCATCTAAAATAATTCTTCTAAGTCATTAAAGTTAAGAACTAAATATTACAATCAATCAAGAACTAAATTAGACCAAATTAGAAAATAAACTAAATTATATTTAAAAACAAAACTAATATATATATATATATATAATGTATACCGGGTCCACGGGCCGGATCTGGATCTCAAATTTTTGAATCCAGATCCAGATCCAGATCCGTTTTTTGGACCTTTACTCCAGATCCGTCAGGTCCAAATTTTTGATGTCCAAATCCTAAAAAATGGATCTGGATTAGCGGATCTGGACCGGGTCCAGGATCCACTGCCATCTCTACTTATGTACACTAAAAATTCCAAAAAAAAAAGAAATTGAGGGAAAAAATTCCAAATTTGAATTTGAAATATAATACGGAAATAGACGAAATTGCATGCAGTTAGTTAACTAGCAATTTATGAAACACACTTAGCTAGCTAGCCTCTTTTATTAGAGGAGAGCTTTGCACGTGAGATCCTATATCCAATTTTTTGGTCTTCCGCTTGTATATATATATTCCACTATTAGTGTTTTGTTTTCTAGGTTTCCATCAATTTTTATATTTGATTTTAATTTTTTTGTTACTTTGTTTTATTTAATAATTATTAATTGGGATTGATTTGGTCATAATTAGAACTTATAATTATCTTTTATGATTTTTCAATCTTTAGTTAAAAATATGCTTAGTTACCCTATTAATTAAATACATGTCTTGTGTGTAATAATAAGTTTAAATATTTAATGCCTCCTCTACTTAATTAGCTCCACTAAACAATATATTCCTCAACAATCTCGAGCTCTAATTTGTAATGAATTATCAATTCTCAACAATAATAATATACAGTTAGGTATCGACTACTAACATTCTAACAAGAACTATTATAGAGATAATATATATATATATATATATATATATATATATATATTAACGCACGATAATATATATGCAAAATTATGAATGAATATGTAACATTTACAACATATGTTACGATATCATATATGTAACATTTATTTACGTATATGTTCCTTATTCACGTATATGTAACATTTATTTACGATTTGATGAGATTTGAACCGGCACATCAAACTTTGAAAAACTTATGTATTTGGATAAAGGGAATATATCAAGTAAATGATTTGAAGTTTTCTAGATTTGAAATTTCTTATTTCTTGTTTTAACTCAATCATTCGATTTAATTAATTACTTTAAAAACAGTATACCATGCAGCTCAAATATGAATTTATCTCGAGCCCTAAAAATAATATTCCTTTATGGTTAGTTATTATTTGTTGTGATCAGGCTTAAAGCATAAAGCAGCCTACAAATGTTTCGTATGAACAAACGAGGAGATAACACCAAAAAGCATAACAGTGGCAATATTATATATTTGGACAAAGAAAATAAAAAAATGCAATCTAAAAAATTTAAGTAAATATTTTCAAATGAAAAGGTGGGGAGCAGCCTTGGATTTGTCTGTTATACCGACCAGTGATAACTACTTTTGCGGCATGTTGTCACAAGTAAATTATTCTATTTTCTTTTTGAATTTAAAAACTAGAAAATAATAAATATAAATAAAATGTTGTCTTTTTATAATTATTTATTTATTATTTTATATGCAGAAAAGATGTGAAAGGGAAATTAAATAAATAGGTGGTAACCCCCTGAACTAAACCAATGTTTTGTCTCTTTAAAACCATGCTTTGTTTTGCTTTTTCATATCTCTGCTTTTCAGGCGATGTCTTTTTCTCCTTGACATCATATTTTATGTCCTTATTTTCTCAGTTTTCTTCAATATTATTCCAAGTGGAACTATAATATGTCTTGGGATAGATATATCTATATAGGGAGTGGATCTGGTAAGAACACATCTTATATAAGAACGTAAGAACAATACATTTTTATTACATCGGAAATGCATAAAATGCAGAAACTAAATGCATAAACATTTTAATACATAAATTACAATAACTTAATGCATTAACATTTAAATGCATAAATTACAGTAACTAAATGCACGATTAAATCTAGACCGTAGATCAATAAAAATCAAGGGTCCAGATTTGTTCTTATTTCTCACCTAAGAAAGTGTTCTTATTTGATCCGCGCTCTATATATATATATATACATATATATTAGATTATTGGATTTCAATATTTGATCACAAACGTATTTGTTTAAGACAAATTTAGTTATATGATCGATCAAATTATTTAATGGTCTATAATCACAAATTCTTGTGTGATATTATCTAGGGACCAATATTTGTAAGAAGGTACTTATTTTTAAATCCAAACTCATATCTAATTAAATATTCGTAATTAAGTTAACTATTAATTGTGTTTGAATTTGAATATAGGCAATAGCATAGCCAATAAGAGTAAGGGAGTCTTCAACGCGCACTACTAACTATTTTATTTTATTTTTATAAAATTATTAAATTATCAGTATTTTGTGTGAATTATTGTACAGAAGTTCACATCACCAAATCGCGAATCACGTTAAAATTGGCTTTTCAAATCTATAAACTATTTTACTTTTTGTTGCTTGTGAAATTTTTTCTTCCAAGTAAATCTTATCACCACCTTAAAAGATTTTTAATGTTATAAAGTCTCATCATGCAAATCGATAATCGAAATGAGAGTTTTTTTTTTTTTTTCAATTTATAGCGTGTAATATCCAAAAGTCAATAAATGTGACATCCATAATCAAAATAGTAAATCATATAGAAACCCAACTTTTGAAAAAGCCACAATAAAATGCCGTTTGAAACGTCTCGCATATTTGTTGGTATTATTAGAGATTCTATTCTATTCCGCAGCATTGAACAATTGACGTACAAAAAGTTACCTCTTAAACTAAAGAAGTCCACTTTCATTAAAAAAAAAAAAACAAAACAAAAAAAAACTTAAAGAAGTCCATAACTTCACATTTAAACCAAGTCAAACATTTCCCATTCTGTAAATGGGCTTTTAATGTATCAACGTCTAATCTGTTTGCAGGCCCACCTTAATCTTGTTCATAACAATTTCATTCAATTTCCCTTACCCCACCGCCGGAATTCATTACCGGTATGTCGTACATCATTTGTGAATACGAAATACCAATTATGAGCACAACTGACGTGTAATTAACGGTTAACATTTTTAATTATTTTTAATTTTATTATTTTAATATGTTTTCCCTTCTCCCATTCGCAATTCTCGTTTCTGAAAAGCTTTTGAAGATTCTCGATCACACATTCAAGAGGTATATATTAATTATTGGCAATTATCTTTATTTATTGATTTTATATTACTTTTTATTTAAAAACTACAAATATATATTAAATTTGATATTTTTAGTTTTTAATAAATAAATGTTAAACCACAAGTTCTATTTATTAAAATGTAAAGGAGTATTTAGTCCGACTAAACAAACTTATTTCATTCCTATATTTTATTTCTAGCTAGCAATTATAAGATTGGGATCAATCAAGGAATAACGATTTCATTGACTTCGTACTCCTTGTACATACCAAACATTGAAATCAGTGTACATGTGTTAGCCTAATGGTAGAGTGGTTAATGTCTGAACCAAAGGTTACGAGTTCAAGTCCGCCGTCACGCGGCCTTTAAAATTTCTTGTAATGTTTGTTAAAAAAAAAAAAGAACATTGAAATCAACCATTGCCTGACATTCATTTCCCACCAATCATCATTCTTTCATACCAATCACTTTTAACACTTCTGTATTTCTGTACTTAGTTAGTAAGATAGTATTAAGTATTATTTTAAAATGATGATTTAGACAACAATTATTACATTTTGGAGCGCGTTTGTTTTTTATCCCTCTAAATAGATGGATAATATAATGTGGCATAAATTTATCCATACTAGTGGGAACCACAATTTTTATATCTTGTTAGCTTTGAATGATAATATACTTATTACTATTTAAAAGTGTGGTAAAATGTGGTATAAGTATAAAATTAAACCTTGGGCAAGCATGATATAAAGTAATAAAATAATATTATCTCTGCTTATCATTCATTATCAATCAAAGTGAACGCACGGTGTCGACGAAGCTGTCCACCTCCAACTGTTAGCAACCAGTTTGGAGGGGTTGGTTTGACATTATGAATCTCCATACTGTTAGAAAGAGCCATCTCTTTCTTATCCAGAAATATTTAACATATATAGTTGGGGACAAAATTAGGAAGGAGGATTTCCATTGAATCTATGTTCGATGTATTTTAGGATTTAATATAATATTAGAAGTATATAGTGTAATATATCCATCACTTTATTAATTTAAATTTATAATTACGTCTTACAGTTTGTGAAACTGCAAATGTCAACATACACGTAAAGCTAAACCGGCCCATTATTGCACCGATTGTAATCTGAAATAAATCAGTTTTTCATTCTATTTATCATAATTTTAATCCTATTCTAATACACACACGCACACACACATGAATTCATCTGGGCACACCAATACATATGTCCATGGTCAATAGTTATAAATAATTAATCATATTTTCTCATACAACTTTAGCCAGTAGCAATTTGTACATTACAATTTTAACTGTTAAATTTATGTAATACCAATAATTCTAACCTTTTGTTATATTTCTTCTCTCTTTTTAACGAGATGGGAACACTCCTACTAATCTATAGAATAAAAAAGAGAGAATTGAAATAAACAATCAATTTTCAATCAGTGCTTGAGCTAATGAAACCTATATATAGGCCTCCACTTCAAAAATTATTCTAAGTGATCTTAGATGGATCGATTATGACAGCGACTTATTTACTCACTATAATATATAATTATATTATTTTTTTTCTTCTTGTTGTTAATGAATTATAAATTAATAATTGTAACACCTTTTTTAATATGAAATATCTCCATACTTGCGTGAGAGAGATTGTCCTAAATAATTACATGATGCTTGTATTTTTGCAGTATTTGACCAAACATTACAAGAAATTTTAAAGGCCGCGTGACGGTGGACTTGAACCCGTAACCTTTGGCCCTGACATTAACCACTTTATCACTAGGCTAACACATGCACACGTTTTTATTTTTATTTTTGCAGTATTTGATTTTCTACTTCATGCCATTATTATTTTATACAGTTTATATATATATATATATATATTTATTTATTTATTAGTGTTCATTATATCATCATGATGGTAACCCAAGTGACGTGCATTAACAAAATATAACTCAACATTAAAATAATGCAATAAAAAAATAATAGATTACCGACACTGATATAATTAGTGTAGCTAGCACAAGACGTTAATTTTTTTTCTTTCTCAACGTCAACTTCAATTTAAATAGTTTTCAACATCAGGGCAAAAAACGTTCTAAAAATAGGATTTTCAATCATTTTCACAACTGATGTTGAATTTCAATATCCGCCTTTGGACAAACCCCAAATTGCATATAAAAGCTGAAATCCCATGTTTTTTTAAAATTATCAATCAAGAATATGGATGAAACAAATCAAGATTACAATTTATTCGATGTTAAAATATTTAAAATCAAGTCGATGTTACTTTATGCATTGAAGAATAATGTCTTTAAAAAAATTGAAATCTGAACGAAAATGAAAAGCACAACGATTGATTTTATAAAATATATACTATAAATAATTAAAAAGTATATTTCGAAATATATTACTAGAAGACGAAGTAGCTCTAGTGTCAAAATATTTAATGAAATAAAAGCTATCGTCGTCATATTCTAGCTACCAAACCAATAGACCTATATATAAAAGCAATATGACCATAATTTCAATCTGTTTTGTTTTATTTATCGACACTTTCGGGAAAACGTCACTTTTATGAGTATTATCATGGCATTAAATTATTAAGATTTGACCGAGATTAATATATATATACGCTATTTTTTTTTTAGGTAAAATAGTATTAATATATTGTGAGAGCAAATCCATTCCACCACTTTTTAAAGTGGCTTAGTGATTTTCAAAATCTTCAAAAGTTGAGGGTTAATTATAAAGCAAATAAATTGAGATGATAATACATAATAACCACTTTATAAGAATCATACTAAAGAAGACTAAGTGAAAAAGATTCATCAAAGTCAACAAAAGAAAAGAAAAAAAAAACTCATCTAAAGCAAATAAAGTATTTTAAATTATAAATTTAAAAATCGAGATAGATAGAATCGTAGAATTGAAAATAAGAAAGATTTTGTCATTTGTGTTGTGTGCGCGCGTGTGCGAGAGAGAGAGAGAGAGAGAGAGAAAGAGAGAGTGTGTATTAACATTTTCTTGAGTTCAGCGTATCTATTGGGCCCATGGAATGTACCCAATGTGGTGCAGCAATAGATAGGTTGGGCTTTTGCATTTCTTTTTATAACGGGCTTTTGTCTTTATTGTCACTTCAATTTTTAGCCTACTTGGATTTAATTTGATTTCGGAACCATAATGTTTTTTTTTTTCCTTTTTTTATAGTAGAGGGTGAGGAATACCAGTAAGTTAAAAAATCCATATAAATAAATCATATTATGAAAATAAGAAGATTATGTTAAAAATAAATAAATTCGGAACTAGTGATTCAGGTAACACTTTTATGTACAAAGAAATAGTGCTTTTGTCAAAATAATACCGTTTAATTTTTACATTGTGTTCAAAAGTAGTAATCGAATATTTTTCTATTTCTGTCTCATGAGCTTAGACATGTGAGAAGATGTCACAAATGTTTACTGATTATAAAATACCTATCATAATTTGTAGACCCTAAATTATTTATTTATTTGTATAAGGATTAGGGCTGTAAACGAGTCAAGCAGTTCGTGAGCTACTCGGCGACCGACTCGATAAAAACTCGTTCGATAATTAATTGAGAAGCTCGTTTAGTTAAACGAGTCAAGCTTGAGCATGATTGTACTCGACTCGGTATCTCATGAGCAAGCTCGTTAAGTGATTTATCTTAAAAATACAAGATTATTAGTCAGATATCTTATATTTTTTACAATAATTAGTAATATTTGAATTAACTATCTAGTTAACTTTATTTATTTACAAGAAAATAGTAAATATATTACATTATTGTGAATAAAATAACTTATATTTTTGAAAAAGTAATTAATATTTTTAATGTATGACTAAATTTTAAAAGCTCGTTTAGGCTCGACTCTACACTCGGCTCGATAATTAAATGAGAAGCTTGTTTAGCTAAACGAGTCAATCTTGAGCAAGACATTATTCGGCTCGATTACACCCCTAATCAGGATGAATTATATGTAGCACTACAGTCAGATCCGAAATGCAATTTTAGTGTAATTTTCATTGGGCCAAATTCATTAATCTTGTTGGGCCAACTCAACTAGAAATTTTGTTGGGCCTAAATATATATAAGCCGGCCACAGATTGGACCGGTCTTGGCTACTTTGACCACCTTTACTAATTGTCGACTCTTCGTCTACTATACGAATGTGTGCCTC
Source organism: Agastache rugosa (assembly GCA_031470985.1). Taxonomy (NCBI): domain Eukaryota; kingdom Viridiplantae; phylum Streptophyta; class Magnoliopsida; order Lamiales; family Lamiaceae; genus Agastache; species Agastache rugosa. The sequence goes on from CM062603.1 coordinate 30,670,251, forward strand.
ATGCCATCAAAATTCATACAATAAAAGTGAGAACATAACTAATACTAAGAAAATGAAAAGTTTAACATCTTTTTGCTATTCCAAAATAGAATATTCAGCCATGGTTGAAAATCAAAATAAGAATCTTCGAGTTACTCGTGTAGCGTCGTATTGTGATTCGTGGTTAATAGTATATGTCATAAACCCGGTCGGGTGACGTAGTCGATTCTGAACCGTTTATTTGCTCGGCTCTCTTCAACACACGCCTCTCTCTCTCTACACAAAATTAACAATCTGTGCTAAGTTGCTAACAGACTAGTGACAGTCGATCCTGCGTTTTTTGAAGGATAACTACAATGCGTAAGCTCTCGTTCTTGTTTCCGATGATCTGTCGTTTTCGTTTCCATTTTGTGTATATTTTATCAAAAATGCTTTTCCGGAAGCTGTAGTGATTTTTTTGTTCATGATCACCAAGGGTTAATTAACGTGCAAAACTGGTGGTTTCTATCATTATGAATGATTATTCTTCTGCTAATTAGTATTCGGTTTTTATTTGTTATTTGCTTTATGAAAATCTATATCAGGAATGGAAAGAGTGAACAGATTTATCGCGCGATTAGCTGCCCGAAGGGTTTTTAATGAGCATTCGAGTGCAGTTTCTGATATCAAGGTGATGCTCTTCCTTTTTTGTTTAATCACTCATCTATTAATTTCCGCAGATTGCAGTTACAAATGCGTTTATTTCAGTAATTCACAGCCAGTTTAGATATTTGTAGACAAATCAACTTCGAATTTGGAGTATGCGCGTCTTCTTTCCCGCTATTTTTTTTCTCTCTGTTTTAATTTTTGTTGAAGAATTGTGTTTGTGGTTTGTGGTAATGAAGTTTATGGCATGAATATGTCATGTATCTCAATCGACACATATACTTTAATTCTTTCACTCTTTCAGTAATCTTGCTATGGGTTACATGAGAACATGGAGATTATTAACTTAGGCTACAGACTGAAAAATTAACCTAGTTACTCCCTTCCCTAGATTTCTAGAATGTTCTGAGAACCATTTGGTAGCATTGAACAATATTAAAGTGGCCTGTTATTGACTAATTGTTCGGTGAAACTCAATTATTTACTTATTTTTTAGGTAATCCTCTGAAAATTTGTCTCGGTGCATGATCCAAGAATAGTAGTCATAAGATAGAAAACTCTTTGTCCTGCTAATGAGTAGTTGTTGCTCCATTTGAATCTCTAAATTTCTCGTGCAACGTTCTCAATATGAGGCTTGGACATTTCTTTTCGAGGCTCTGTTCCTTATGATGACTCAATTAAGCATAACTTTCAGGCTGTTCCTGCACTTGTTTTGAAGCATGGTGAAGGTGGATATGATTCTGCTGGCTCAAAGTTCTCCAAAATATTTGCACTTTTAGGTGCAGGAAGTACTGGACTTTTGAGCTGTGCAACAGTTTCATATGCTTCTGATGAGGCTGAGCATGGGCTGGAGTGTCCTAGCTATCCATGGCCTCATAAAGGCATCCTTAGTTCATATGACCATGCTTCGTAAGTAAATGAATCGTTACCCCATTGAATTAGTTTAGAAAACTGTAATACAATCTATTTGTTATGTTAATTTGCCATATATTGTTTTGCTACTATGTCCATTGATTTTGTTGATTCTTCTTTTCTAAATATCATCAATAGTTGCTCTCTATGGAATTCCATTTAGGCCAAATGTTATTTTCTGATATTTGCTAAAATGCATATTTATCATGACACTCAGTTGTTGTGAACAGGATCCGTCGGGGTCACCAGGTTTATCAGCAAGTTTGTGCATCCTGCCACTCTATGTCACTTATTTCTTATCGCGATCTTGTTGGTGTGGCGTACACTGAGGAAGAAACTAAAGCAATGGCAGCAGAAATTGAAGTGGTTGACGGCCCAAATGACGAGGGTGAAATGTTTACTCGCCCAGGGAGGCTGAGTGATCGTTTTCCTCGGCCTTATCCTAACGAGCAAGCAGCACGATTTGCAAATGGAGGAGCCTATCCCCCTGATTTAAGTCTCATCACTAAGGTTATCTCTTGTCATCATTAATCGTTTGACATATTCATTGAATGTGTAAATTTTTGTCTTAGTTGCTTGTTACTTTTGCTCTCAGGCTCGCCATAATGGCCAGAACTATGTTTTCGCTCTTCTAACTGGGTATCATGATCCTCCTGCTGGTGTTGCGGTAATTTTTCATTTTGTACTTTTGGCATAAAAAAATATATAGCTTAAACTTTAGTTAATTTTCTCAATCAATATGGTATCATATTAGTCCATAGTAATATATTTTCACAATTCATGAATGTCATTGCTTTTATATGCTTAAGATTAAATGACCCGATCTCACCTGACAATATAGATGTTTGAGATTTGATGTATGGTCTAATTCATTATAGTTCTTTTGTAGAATTGTTCATCTTTTCTCTTATTCTTGTTAGTTCTCTCAGTCCAAATATTGGTTGTAAGTCAATAACTAAAGGGAGGAAAGTTAAAATAACCAATTTGAAAAAGCAAAGATAAATTCTAACCATTAATTTTTAAAAGATAAATACTAACCAATATTTTTACATCTTTACTATTTTGCCCTTATACATGAAAGTATACATGACATATACGAACACATACATGAATACATACATGATAGTCAAATATTTTTTCCGGTGACTTTTTCCGGTGACATTTCCGGTGACATTTTCCGGCGACATTTTCTGGCGGAAATTCCGACGACTTTTTCCGGCGAAAAATTTCCGGCGACTTTTAGAGAACAACAGATTCAGAAAAAAAAAATCAGGCGAAAAAAATTCCGGTGACTTTCCGGCGGAAATTCCGACGACTTTTTCCGGCGAAAAATTTCCGGCAATTTTTTCCGGCGACTTTTAGAGAAAAACAGATTCAGAAAAAAAAAAAAAATTCCGGCGACTTTTCTAGCAAAAAATAGTTTCAGGAAAAAAAAACTTTTCCGGCTACTTCCGGCAAAACACATACATAAGGAAAAAAACACACACACATACATGTATTCGTGTATGTCATGTATGAATTCATGTATGTCATGTATGGATTCATTTACACACACACTTACATGTATTCGTATATGTATTCATGTATGTCGTGTATGGATTCATGTATGTCGTATATGGATTCATGTATGAATTCTTCATGTATGTCATGTATGGATTCGTGTATGAATTCATGTATGGAGTCATGTATAAAAGGGCAAAATTGGAAGAGTGAACATTATTTATCTTTTAAAGATTAGTGGTTAGAATTTATCTTTGCTTTTTCAAATTGGTTACTTTTGAACATTGTTTCAACATAAGTAAATCTATTTTTAGTTCATACATTATGTCAAAGTTAACTTTGGCCTTGGGACATGGAACATTATCATAGATTCGAGAAGGATTACACTATAACCCTTACTTCCCTGGTGGAGCTATTGCCATGCCTAAAATGCTTAATGATGGTGCTGTTGAGTACGAGGATGGTACCCCTGCAACCGAAGCACAGGTAAGTTGGTCTAAAAAAATTTAGTGCCTGCCAATGTTTTCCTACTGAAAACATACGTGAATAAGTATTTCCTCAATGTGCAGATGGGAAAAGATGTCGTCACATTTTTGTCTTGGGCTGCTGAACCAGAGATGGAAGAACGAAAGCTGGTACGTACCCCCCACTCATTGTCTGCCCATCCGCATCCCTTTTGGTTTTCCATCTTTGTCTGCTAACTTGCTATCATTTGAAAAACTTGCAGATGGGTTTCAAATGGATTTTTGTATTGTCACTTGCACTTATCCAAGCAGGGTATTACAGACGGTTGAAATGGTCCGTTATCAAGTCGCGCAAGTTGGTACTTGATGTAGTCAATTGAAACTCTCAGGCTACCATTGATCATAATAGAGAAACGAGAGTGATAAATAAGCATTAGCATTTTGTATACTGTAAATACATATATATAGCCTTAGATGTTGGGCACAGGTGAGCTTTTATATATTGAGCAAATAAGTTGACATTATGCATGTTATAATCTTTATCCCATATGTAGTCTTGTGCAGCAAACTTGTGCATTGTGCTGTCATCTTATACCATTACACTAAAAACCAAGATTTGTAAACTTTGTAGTAAAATTTCCCCAGCTTTGTAAGATTAATATTTATGGTCAGTATATTTTATTGTAATTCTTTGGCCCCTTGCTTGAATAAGGCTGAGAATGCTGGGTTTTCTGGCGGTAAGGATTTGCAAAATTGAGTGTACTCAAAAGTGATAAGTTTGCAAGGGCATCTTTTGATACTCCAAAAATGGAGTATGGAGTGATCGTACTCTATTTTGCGGTTAAAGTATTGAGTTTTGAAAAGTGTTGCTCTCTAGTATTAAGTATCACTGTTCAAAATTCTTTTTTCAGTTTTTAAGTATAAATTAAATTACTAATATGCAATTAATCAATAATAATATGGCTATAATTATATTACTGTTAACAATTATAATTTGATTTTCATTTTATCCAATTATTTTATTTTATTTATTATTATTTTCACTTTTTTATTTAAATTTACACATTTAATTTTTATCAACAAAAATATAAATAAAATTATAAAACAAATATTTTTTTATTACTAATTTTTCATTATTTGTGATATGTTGAAAATAAATTATAAATACAAATAGAGTAGATATATAGAATAAGTGGTTGGACAATAAGTTTAAAATCGAGTATAAAGATTTGTATTTTAGAGTATAGAGTAGTGCAAAATAGAGTATATGATTGGGAGATGACGTAAACAGGTAAATATATAGCACTAATATTACTTAAGTATCAAGTGGTAAAAAATTTAGTGCACTGCTCTTGTTTGAGAATCTTCAGCATATGGAAAGGAAGGTGGTATCAACATTATACTACTATTTATACTACCTAAGCACCTACAGCTTTTCAGGCCCTAACATTTGTAAGTATTCAAAAAAATCCTCAAAAACTACGTATACATCACCATATACTTTCTATCCTATCAAGTCCTCATCATCGTCATCAGGAAGAGGCTGGTTAAGTGCATTCTTTAGTTCCTCTTCATGCCTGCAAAGAAGCAATCAAAACTGTTAAAAGAAACGATACGAATAAATTTCCTCCACTCTCAGTTGAAGATGTCTTACTTTTGTTGTGCAACGAGGTCGACTTGGACTTCAGGGGGAGCAAGTGCAGGTGACTCCACAAGATATAATTCAGGAGCCCTGCAGCAGGAGGATGTGAGACAAACAAATAATTAATGCATTTTTATGAGAAATATAAAATAAAATAGACAGTCTCTGTTAACAAACATTACCCAGCAAGTTTTCTCAAAGTTGTAGTTGCTCTTAGCTGAGATTTCATAGTATTGAAGATTCTTCTTCCTGTGGAAAATCACCTGCTTTGCTTTCACTTGCCTGTTCTTTACATCAATCTTGTTCCCACACAGTACAATTGGAATACTCTCACACACCCTTAACATTCACAAAACAATATAGTTATAGTCAAAAAGATTAATGTTCTAGCCGAATGCTGAAACTTCCACAAAACTACCTGCAGAGATCACGATGCCATTTTGTCACATTCTTGTAGCTCATCCTTGCAGTTACATCAAACATTATGATAGCACAATTCCCATGAATACTGTATAGATGAACAAGAATGGAACCGCGTTAGCGCCTATAGCCATGCAATATGTAATGAACCGTGTCACACACACAAATATATATTTCCAAATTATTTTGATCAACTATCTTGTATTCATATGTAATTAAAATTCATAATGCTAATTTCTAGTCAAGTATGATGAACTCATAATGCAGGCAGAGAAAAGAGAATTGAAATTAACCACTCTCATTTTCTTTCCCACTCAACAATATCACAATTTAAATTTTCTCCCCCATCCTTTGTGAGTTGAAGAACACTTCATGAATAGTAGTATAAATGTAGATCCTATTATTGAGGAATGGTGTTATCTCATTCTCCAGCTAAAGATAGAAATAACTTCAACAATATTATAATTAGGAGAAAACCAATCTAAAGAATAATAATAATGAGAACAGAACACCTACTAGTAACCATCTCGGAGTCCTCCAAACTTCTCCTGGCCAGCAGTATCCCAACAATAAAACCGTAACTTCCCAAAATTTGTGTGGAAGTCAAGAGGAATTGTCGCTGTGTGAGACGAGACTCATACTCGTTTCAATCAGTAAACTATGGAAAAAATGCATACAATTATAGCCAATAGATGTGAGCACCAATTATTGAGATTAAAGCTACTTTTTTGAATTAGCAATTTTTAGTTAATGCAGCTGTCTTTTTGTCTAAGTCTCTTAGTTTTTCTCAATCTTCATTAATCTGTATTGTAGTCTAGAATCCTCCTTAAGTAGTTGTCTAGATCCTTCTATTGGTAGTATAAATACATCTATGTATGCTGTCAAGAGTGTGCACGAGAAAACAGAAGCCTCCACTTTATTTTGAATACTATTCCATCCTTTTTGAAGCTCTTTTTATATTCCTTCATTCTGGTTTAGATCTTGGGCTAGTGAATACATTTCACACCAATAAATTTTTGCATCGTTTAATTATATATGCATATACCAATTGCTCATCAAATCAAAAGTCCGTTGACAAGCAGAAACTTACCTTCGTATTTCTTCTCAAACTCTCCAGTAAGGTGGCGTTTCACGAAGGTTGTTTTCCCTGTACCATTTTTCAATCCAATCATCGTCAAACATAGCTATATTCTCAATCAAAACAAAACAAAACAAAATCACCTCTTAAAAGCAACTTATTGGTTTTAAAAAAAAAAAAAAAAACTAAACGAGAAAGTAAAAATCATACAGAACGACATGAAAACCGAGGGAGATTACCCAGTGGCGTAGCCAGAAATTTTCATTAGCGGGGGCTCTACTTGTCTTACTTCATACTTCATCTCTAAAAGTTCCAAGAGGTTGTTTTCATTTTTCCGGCAAATTATTTTGGTGATTCGAGCTTTCAGCATAATTCTATATTTGAAAAAGGTTAAACTTATTTTACTTCATTTTAAACTTTTGAAAATGATTTTTTACGACAAAGCATATATTTTAAGCTGATTTAAAAAAATACGAATTGATTCAAACAATAATAATTGATTTTAGTGTAATTATATATGATCATGAATTGAAAAAAAAAATTAAATATTAAAACCCTATGCTATCATCTAAATTGACTAATTAATGCAGCAAATTATACGAAGAAACCTAAATTTTTATAGTAATAAAAGAATAGACTAATGACGTGATTCAATTAAAAATTTTAACTTTTCTTTTTTTTGAGGAAAAAAGTTGGGCTTAACTTTATTAATTGCTATGTGCGATTTTAAAATTTCATATCTCTTTATTGCTTTGCCTAGACATAGGGCCCACAATTATTTTTTAATGAATATCCATTTCTTTTCCTTATCTCTTATGACATCATCTTCTTCTTCAGTTCTTCAACTCATCTCTGCAACTTTTTTTGATGAACTCTCATCTTCGTAGAATTTCTCCTTCAGTTCTTCGCTTCGCTCGAATCAGCATGGGCCGACACAGACTATTTTCAAAAATCTCCAAAATCATAAATAATTAAAAAAAAAAGTTTGGGGTGGGCTTGAGCCAACCCTAGCCCAAACGTGGCTCCGCCCCTGAGATTACCTGTACCACCATCTCCGACGAGCACGAGCTTGAAGCTAGGGTAATCTACAGTCGGTTGATTCGGAAGAGCCTGTGCATTAAATCGATTAATTGAGCACAATATAGATGCAGAAGAATAAACAACACGTTGACAAATAAATTTCTTCGAAAATTGTCTGCAAATTACTCCGATTCCGGAAGAAGAGATGAATTACCATGAAGCTTTTGTGACGGAGCTTAAGAGAATTAAATTGCGATAAAAATTTTGATGGGGGAAGTATTTATATAGTTGGCAGAGAAAATAGATCTAATGGGGGAAGTATTTATATCGCAATTTAATTATCTTAAATTTATATAGATCCAATGGGGGAAGTATTTATTTAGTTTCTGCCAATTAAATTCGCTTTTGCCGCCTGATTTCTGGCCGTTAGATCTATTTCCTTTTTTCATTGGATTTGTGTCCATGTAAATCTACTACGTGAATAACCTGGGTTCCTGAATTCCAATCCGCGCGAATTAATTTTGTTCAAACGCTATTTAACTCATATATTGCAAATTCCCCGAAATAATGTATTTTGGTGCAAAGAAACAAAAAGTAGAAAAGAAAAAAAAAAATCCTTCTTTAAACCGCGGTTGATATAAATAATCTCTCTTTCTTTTTCATTTTCACAAGTCTTTTTTTTTGCATAATTTTCCTTAGCCATAAATCTAATATCATGTTCACAAACCTAAAATTAGTAGTATTAGACATTATTGAGCTTGTAAAGTGTAAATGGAGTTTATTAAGATTTTGCACATAAAATTGATATATTTTTTAATTGATTTAAGATTTTGCACATATTGTAAATAGAAAGCGTATCTAAGTTTATTGATCTTTTTTTAAAACAAAGTAATTGCCTTATTAACGGAATATTATGATTAATATTTTTTAAAATAGATTATATATAATAATGTTATCCTACACATCTATTATGAGCACATGATGTCTTTGTGTGTTCGTTCGCGTCTAGTTATGTCAATGACAATTTAAAACTAACTTGCATATCAATCGCAAAACCCATGTGATGGCAATTTGTGCCATCTTTCACACCATATTTCACATTTCACTTTATTTCAACATTATATTATATAAATATATATATATGGAGCGTGTACAATACAATATTTTAACTACATAAATAAAATATATTTTGAAACCATATACATGTTAAGTATTTAGTAAAACATAAAGAAACATTGAAATACAATCCACAAGTAACAAAGATCTTTGTGCCAACATCACTCTATGATAATCCTATTTTCTAACATAACGAACACTAACCAACCTCACATCATCAATCACCGGACCACATAGAGAACCCGAGTTATCACTCTTCATATGATAATTCGAGCTCAAAAACCTAACCCTAGTACGAGGGGACACTGCCTTAAACCTAAGTGCACCACGTTTGAACCCACCATGTCCCTTAGATTCATAAGGAACTTGAACAACGTCTTTCCCTGCAGCTGCCTCGACTAACATCGACCCTTCGCAATGATTCTTGGCATCACCAATCGAGAACGTGAGGTCATAGGTTTTCCCCTCTACGGTTCTTACAATTTGCGCGAGTGCACTTTCTCTTCCGGCCACTAGCTCAACTGCCCTTTTCCCTTCAGGAACACCAAAGTGGTTGGAGTCTATGTATTTTACGGCCTTGAGGGACTCGATTATCCATCCGGGCAGCGGGGAGTGGTCATCCTCAATATTGGGTGGGATTAAGGCTCCCCAAGACATCTTAGGGAAGATGTATGGACCTTCCTCAAAGTTCCCATTTTTCAACATGTTACCTACATAATGTCACAAAAAAATTGTTACGCATATTGTCACTTGTCAACCATCAAAGTCTTTGATCTAACTTTGATATAACTAAATCAAAATAAAAAATCTTTTCTTGAATTTTTTTCATTACGAGAATTTATGTCAGTCGAGACCCATATTATAGTATGAACTAGATCAAGCTAGCTCATGTTTAATGACATCATAGTTTTTATTTTGATGGTATTTAGATTTAGTATAAGTAATGTTTGAAGGTCAGACGATCCATAACAAGACTCGCCCGATTTCATGAAGGATTAATTTTTTTATTATTAAAAGCACTTGACAGAAAATCAATTTTTGGATCAATATATAAAAAGAAGACATAAATATAGAAAAATTATTAAACAAAAGGTCTCACCTTTTTGCCTCGGCGGATTAGGCAAAGCCTTGAGTGCAACCGAATCAATAAGCGGGCCACAAGCCGGATCCTTCTCGGTTCCCGGGTTGTGGATAGTGATCTCAATCACATTAGATTCGGCCAAGAATCCCCAACAGTATGAATCCCAACCATCACTGCTGTAAACAGTTTGTATGGGCAAAATTCCCCAGTCTTTGGGCTCTGTATTTGGTGAAACTGAAACATTCAAACTTTCGTCTTGTGCGCAAGTCCTACCTGCACTGAACGAAAGCGAGTAAAACATGCCGTTTGTCACCTTAACCTTGGTCTTGATCGAGGCTTCGTCGCCGAGCCTCACGGCGGAGGCTCCCTCCGGCACCACTAGCGCCATGTCGCCTTGCCGCTGCCCGAACTTTATGTACTCCACGAATCCCATCGCTTCCCAATCGGGTATCGCGTGGGGGTCCGTCACCTTGCTACCCTTCATCTGCCACGGTTTCGGCCCCCGCTCGAAGTTGCCGTTGGGCAACAATCCTGAATATTTTTTTTAAACGATTTTAGTCATGTGTATATTTATGATATCATTAATATCGCTTGATAGTAATCACATGTTATGTTGGGGGCTGGGATTTTTTTTTTTTGGGGGGTGGGGTTGGGACTAGAAACGTTTTTAGATTTGATTTTTGGCAAATGCAACAAGGCTTACGTACTAAAAATTAAAAAAAGAAAAAACAAAACTAATTATTATCGAGTGAATTTTGTTCATTTCAATGATATAAAGTGTTACATGCTAAAATAAGTTGTTGGAGGAATAAAAACAAACTGAACCAACTACTCGAATTAATTTCAATTTTGCTTGTATCGACCAAACCAACCGTAGTTCTAAAAATAGAATAAGTGAGAAAAAGAAAAAATTAAAAAGAACAAATCAAAGCATACTACTTCCTAGATAATTTCAATATATGTTCCTTGTAGTTCTTATAGATCGAACATGTCGAACTATGTTTTCTAAATCGTTGGTAACGAAGCAATACGTTATTCGTCTAATAATATACGGCATCATCAAAAGAAAAGAAATGATAATAAATAATCGTAAAGGGATGTTGAAAACAAACCGTCATTTAGGCATAATGCAATGCTGAGACTCGCAAAGAATACAAATGTAAATATTTGCATTTTCTTCATCTTCACTGTGTGTGTGTGTGTTTGCTATTTATGGTGGGGAGGAGGAGAAGAGATTTCTGAATGAAAATGGAGAATGGGTGTGAAGGGTTTTTATAGGACTTTTGCTGATGAGAAGTATCCACGAAATAGGGGGGGGATAACAATGACTGCCACCGAAAATTTCTTATTATGGAGTAATTATTTGGCTCAGAAAATATTAAAAAAATTAAAATTTGCAGAAAAACCTGGAAAAAAATAATCATGCACGTGCAGTTGTAGCATAAGAAAACAGAGACTATGTGGTGGCACTGATTTCATAATCTTGGCTAAATAATTCAACCTTCTAAAATGGGAGGAATATTTTGAATTTAGCGTAATTGATTAAATAATAACAAAAAATAATGACAAATTATTAATTTGAAGCAAACATTAATATTAAATTACATAATTGAAAATTATGGCTAGGTTTTATCTGGGACAGGTTAAAGACATGCCACACCCAGCTCATGACCATTCCGGCAAATTGTTTGCTGGTCTGTCCAGGGGCATTCTTGTCATTTAATAATAAGACGTGGTTTAAATTTTGTAACCTTTACTTTTTGTGATTATTTGGAATTCATTGATTACAATTAGCATTTTCAAATATATTCCTGCATTTTGGTCACAGTTCAAACTTGTATTTTATGCTAATTTTGTTCCAATAGTGTAGATAACATAAATAATGATGGTAATATCTTATATGCAGAATAAAAATGTGTGTTGACATGAACATGAAATTTTTCACGTTGAAATAACTCAATATGAAATATTCATTGAACATAATTTTAATTCAAACAACAAAATCATATACGTTAATACATGATATAACAACAATAAGACAATTAATTAATATAACGGGCACAAAATCCGATTCTTACATCAAATTTGGTTAATTAATAAAACAAAAAACTACTAATATTGTGCAAATATAACAGATATAAAAATTCAGAGCAATTCACACATTTATATAAACAAAGCAATTCACACATTTATATCCCAACCATTACTGTTTTCAATTTCCCCAACAGATATAGAATCATACAGTTCATTTTATTTTATTGTATTTTAATGAAAATATAAACATTAAAATACATGAAAATTCCAAAAATGACCCTTACTATAGATCCTGTGTGGGCACATGGATGGATGTGATACAATAATGTCTGATCAGTTCCAAGAAGGTGACATTAATTAGTCCACGAATTGCTCAGCAGCATGTGGGGATTTATTCCAACAATTTAAAGTATTCAAAACAAATTTTTGTTTTTAATTACTATTATTGGAGGATGTGTCAGCAGAACAAACAGCAGGATTATCAAAACTAAATAATTTTTTTTTTTAAATTTGGGCATATTTCAAGATCTGCTACTGTGATCTCCATGTGCACCCGAATACTTTGATCGAATAACTCAGATTTTCATTTTTGTTTATTGAGATTATTATGAAAGTTAGTAGTTTGTTATTTGAATTCTATATAATGGTTGTTTTTGGTCGGCAATAATTATGTATGATTATAGTCCAGTAACATGGGCGTTATTATTATTGTGTACGATATGGCGGTTAAACTTTAAAGCAATATATTTCATTATGTATTATTATCATTATTATAAGTCCTAATAACAAAAATAAAAATCCAGATCGTTGTATCAATTGCGATTTTATTCCATTGATTAAGAGTTGACAATTTTAGTAGTTTAGTGCAATTTTTGGACTGTTTTATAATTTAGTCAAAATTGCCAATAAAATTTATCTGTCAAAGTTGAAGCACCACAAATCTCTTCTTAACGAGAGGTCTCCAGTATACAAGTAAAACGTGCCGAGCCGGGTTGGCCCGATCCAGGCCGGATGAGGCCCACCAGCTAATAGGCCCAACTTGGCCCAAATCCATGAATACAGCAGACCGAACTTGGGCCAAACTTTAAAACAGACCCACTTGAGGCCCACATTGTGCAAGCCTAGATCGGGCCCAATTTTGGGCATCAAAATAGTTCCAATTGGGGCCCATTTTAAGGTGGAGGCTCAACCCAGACCCGCGCTATTTTTGAATCGAGCTGGGCTGGCAGCACGACCCATTTGGCAATTTCAGTCTTGAGTTTGAATCTTACCAGCATGTGGTGTAATGTATATTTTTTCACCTTGTATGTTGTATTGGTATCATTTGTATTTCCCAGCATTTATGTGGTGGTAATTATTTGATATTACATCTTATATAGTAATTCTAAAAAAAAAATAGTGTATATATTTAGTCAAAATTAATTGGTGCGACACTATATAGCAGTTATTTTTTCTCTTTTTTTTATACATATAAGTATAAATAATCAAATTCACAAATCGGGCTTGAAAATTTTGCTAAATATTGGCTAAATTTCTTTTTTTATAAATATTAGACAAAACAGCAAATATTCGATTTTTCTCATTTCTGGCATAAGAGTGGCGCTAAACGTTCGAATCCACTAATAAATATATGAATATTAATTAGAGGAATGACGTGTTAATCACCTTTCGTAAGTAATATCCACTTTATATGTGCGATAAATTTAATATAGAGATATTGGTGTAATTTGAACGCGAGACATTTTATCTTAAAATACCTACTCTATCACTAGGCATCATAAAGGGACAAATACAGTATCTTTTATTTATATCCAAGTGATACACTATTTATTTTGCAATTCCAACAAAAAACAAGAAAAATTCATTACAACAGGTTAATTATTTATTACTCCATTATATATTTACAATACTATATATATTTACCATTATTGACTCAAATTAATCACCTCAGATGAGTCAAAGTAAACTACTCCCTCCGTCTCACTACGTATGTCTCATTTCTTTTTGACACAGATATTTAGAAGTAGGGTAATTAAAGGATAAAGAAATAAAATGTGGTGAGAAGAATTTCTTTTTTTGGAACGATACATTCGTACCTCGATTAGGAAAGTGAGATATACGTAATTAGACGGAGGGAGTACATCATAGCGCCCGCCACATCGGATGCCAGCCTGGACGCGATCGCCGAGTGGTACAGTACAACATCGTGAAAGGTCGAGGTCTGTCTGTATCGTCTTTCTGCGCACCTCCTTCGCCTTCTCCTCCGTCAAGCGACAGCGGAGCGAGTTAGTATCGGGCCAGATCCAACCCGAACCCGAATCCGCTGTTAATGCAGCCCGGCTCCTATGTCATCCAAGAGTGGGCTCCACCAGCCGAATGATTGGGCAACCACCGGAGGAGATGATCGGAGCGGCGAGAATGGGAAACACGGTCGCCATTGTTGAAATTTTACTGAGAGAAAAAGAGATGCAGAAAGCGGAGCTCTCTCTTTTTCTTCTTCTTCTTTTTTCCTCTTCTTTATATATGCTTCCAAATAAGAAGAAACTAACTGTCGAGAATTTATTAGGCTGAGTTGTTCCAAGACACTCTAATTAAAATAGTTGAGGTAATTAAGGATGTTTAATCAATGGAAGTTCAATCACTATATCTATACACAAGACAACAACCAAATGATACATCGAAAATGTAAGATTTTTCACTACGTACTAGTATCAAACTTCAAACGCAAGTATATTAATTAAGAAATTATTTTTCAATTCAAAGCAGCAAACACAAGTTATTAACCTCCTTTTAGTCGAATCCGAAGTTATTAAACATTGTCCAAAACTATCAATCCATTTAGTTCTAATAGCTAAGACTGAATGCATGCTGAGCTCATTAGGAATGTGATGTTTAAGAAAAAATTATTTCATTAGAAATATAGTCTTGTAAATCTTGAAAATTTGGCTGATCATATAGCTCTTCGTTATTTGGGTTTTGTATCTTATGCGAACTTACCACTTAACAAGAATTGAAATTAATTGCGTACATAACCGAAAGTAGCGGATGCTAGTTTGAGTTATATAAAAAGAGAATAAGAAAAAGAAAAAGAATTGGACTTTATTTTCAAGAATCTCAACAACAAACGACTTTTCTGACTTTTCTGTTAGATATGAAAAAGAAAAAGAAAAAAAAAACACATATCTAGACTATAGGAGGCTTGACTTTTGGGCATTTGAAAGGATCTTGGGCTTCATAAAAATGGAAGTTTAAGGCCCGCATAAATCTAATAAATTTCTTGACATAACCGAGCACATTTAACTCCTAAAGTTCGACTAATATTTGGAAATTACTTAATCATAGTGTTACATTATTTAATAAAATAGTAAATAAATAACTCATAGAAATTTCCCTCAAAAAAAAAAAAAAACTCATGGATAGTAAATTACACAAACATACACATGTATATGTGTAGATATTTGCATGTAGGGAGAATTGGAAGGATACCAAACTCTAATATTTCATAAAACTATTAAATTTTTATTTTAATACAATGGTAGTTCTCTACTCTCTTATCCAAAATAATATTTCTCATGAGGGTCACTTGTAAAGTTTGATGAAAGATGAGGTCCTTTTATTGCAAAATGAGGAGACAAATCAAAGAGGAGAGCGAAAAACGGAATTAGGGAAAATTATGTATATAAATAAACTAGGGCATGCCTAATGTTCTTGCGCCTAGCCCTATAGCCCAGTTTTGCACCTATGGAATTGTTTCCATTTCCTTAGAATAATTATTTTTGTAATATTTCTAATTTTTACCAAAATTAACGAATAAATTTGATCTATCTAGGGTTAGGAGGTGTGGATCCGGCGCAGAATTTTAACCGATCTCAAATTAATCCAAAGATTAGGGTTTCGCACCTGTGTTCATTGCCGCCACTGCATATACATACAGCGATAGATAATAGTTTTGTCCTACATATATTTCTGATTTGTGGAGTTTTGGTTGATTTTACGCTGTAATTCCTTTTCATTCGGATACCCAAAAAAAGAGAATATTTTTCTTGTTATATAAGAAGTCACCTTTTTTCCGAGGCAATTGGGCGTTTTTTTGGTGTCAATTGTCGCAATTTACGATTGAATTTAGTTTCGGGAACTGTGATCGGGGGAGTAGTGTGTTTTGCTGCTGTTTTTGAGTATTTTATTGTACACTTGGAAAACAAAAGATATCGGAATTTGAAGAATGGATAAGAAGAAGGTTGTAGCTCCGTTGGTCTGCCATGGACATTCTCGGCCCGTTGTTGATTTGTTCTACAGCCCTGTAACGCCTGATGGGTTCTTCCTTGTTAGTGCGAGCAAGGGTAACTATCCGTACCTTTCGATGAAATATGTCGTCTGATTATGGTGCTTCGTTTATTCACTAGGTGAAATTGATATAATTATGTGTGAATTTTTTATTTTGCTTCGGCCTTTCACTGTGCAAACATACTGATCATGATTGATCAAAATGTGCCTTTGTGTGGATTATGCATTAAGCCAGCTACCAACTTAGCAGTTTCCTCTAGCAGAAGTGCATTAAGCCAGCTACCAACTTAGGGCGAATATTATAATTTACTTATTGGAAGGACAATTTTTGAGGAATGTGATGATGTAAAAACATTTATTGTTATGATACTTTTCTTAGTTAAAGTGTACTAGGTATCTATCTTTTGATGTTATAGTAGTTGTCAAAAAAGAGAACTTATATATTGAAATTGTTTTTGCATTTCCTTTCGCTCTGTTGTAATGCTCAGTTTATCTTCATGGTCCTTTAAATCAAAGCAACACTATGTTACTGATGTTGAGGACACACCTTCATTCCTGCAACAATGACCTGAATCAAGTTGTTTATCTTTCTTACATTGAAACCTTGTCGTATCTGATTGTACCTGAATTGTTAAGCTGAATCTGTTTCTTAAATAGACGAAAGCATCTTTTAAATGTACAAAATTCAAATTGGTCATCATGGACACAATTATGCTAGGGAAGTCAAGGTTTGGAAATGAGTCTCCAAAGCATATCCTAGAACATTTACTATGCTGCAATTTCATGTTTTTCTCCTGATGTGGATTTCATGCATTTAGACTATAAAAAATGTACTCGAGAGTCTTTTAAGGCCAACATTCCAAATGAATTGAACTTTGTTAAACAAAGCTTTCATGAAATACTAACCGGCATTCACATAACTTTTCAGACTCGACACCGATGTTGAGAAATGGTGAGACAGGAGATTGGATTGGGACCTTTCAAGGGCATAAAGGTGCAGTATGGAGTTGTTGCCTGGATAAACAAGCCCTGCGTGCTGCATCTGCATCTGCTGATTTTTCTGCGTACGAGTTTGAGTTTTTGTTGTATCTTTTCTGATAGTCAATAGCAGAATTTATACTTATCAATGAGCAAGTATAAATTTTGTTAACCACTATGGTTAGTTATGTTACTTATGTACCTGATTTTATGATTGGTTGCAGGAAACTATGGGATGCATTAACTGGGGACGAATTGCATTCATTTGAGCATAAGCACATTGTCCGTGCTTGTGCTTTCTCAGAGGTACTTTTATTACTATCTCTTTCCTTTGAAAACTATTGTTTTCTTCTGCATCTTTTGTCTATGTTTTCTGAAACAATCATAAATTGTAATGAGTCTCACAACCGAGAACTTATAAGTTGAAATAGTTATCTGATACATTATTATGTATATTTAATATTCTGGAAATTGTGCTGACTGAAATTGTTTTATCAATTTGCAGGACACCCACATGCTTTTAACAGGGGGAATGGAAAAAGTTCTGCGCATATTTGATCTAAATAGGCCTGATGCTCCTCCTAGGGAAATTGAAAAGTCTCCTGGTTCTGTAAGGACTATTTCTTGGCTCCACAGTGATCAGACTATCTTAGGTTCCTGTACTGATATGGGTGGTGTGAGGTATGTGATAGTGTGCACATCATTTTTCTTTTTGGTTACTGATACGTATAGGATTTTATTAACGATTACTTTAAACATGAGTACTGTATGCTGCCATCAGGTATCATTCGACCCTGATGAACAGTGTCCAGCTTATATGCAATATCTGAATGATCGAATCTGAGTTTCTAATTGGTGATACAAATCATTATTTATATATATCCCAACTTTTCAAGTCTAAGTAGTATCAATATATGTTTCTTTATAGATTTATAATGCCCTAAAAGTGAGAATGTGTCTCTCATTCTAAGTGTGTGGAGATGATTCTCTGGACGCTTATTTTGTCATTTATATCGCATTGTCATAAAACATATATTTTCATATCAATTAGGGTGACAACACCATCTCTGGTAAGACATTTGTAGATTGGATTTGACCATCACTTAGAAGTCAATGATGCAAAGAAGCTTGTAATGTTCTTGTTTATGCCTTGACTTCTCCTGATTCTGCACTGATTTTTCATCCTTACCTGTATCTGACAATGCATGCCACATATCTGGATTTCATGTTTTTGCAGCTTCCTGTGTATTTTTCTCTCTTCTATAACTCTTATCCTGGACAAGTTCTGGTCTATCTTGTCAATTAATTTTTCTGTTGATCCATGTTTGTTGTGGTTTCCAGCAATTCCTTCAATTTCCTTTTTCCCTAAGTTGATTCCTTACATATTTATATTATCTAACATGTGAAAGTGATTGCTCATAGGTTATGGGATGTGAGAACTGGCACAATTGTTCGGACTCTTGAGACCAAGGCTTCTGTAACCAGTGCTGAAGTGAGTCAAGATGGTCGGTATATAACAACTGCTGATGGAACAAGTATTAAGTTTTGGGATGCGAATCAGTATGTTTTCTTTTTCTAATGATCACTTGTCTAGCTGTTATGTTAAAATGTCTAGAGGAAATTACTCTGATTGATTTAGCATGTCTAGTAATGTGCCGACACTTCTTTTGACAGCTTTGGATTGATAAAGAGTTATGAAATGCCCTGCATTATAGAATCAGCTTCTATGGAACCAAAGTATGGTAACAAGTTCATTGCTGGTGGAGAAGACATGTGGGTTCATGTATTCGATTTCCATACAGGAGCTGAAATTGGTAGGTCATGTATATTTTTGTTTGATTTTTCAGCCGAGACTTTCCTTTCCTTTCTTGTTTTGTTTTTGCTTATCTTCTTAGTACTGCAATAAACCCCCCCCCCCCCACCACACCCACCAAAAATCCCAATCTGTCGTCACTTTGTTCTTTTTCGCCCATCCTTCCCCAGTTCTCGGGGGTTGGTTGTAGCAAGATACTTTTGTTGGCATCTGATGCACATTCATCTAATGTTCCTTGATACGTTAAAACTTCATTTTGGACACTTTGAAAAATCTGATGTGTATTTTAGACATTTGATGAGTTACACGAGTCTCGTTTGGTCATGTATAGGTTGCAACAAAGGACACCATGGTCCGGTGCACTGCGTGCGTTTCTCACCAGGTGGTGAATCTTATGCCTCTGGATCTGAAGATGGAACTATTAGAATATGGCAGACTGCTCCCCTCAACAACTCTGAGGAGGAAACATCTGCTGCGGCTGCCACTACACACAGGCCGTCTTTCAAAGACGTGGATCAACTTACTCACCAGATTGAAAATGCCCACGTTGTTGAACACGACGCGAATGATGTGAACGATAAGCCGACTAACCAGAAGGAATCAGAGGCTGACTAGGTTAAATTTTATGTTTTTCTTTGTGTGTGTGTGTTGTAGTTTTTTGCCTGACCAGCAGCAAATGTTTGTAAGGGTGGCGTAAAAAGTTCAGTGCTTCATCTTTTGCAATAAACATTAAGCTTAATCCTTTTTTGTCTTTTGATCGAATGATCTCTCGAGTAAAATGTGATTGATCCCCATCTTTTCTGTCGGTAGAGTCATCAATTTCATGAAATTCTTGGCACAAATTCTGTTCTGTTATGTTTATTGCTGATATATGTTAAGATTTGCCAAATTTGTGAATCTTTTAAATCTGGGCAACGAGCCAAGATTGGTCTCTTTTGTACGTAGATTTTTTATGAAATAAATTGTGAAATATTCTGACTATAAAAGCCTAGAAATATGGGAATAATTGAGGTACTAAAATTGAAGCAAATCGCTTCAAAAAGTCACTCAAAAGGGTTTCCTTTTGAGAGAATAATTTACAGGGGGGTTAAAGAAAAATAAAATAAGAGAGCATGAAACAAAAACTAATTTACTAGACCTATTTGCTATGCGACTCTACTCTGACTAATAAAAGCCTAGAAATGAAGGGTGAAATTGCTGCAAGCAGCGCCTTGGGGCATTCTTCGTGTGGAAGGTGGCCACAACCAGATATTGCAACCAATCTCTGCATTATGAAATTTAATAAAATATTAAATCATGTATGGTAAAAATGAAAAAAGATTGAGAAAGAAATTAACTTACAGAATTTACAAGTTTGGGAGCCATAGTTTGAGCAGATTTTAGTGGGACAAGTACATCTTCAGCACCAGCTATAACTAGGATCGGCAAAATTTCAACAGCTTTCAGCATCAATGCTGCGTCTTGCAGGGATAACACTGTTTCATTTGATAGTTTTCCGATTTCATGAAGCGCCTCATCCCAACCTTCTACATGCAACGGGGCCTGATATAGTTAAGAGCAACAAAACAATAAATTGTTGAAATGTATGGAATAATAGGCTAGCATACACAATGTAATGTAACACAAATGATGCAAAACATCGCAGTAATTTTGGACAGAATCAATCATTTACATTCATAGAGACCCGTAAGTAAGCTCAATGATGAGTTATAAACTGTGGTGCACAAGCCACATAGGAACCACAATAAGCGCAATCGTTGTATTGCAGAAAAAAATTATTATGTATTGAGAGATTATTCAAATGCAGATACATGATTTAATGGGAGAGAAACAAAAGAGCAATTGGTACACCAGTGTGCATGTTTACTGTGGGACGTGTTTTCTATGTGAAGTTAGGAAACATATTTCTCCAAATGTCGTTATATACCATATGCCGTTTGAAAACAATTAGATAATGGAAAATTATCATCTATTAGAATCCCAATTTCTATTTCAAAGTGTGAATAGCAAAATGCATTACAAACAAATTAAGCATAGGTGATCAAAACTCCTTGCAGGCTGGTAGGTGAATGGGTATCTTTAGAAAGAGGGAGGAAGGTTACCTTGTATAGGCTTAAAACTTCAGTCGTCAATTTGGTTTCATCGTACCAAGCACGTCGATTCACCACTTGAGTAATTTCAGTCCTCAGAAGAGGACGCACCAAGTGCTTTTTTCCAAGTGAAGTGCGTAGAAGTATTCTGGCGAAGGCTGGAACCAATTCTCTTGACAGGCTTACATTTAGTAGTACGACCCCCTTTATTTCAAGCTGTGAAGCATGACATAGAAAAATAACATTTCATGTTAGCAATAAACTTCTATAGTTCTTTGGACCAAAAACAAACGTCCTCCAAGTTGATATCACAGTTAAATTGCATGCACTCTAGTACTTAATCTCCTAAGAAGACAAGAGATGACTTCTATGACCCATTGGTCATGACTCATAAAAGTGGGAAAATAACACTAACCTAAGATGAAGCATCTCTATTGTCATACAAGCAGGATTCACACCATTGTTTGATAAGAGTGTAGATCAGCCTTTGGAGTGTAAGTTAAGACTCACCTTGATGGAATTTTCTGATAACTGAACTTTTTGTGCAGCCTTCAGTGCAAGAAGTCCTCCATCGTCATGTCCGACAAGCACGACTGAGGAGAACCCCATTTCCAAGCAGAAAGAAATAAGCAGGTCAGCCTGAAAAAGACAAAACTAACTGCTGAAATGATGCTCAAAAACAACAATAAACACTGAGCTAGCAAGATATTGCCTGAAAATATAAAAGATGCATCATTTATATGTAATCAATTTAGGCACATGAAAGTTTAACAATAACATGTCTTGACTAGTCAAGCATGTACAGATGATGTATATGCAATTTGTACAACAATGTTAAAATAAGACCCCATGTCTATTAACTCCACAAGATAGAACGATAAAAAAGCAACATCAGACCCTTATCATTTAAAAGCAGAATCACAAACTAAGACTATCATACTTTATGCATTTGCAGAGTAGGCAATTGAGCAAGCATTCAACATCTTATGTAGACATTAAAGTGAACGAAGAAACAACACATAAGCATAACAACAGTCACCTGATTGTCAATCTTGTAAGGATTACTTAATGGATTTTCCTCCCAGTCCTTTCGTCGTGGCCTTGATGTCAAGCCCCATCCAGGTCTGTCAAAAGCAGCTACTGTACAACCAATTTGCCTGGCCAGAGGACCTATTACCTTTCTCCATGAAAAAACTCCTCCTCCAAAGCCATGGACCAAAACAATCCCAAATTGTTCACTTTTCGCCATGTCTTGTACCTTTGGTGGAGACCCCAGATTGCTCAGGCCCTCCTCGCAATTTTCGTTTAAGCACAGTATAGGCACATCTTCAGACATTGGGGAAGTTGGAGAGCTGGTTAGGAGAGGTGTATATAGGCCAGATGTGCTGCTATGAAATGTATTGCTGATGCTTCTGTGAATATTAAGATGGTTTTTAGGTGGTGGTGTACTAAGTGGCGGATGATCAAAAAAGGTTGCCGAGGACAAGGAACGAGAAGGTGATCCTGGCATGCTTAGCTTGTAATGAACAATCAGCCCTCGACAAGAAATGAATAAGCTGTCTACATCAGCAAGTACACTAACTGGAAGTTGCCCTTTATCATGAACCGAACCGGGTGCTTTTCTCCTTGTTTCCACACTACTTCTGAAAGATTTCCCAGCGGATGGCGTGGGGGAGCGCGGAACCTTCTGATAAGTGGAGAAAGCCATTTTGCAAGAAAGGACCTGATTGATCAGGTGATGGATTAGCTGAAGTCCAGTGAAGGAAATGTAACTTGCATAAAAATCATAATTTACAAATATTAGTGTATCAGACTATATGCTAACTATTGATTTTACCAGCTCAATCTTGCAAGAGAATACATTAAACTTAATTTCTGTAACCAAGATCAACCTGAGATCAGTTTCACCTAGAAATTACCTTCGATTGTAGAAGAACACAATAAGAAGGTTACAAAGTAACGAGAAGTTATTTGATGTACTTACTGCTTCTAGATCAACACGGTGAAACATAAGTTTCCTCCTAGCTTTGCAGCTTGTATGATAGGCAACAACAATATGTCCAAGAGCAAATACTACGGAAGAGAGAAACAAGACGGGCATTCCCCAGGACTTCTTCAGATGGGGCCTCTTCCTTGAAAGAGAAGCTGAAGATTCTTGCTCAAATTGAGAATTGAGAGTGAAAACGCAAGCCTTGAAGGAGAGAAGTAGTATCGAAATGAATGAACAGAATGTTACAGTTCCTAGATAGGGCCCGTGCGACAACGCTTGTAAATCGCAAATGGAATATGCACCTGTCGTCACACAACAAATCCAGAAACCAAATTAATGTTAAGAAGTTGAAGGTGGTCTTCAAAACAGTAAATTTGTAGCGTAACATTCTGTTCATTCAGAATGTGATAATTCACACTTCTTGATATTCAACAGTGCAAAACTACATACAATGACTACCGAGTAACAACAGAAAGCAATCAGATCTAATACTGAAATTCTATTAGCAATAGTCTCATCATTTACTCATTCTTCAATGGCGAATAAGAGAAATCGAAGACCGCGGCTATGCAATTTCACATTTATTCAACAATGAATGCTTCACTCATCCAGTAACTAAAAACTCAAGGATTAAAAAGCAGAAAGAGCAAACGTACACATAATGATGAGAGATCTGACGATGGAAACAACAGGAATATCCATAAGCGAGCTCCTGAACGCATATCTCCGCAAATGCTCCCTAACACTAACACATCCGACGCACGTGAAGCTCGGAATCAGCAAACAGGGCACAAAGGCGTCGCAAATCGCCACCACCAGCGGCAGCGACACCGCCAGAAGAGACGCCACCATCACCACCACGAAATACGCCGTCCGGAAGCCCCTCCTTAATTTCTCCCACCACCAACCACCCTTCATCACCATCTTGGTCTCGCGAAAAGCCGACTCGAAAATAGAAGAATCCTCAATCGAATTGGGAAATTCTCAGGTAGGTCCGCATGCAATGCGATTGTGGAGGTAAATCAGGATTCCAGGACGAGCGTATGTATCCGGATGGGAAGGCGTCGCAATGGCCATCTCCTGGCGTCGAATCGACGGCCGGTGATTTCGCGTTACGCCGTGGACGACTGTAGGCGCTGCAATCAATTGATTGATCCTAAGAATAAGATTTTTTCATATTCTCGTTTTTCCAGAGTTCAAACAGAAAAGGACAGAAAGTGGAGATTAAATCTTCTCAATGTTTTCTTCTGTATTCAAATATTCTGTCGTCGGGTTCTTGTGATTGTCTCTGTGCGTGAGAGAGAAAGTGCGCATCAGTGTGTGTGTTGCGTGTTTTAAAATTGAGTTTGTTTGAGGGGAGAGAGAGAAAGAGAGAGAGAGAGAGAGAGAGAGAGAGTGACAATCAGTGCAACGGTACGCCGATTGCTCTTGGCTTAAACTTTAAATTTCAAATAACACTGCTGTTTACTATGTACCGTGTGCATGTGACATTTCATCCTAAGAGATATATGATTCTCGTCAACTAAACCATTTAATTATTATTCTAAAAAAATATTTAATTATTTATATAAAGACTAAATTTAATTCTAGCAGTTGTCACGACCACACAAGAGTAGGAATTAATCTGGTGGCTCACATAGTGACATGGCTAGTAAATCAGTAAAAAATTAGACAATTATTATCACATACACTTCCTATCAATAAACTAATATTAACATATTTCTCAAAATCATATATTCTCGTAACATCTTGTAAGTAAAAAATGTTATACTCCCTCCGTCCCAATAGCAAGGTCTCACTTCTTTAATTGATGAGAATATTAATTAATAGAAGTGAGACCTTGCTATTGAGACGGAGGTAGTATCAAATTATGGAAGTTGTATAAAACAAGTCAGAAATTTGGATTTAAACTCGCATTCAATAATATATTTATGATTAAATATATCACTGAATATGCATTTGGATTTAGATCGTTGACATGTCTCACCATTGAGACCATTTCATACAAATTTTTGTACATCAATTTTTTTTAATTGTTAGGACGAGATTTAATCAATGGGGCTGCAATGCAGTGTTCCGGACATAGAAAAATATTAATACTCCTTCCGTCCCAGGATAAGTGACCGTATTTTCTTATTGGATTGTCCCGAGATAAGTGGTCACTTTCCTTATAAGAAAATATGATTCTCTCACAAAAAGTTGTGGCATCCACAACTTTCTATCTTTTACTCTTTAAACTCCGTTCACCTTAATACCATACCAAAAATAATGTGGTCACTTATTGCGAGACAAATGAAGTATTTGGTAAAAATTAAGCTCGACTTTTCCCTCCATAAAAACGTCTCAACATCATTAATGTTATATTGATACTATCAAATTATCTAGTATAAAGATAGGATAATCTTCTGAATAGAGGAGAGGTTTAAAGACGCTCGACCAACGGGAGAGGGATGAAGACGAGATTTCTTTTACGATTTCTCTCTGGATAATTTGTACATAATGTATAAAAATAACAATTTACTAAGCGCACACTTCAACAAGCAGTTGTTGATTACCCTTAGATAAAAGAAAAAAAAAATCACAATGATTGGGTGGGTTACTCATTGAAGTCCAACTCAAAAAAAGTATTTACTCCCTTCATCCCATAATAAGGTCTTTTTTTTAGGTACGAGTATTTAGGAAAAATGTATTGAAAGGAATAAAAGATAAAAAGTAGTAAAACTCACATCTTTTTGTGAGATAAATTAATTTTCATATTAAAAAAATGACCACTTGAAATGAGACTACAAAATAAGAAAATGTGACTACTTATTATTGACCGATTGAGTATATTAATAAAGTTGGTCATTCCCATGCCTGTCAGCTTTTTTTAGTGGACGTATCTGCCCCTCATTTGTTCTGTTTTGTATATCCCATCCCAAGGACAAAAGAAGGAAAATGTTCCTGTAACTTTCGGCATGACAGAAATGCCCTTGCGTGCAGGCTAACATATGCTAATTGAGGTGTACAAATGATCGATTTTGTTCGATTATTGAAAAAATTCGAAATGTTCAGAACTCCTCAAGAGGAGTGTACTCGCAAACATAAGAAAATGACCACCACCCAACTCTATGTCGTTCAATTTTAAAATTAGGCAATAATAATAATAATAATAATAATTTCCGAAATGAAAGTAATGATATTAATTTCTGAAAATAAAGTGATAGTGATAATATATTTTATACAAAATAAAATAATAAACTGACTTATAAGTGCTTTACCTCGAGATGTAGAAACCAGAATGCGGTCAGATAGTCAACACTAAGCATTACTCTAATAGATTCGTTTAATAAAATATAAACGTGCTTGCAAAACTAACAGCATAAGTGTACCTTTTTTTTAAAGTTAATTTGATTTTTTTAGGAAAACACAGTTGGATGAGCTCCAAGTTTCAAATAGTAATGTGGTTTTACTTCTTTTATAATTTACTAGATTTACCCGCACGCGTTGCGCTGCACCATGCGATTGTATTTCAATTTTTACATTTTTAGATGTCAATAGAGCATTATTTAGGTATTATATATATTATTAAATATTTCAAACTAATAAAATTTATGTTTGTGAATTTTCTTACATAAAATAATACATTTAGCAAACACAAAAAAATAATTAACGTGATAAACAATAAAATAATTACTACTATATCTTAGTATAA
Organism: Agastache rugosa; assembly: GCA_031470985.1. Taxonomy (NCBI): domain Eukaryota; kingdom Viridiplantae; phylum Streptophyta; class Magnoliopsida; order Lamiales; family Lamiaceae; genus Agastache; species Agastache rugosa. The sequence goes on from CM062603.1 coordinate 30,696,991, forward strand.
TAATGCAGCATACATTTGTTAAGCTTCAAAGCTTAATATTTGAATTTGAGAAATTGAAATGGTATGGGAAAATGTATAATTATGAATTTGCATTGGAAATGTACAATTATTGCATGTGACATGCAAAATAGGAGGAAAAATGCAATGCAAATTATTTTGCTTTAATATAGTATAGATTTAAGACGAAAGTAATCTGCAGTCGTTATTTAAAATAGTTACTAAATAATGAGGTTTTATTATTTTGTTACCAAGGTGTGGAGTTTGGCTTAATTTCCAAACAAAACAAAAAAGATAAAAGATTATATTGGCTTAATTTCTGCGCTTAACAAAAAGTTCAAATGTTTAAAAGGTTACTAGCGTGAGCGTGAACGTGTGGTAAGATGCATTCCCATTAATTAGTATGTATAGGAGAATGAAGGTGAACCTAAAAGTATGGTATAAATATGCGTAAAGTTCGAGTTCATAATGACGCGATATTTAAATATAATGTTACAATTATTAGAAAAAACAAATATTGGGAGTAAGCTTGTAGCTAAGAGTGGGATCCAGAGTCACTTTATCGCCACGTGTCGTCAACTACATTCTGTCTTGCGGCGTCGCTCTAAAATAATCCGCCAACACCAATGCATGCAGTATGCTGTACGCCGTTCCAAGTTAATTCCGGCTCTAACGGTCATATTTTAAATGAAATAATATATATATATATATATATATATATATATATACTAGTAAGTAGTCCGTCGAATTTGACGGAAATAACTTTATATATTAATTTATATGTATATATTTTTAAAATAATTTTATATCTTATTTAAAAGTTTTGATATTGTTCGCGTTAATTATTAATCAAACTTCGAAAATTAATTTTAATTCACGTATCTAAATTTATTATTAGGAATGACAATGGATCAGTTATACTCATTCATTATATATTTTCAAAATCTAAATTTGTTTAGAATTTTTCTACATGTTCATCCTAATCTCGGTTAAAATAATGACTTTACTGTACATACGCTTCTCAAATCCGTTGAGTAATACTCGATAAAATTATGAACACTCCCAGTAAAATTAATGAAAATTAGTAAAAATCTTTGCCAAAATGCGGAAAAAAAATATGTTTACATCTTCAAATTTTTTTGTTCTTTTCTTTAGCTATCTACCCCACATTTGATTCAATGTATATATAATCTAGAAAGCACTAATCGAAGTTTTTAGAAAAACATGAATGAAAAATGAAAAGGATTCCATATAGACATGTTGATTAAATATATTTATTTAGTCTTCATAGGGATTTTCATTTACAAATTTTCTATAGATTATTATATACTCCATCCTATTCAAAATGTAAGTCTTTTTAGGCTTTTATAACTTTTGCAAAATATATGTCATTCTAGCATTTTTCACCTTCAAAATCCATAATTACCCCTAATTATCTCACCTCCAAACTCACATTTTCACTATTCACTAATTTCAATTCATAATTTATCATGGTTAAATTTGATAAAAATAAATTTCCTTAATTTGTGTGCACAACTCTAAAAAGACTTACATTTTGAATAGGAGGGAGTATAAATTAAGAATGTATAAAATAATGATTTATAAGAATGCATTCCAAAATTGTTATTATTTTAATATGCATAATAGAAGAAATTAATTAAATAGAAGGAAAGATAAATATGAGATGTGATTAATAGATAAACATGTGATATTTTATGAATATGAAATTAATAAAAATAAAAATTAGAATATATATGATATAAAATTAGATAAATTACCAGAATAAAGGAAAATCTGAACGGAGCACCGTGGAAGGAGTAGCTTTATTTTCGTATTAGTAATAGATTAAATGAAATATATATATTTTAAATGAAATATATTTGTCGCCACTGATTGAGGATCCATCGAAGATCTACTTTGTTTTTACGACTTTAAAAATAAAGTGATGTAGTAAAAACTATTATAGTCAAAGTAACATGGCATGCATCTTCTTTTCACTTAAAAAGTATGTTTATGAAGGCATTATCAGCACCATTTCAAATGACAAAAAAAAGATTTACTAATTAATAACAATGAACAGGAACCAAGAATATATAAAAAAATTATAAATTACGTCTTTATATAAGAAGGATTAAATTGTTTTCATAATAACATTCTAGAAACTTCAAAAAAGATATTCCCCTGTCTCATTTCAATAGGCCCCCATGCCCATAGGCGGAGCCGGGGGGCCGTGGGGTCACTGGACCCCCCTAGATTTTAAAAAAAATAGTTATATATATATATATATATGTATATTAAAGGTTATTTGGAGAAGAAGAAAATAACAGAGGTGAGAAATAGATTTTACAGATGGAGCCGAACTTCATATGTTTATAACTTGAAATAGGTTGTATATACAATAATAGCTTGAAATAAGTTCTGGGAAAAATAAGTTTGGCCATAAAATTCAATCACCATTAAAAGTTATGAGCTAGTCTTTTTATATGGAGTATTTATTATTATTATATGGAGGTTGTATTTTACCTTTTCATCTTTTCTTTTCTTTTTTGGGGGGAATTTCCACTACTTATTTTATTTTAATATAATTTATGCAAGACTTTTAATATTTTTTTTATTCTTTAAATGCATATGTATAATTTATATTATCAAATTTTCTAAAATACTAATTATGAAACTTAGATTAGATCTTTATATAGAGATAGGTTTTATATTTATTTGTTCAGAATATAGAGATATTTTTCATAAAAGAATGCATACTAGTTTTTATATTTTAATTTTGAATTTTGATAAAAGATAGAGAACTTTTTAAGTTAAATTTATTCATGTTATATCAAATTTCATTTTATAACTTGCTTTTCATTAATATGTTTATCAATCCAAAACAACATTGCTTAACTAAATGTATACCGAATGAGATTTAAATTATTTTGTTATGTGTGAAATGTAGTGTAAAAAATGATATTGCTTAATCAAATGTGATGGTCCCTGAGCTAGGTCTTTGGTGTAGAGGGGGGTGAATACACCAAAGATAGATTTCTAAAAACTTTTTCTAGTTTAAAAACAGAGTTGGTGAGCTCAGTTATTAATCCAGCTGAGGAGGGTCAGCAGGGCAAATAACTCAGCTGGTGGTGCGGAATGTGGTGGTTTGAAAACTTAGCTCGGTTACTTAGAAAAATTCAGCTTGAAAATATTCTTTACGTTTTCGACTTAGTCAAGTTATGCAGGTTTATAGTCAAAACACAGCTGTCTTTGGGGAGCAGCTGAGTATGCAGATTTGAAAGTAAATGCAGCTGGCTGGGTCACACAGCCAGAATACTTTTAAGCTTGAAAACTTGTGCTGTGTTAATGCGGTTAGTTCTTTAAATATAAAATACAGAAAAATAAATAAAGCAATAAAGAACTCGGAATTTTAACGTGGTTCGGAGTAACACCTCCTACGTCCACGACCAGATTCACTGGTAATTCACTACCACTGGGTTTCCAAGTACCAAGCAACTTCACAACTCTAACCCGAGCTGTGTTCCAACAGTTTACGGGCACTGTCAAGCCTAACCTTTCAGTTTACGGGTACTAAAAAAACCTTACAACCACTTGAATTTCGCGCTTCAAGCAAGCGTAACCTTGACCTAACCTTTCTGGGTAAAGAGGGGTTTGGTTTGGGGTTCCAACTATGAACGAGTTCTTACAATGAAGAACTTAGAGTTAGATGAACTCGTTCAAGATCTAGGCTTAAGATATACAATGATTTCTGCCTAGGAATCAGACGAAAAACTGAGCAGTTTCTGGACTAGAAACACTTTAAGATAAAGTGTTCTTTGAACTATGTAGAACTGCTTGAGAGCTTTTGAAGGCTTGAGAATTTCGGAGAATGAAAGCTTGCAGAGAATTTTTCGTATTTAATCCTGAGGTTGAAGACAGGTTTATATAGGTAGAGATTCAAGACTAGCCGTTGGAGGAGCCGTTTGAATCTTACCTACTCTTCTTAAATTCGAAATCTGCCGTTGGGCGTTTCTGCATCTGTCTTTATTCGTGTCACATCCTAGGTTCTGAAGTCTAGGATGCTGATTCGGCAATCCCTTATTGGTCGAGGTATGTTGACTTCCTCTGACGCCAGGATCTCTGCCTTTGGAGCTGGGTTTTTGAATTTAGAGCTGGATTGGGTAAGCTGACTTGAAGTGACGTCTTCAGAGTTAGTTCCCTTTGTTCTGCATACTGACTACCTATGTCTTGAACTCGCCACTATCTTCGCCTTGATCCTCGCTCCGTTTAGAACTCACTCGGTATGGAAAACTCACCGATAGTTGACTCTGCCGTAAACACAATCGGATCTTCTCGTCGTCTTGAGCTTCTGCTGTCTTCCGCTTCCTGAACCTGTAAACTTAGAAAATCTAGAGCTTAAACAGGCGAGCTGGAAAATACTACTTAAGTAGATGCGATCATCTACTCGGTTGGAGAACAGTTGGGTTTTGGTATCAAATCAAAACTCTATTAATTTTCCCAACAATTTCCCCCTTTTTGATGATGCCAAAACCTAACTGAGACAACTTATGAAGCTTCCTTTTATCTTCTCCCTAAGATTTAGGAGGGTAAAGAAAATATCAGCAGATAAGAGTTCAGAGTCCAGAGCCTGGACAAAAAGTAATTGTCATCAGGGTGAGCTTTGAGCAGCAAAGAAAATTGTGTTTTATTAATGTAAGAAATTACAGCATATCAAGAGAAACAGAAAAAAAATCTTCAATTCTTCAATCCCAGCTGACTGGGTCTTCTCTTCTGTATCCGCTGCATCCGCTGCTTCACTCTTCAATCCCAGTTGGCTGGTCTTCTCTTCTGACTTGTTTCTCCCTCAGCTGATTCAGCTGGTTCCTCTAGCTCAGCAGTTTGCCTCTTTGTCTCATTATATTCCCCCTTTTTGGCATAATCAACAAGGCGGAAGAGACACACTATCGTCTTATTGAGCTGTGCAATTTCCTGAATTGCGTCAGCGATCTTCGCTGTATTATCAGCTGTTGCGATGTTTAGTTTGGCATCTTGCGGTTGTCGGCTACGAGCAATGAGGTCCTGAGTCTAGGTGGCTCACCGTTGCATTACCGGCTCTTCTTCAATAGCATTAGCCTCACTCGTGATTGCGTACACATCTTCCGGCTTATTTCAATGTTCAAATTGAGTGCTTGGAGGTATGAGTTGGCACTAGAGATGACATCTTCTGAGTAGGGCACAACTTCATTCCTTGCAATTTTGCTTCTTTAGACTTCATTAGATTGAATGAGAGAGTCTGATTCAGCACTTCAGTTGCGCTTGTGACTCCTTGAGGTCTTCAAACCTTGAGATGGAGGCGTCACATGCAACTCTTGAGGGACTTGAGTATCATCCAACTGCAAGTGATCATTGGCTGGATGATGTTTTCCACTTGAGCTTGGTGCAGGGGCTTGAGCTCCAACTTCCATAAGTTGATCTTGAAGCTGGTGTCCCTGTTGAGCTGAAGGAAATTGAGAAGAAGACGGTTGAAGTATTCCATCTGCTGTGGGGTTTAAGCTTAGTTGATCAGCTGGAATACATCGTTGTGGTGGTGGCGATGATGATGTTCACGCAGACACCTGAACTTCTTCTCCACCGTAAGAAACCATCGCTTGTGGACCTTCTGCTCCTCGGAGAGTAGTTACGAATTCTCTCTTAATGTTAGCTGGCTTCTCGGCTGACTGACTGAGCACCTTTAACTTGAGTCTTCTATTTGAAGACGGTGCTTCAGCTTGTTTTGTCTCCTCAAGTTGTTTCCGATTCCCAGCTGGGAAGGAAGTAGATGCATGATGCCTTGTCTCCTGCATCTTTTTATGTGCCTCCTGTGGCGGAGCAAGAGCTTTGATAAGACTGCTCTTAAAGACTCCGGCTTTATCAACGTCTCATCCAGTTCTAACTGGGCTTCCTCTCAGGTTGAATTTCTTTGACAGGATCTTGTGGTCGTTGATTTCCCCATCCCGGGGAGTTATGTGTCCCGTTCTCTCTTTTATTTTAAGAGAAACTGTGGGGCAGAGGAGGTCTTTTTCCTTTGACATGCCCAGGAAGATTTCTGCAACTTCCTGGTGAATGTTCTTGAGCTTTGCAGTCACCCACTGCGTTAGACCGGATCTGTCGATGAGCTTCATTTTCTCCTGGAGCTCCGTCTTCTTGTGGTTCCTGAGAGTTAAGCAACTCTCATAGTGAAGCTTTGACAGACTCTTCATGTTGATCGGCTTCTGGAGATATCTTTCTAGATTCCATGTTCTTCTTCTGCAACTTTTGTTAGTAGAACAAATAATACCAATTGATGAAAGAAGAAAGAGTGCCGAAAAACCTTTTAGGGTTAATGCAAATGTTTGCGTATCTCTTCTAGCATATTTATATCAATTTTCTTGATGAATGGACGATCAAGATTTATAGATTGATAAGAAGATCTACGACTGAGAGTGATTCTTGCGTCATGCGAGTTAATGCGCGTGAGAGGACGGTTGAGGCGTTTTGACTTTTGCCTCGAAACTCCCATGTTTCAGTTCTTTGCAGACTTTTAATCAAATTTGATTAGATATGATAAGATATGATTTGACTGAAAACAGAATTAGTAGGTGAATGTAATGATGTTGCGAACCTCTCAACTGGTCATTATAGTCAGCTGATACCTCGGTTGTGAATAGCTGTGTTGAGTGATCGTTTTTCCAGCTGGTTTCCCCTCAGCTGAATAATCCTTCAACTTAGGCGTCTGGCTGAGTTTGATTCTTTCTCAGCTAGATTCTTTGAGGTTGGTTCTGAATTCCAACTGGATCTGTCTATTCACTCGGGTCCGTTTATTCATTCGGGTCTGCTTCCATTCAGCTGGATGTAGCTTCGTCTGGGTTGAGTAATCCAAGTAATCCGCACAACATCTTGAATCTTGCTTCTATCAGCGGCTTTGTGAGTATATCAGCCCACTGTATGTCTGTGAGTAGGGATCTCTCTTCGGTATTGGATCTTTGCTGCCATAAAAGTTATGCGATGAGTTGACTTGAGCATGGAGATCTTCGTCGTTCCCATCGCATTGCAAGCTTGAATGGCCAAAATTACCACATGCGCCACACGGCTTCTCCACTGGTCCCGCACTGGCAGACTTCTCGACCATAGTATTTAGCATCTTTTCTATTCGTCCCATCCTCTCTTCGAGATTCTCTTCAAAATTGGAGGAATTTGCTTGTGCAACTCTCTTAAGCAAACGAGGCTCCTCGTACTCCCTTGTTGCTTCTACTAAGTGTTGAATCAATTTCTTAGCTTCACTCACCCTGCAATGCGAAAATCCGCCTCCACTTGATGAGTTAACTAAATTTTTCGTGTCTACGGTCATGCCTTGATAGAAATACTGCAACAAGTCTCCATCGGTGTACTTATGGTTTGGGCAACTATCCACCAATCTCTTGAATCTGGACCAGTAAGTACTCAAGGACTCATCATAGTCTTGTTTTACTCCACTAATCTCCTTCTTCAGCGCATTAGTCTTCGTTGGAGGAAAGAAATGCTCCAAAAACAACCTCTTCATGTCAGCCCATGTAGATATGGAGTTTGGCGGAAGGCTTGTGAACCAGGCGTTCGCCTCTGCTGTTTGAGTGAAAGGAAACGCCGCTAACTTGAATTGTTCTTCAGTAACTCCAGCTGGTCGTTTCTGCACCTTGCATATCTTGACGAACTCACTTAGGAAGTTGTACGGATCCTCTCCTTTTTTACCATAGAATTTAGGTAAAACATTCAGCAATCCCAACTTGATCTCGATCGACGCCTCCAAATCTGGTATGAGTATCGGTGTCGGAGGATCATCTTCCAGATGGCTCGAAAGCTCACTCAGTCTTGGATCTTCATCTGCCATGTCGCATTCAATAATCGCGACGAAAGTGGACTCAACTTCTTCCTCGGTTTCTGTTTCTGCTTCAGAAATACCTTCCGTTTAGGCAAACGAAACACTTTCAACTTCTGGAACACTACTGTCAGACTCGTAAACAGCTTCCGTCTGGGCAGACGGATCTCCTTGTGGTTCCAACAGATTCTGCTGCTTCTTAAGCTTGGCCTCCTTCCTCAACCGTTTCGCTAACTTCTCAATTTCAGAATGATATAGAAGGTCCGGGTTAGAGGCCCTGCTCATAAACAACAGAAAAGTAACCCAAGATCAATAGAAAAAATAAATTAATAAACACCGTTCCCCGGCAACGGCGCCAATTTGGTGGACGTCGTATACCACCAAATAATTCCTGCAATTCGCTCAGAATTAAATTAGTATAACAATAAGCAGGATCGAACCACAGAGAACGAGAATTCACCTATTTTTCCTATAAATCTAATTTTGGTGTAGCCACCACGCCTTAAATTGAGATAAATTAATTAAATACTAGGAAGACAAAGAAATTAATTAAAATGGCAAACGAGAATATAATCAAAAGAAAAGTAATCCGGCTTCGAATAAATCCACACTAGTCTAGACTCTGATCATCGATGCAAAGATTAATTAATTCCCAAGAACCAACCAGTTATAGGGTACTGTGAATGCAGCGGACATACCCCAATTCCTACGTGCTTTATCGATAGTTAGCTGTAGACGCCAGACCTAACTATTCCCCTTATTAAAACACAACCTAGCTGGAGACGCCAGATCTAGATTAAATGCTCTAATAGCTTTTAAATCTGAAGGAACCCAATTTAGACGAATTACCCAAGAACGCAAGTAATAACCCGTCTACCAATTTATTCCTACTACGAACATGGTAGCTTTATCACTAATTAGCCCTATTCCAACAATTACGGATTGGGGAAACTAATTGACTGTAATCCAATTAAATCTAAGTTGATCAGGCTTAAACAAAATCAGAATTAACTTTAAACACAAGGAATAAATCGAAACCCTAGGAAATTAATTATATGAACAATTAGATCTCACAGATTATTAAACTAGTGCTTCATTATTCTTGCCGAATTAAAGAATTAACTACTCATAATATTAAAATCAAATACAATCAGATAAATTAAATAAAGCATAATAATAATCTGAGAATATAAAGAATCGAAAGCAAACGAAATATATGTCACCAGGAGATTGAGAAAATAAAATTCCAAAAGTCTCCAAAGTTGTCTGCTGTCTTCGTAATGCTAACGGCTGAATCCCCAAGAAAAAGGAAAAGGTATGAAAAATTCTAATTGAAAAGCTAATCTATCCTCCTTCAAAGTTAGCGGCCGATCCAAAAAATAAATAAGGTAAAGTATATCCCTAATTAATCTCCTAATCCTAGACTAAATAGATAACAGCTGCTCCACCAAAAATAAGGGCTTGGGCTTAATTAGGACACTTTTAATTAGCCCAATAATAATAAAACACTACAAATTAATATCCAAAATTAATTACAGCCCATCTTCTCCTTGCATCTTTAATCCACAGCAAAATCATGCAAAATATCATGCTTTTCCGATTTCTCTCGTCCCAATCTCCATACTCACAAATTCTCCAAAATCCTGCACAAGACACACTAAAACGTGCATTATACTCGCATAAAATGATCGAAAACCCCAACTTCTGAACAACCAAAAACATACACATCATGATCCTTCCAGCTGAATCGATATACACATTCTTTGTGTTCTTCTGTTGTTGCTGGTGGGGTCTTGATTTCAGTATCTTCCCAGCTTGATGTCTTTGTTGATGTCCTGGTTTTTTTCGGTATCCAGCTGAGTACCCAGCTGAGACGTTCCTTTGTCTCTACTGTCTCTTGTGATACCTCGGCTGGAATTGGTTCTCCAGCTGGTGATCATATGAGTGATATCCAGCTGGGTATCTCCTTTGATATCTCGGTTGATATCTTTCGACGTGCTGTTGCTGTTGCTGGTATCTGAAATGTCCAGCTTGTTGTCTTTGTTGAGGTTGAGCACGTTGCTGTCTGTTCTGTGCTTGAGGTTGTCTCACAGCTGGCCTTTTTGATGCATGTTGTGTCCTCAATGATCTTTGCTAAGCAGCTGGAATTTGGTTTTCTTTTGCTCTTACAAACATTACCTTTGTTCCACTTGTGGAAGCAATGTTTGTGTCATCCTTTGAACCATTGTAACCCATTCCTGCTTTGAGTGCTGCTGGACGTTGTGCACTTATGATTTCGTCCATTGTTGTTGTAGCTTTGATAAGAGCTACCATCTTCTTAGATAGTACCTCTTCGGAACTTTTCAGCTCTATAATCTCAGCTGACTTCTTTTCTGATTCAGCTGTGGCCTTTTCCAATTCTTCCATCAGCTGTTTCTTTTCGTAGTAGAAGTCTTTCATCAGCTGATCTTGTTTCACTATTTTGTCTTTTAGTGAAATAACTTCCTCTTGGAGCTGTGTTGTATCAGCTGCTTCTGATACCTTTTTCTTTTCCAGTTCCACTTTCAGCTCGGCATTCTCACTCATTATGACGTCAAGGATCTCTTGAAGCTCCTTGGAATCGTTCATAACTTTCTCTACTAAACTCCAATCAGGTAACCCTGATTCTGAAACCTGTGTAGAGTGTTCGTGTGATGGTGAGGGATTAGATAGATTTTGAGTTTTTGCCATTACCTCATCTTCATCGAATCCGTCTATCTGTCCCATGAAGCATGTATCTCATTTAGGTTCATCATGAGCCATCAGTGCTTCTTCTTCTAAGTCTGAAAATGGCATGTTATCATCCATTTTGTTGCACTCCAATTCCTCGTCGGCGATGTAGGCTCTCCTTCTGTCAGCTGCCTTAGCTTTTAGTTGGTCTTTATCTTTCTTGAATAGCTTCGGACAGTCTAGCCGGTAGTGTCCCGGTTCTTTGCAGTTGAAGCATCCTTCTTCTGTTCGTTTGTCAGCTGACTTCTCATCAGCTGCTGCGTATTTATCTCTGTAAGTTCTTGCGAACTTCTTGTACTTGCCCTTGCTGGTGTTGAGTCTGTTGTAGTTTTTGACCAGCATGGCTATCTCTTCAAGTAGCTCTTCCTTGCTCATGTCCTTCTTGTCATTCTTTGATGACTCAGCTGACTACTTTTCAGAGTTAGCTCTGAACGCAATCTCCTTTAGCGCATGTGTCAGCTCTCCATCATTCTGATTGCTTGAAGATTCTTTCATGGTAATCTTCAAGTTGTATTCGTTGGCTTTGAGCAGGGAGAATAATCTTTCAGTTGAAAGATCACCCAAGTCACTTCGACTTTGGTGTACCACCTTATATGTGTTCCATTCAGCTGTGAGTGCTGAAAGGACTTTTAGATTCTTTTCTCGCTGGGTGTATTTCCCAATTCTGATGGTTTCAATTTCTTCCACGATGCTTGAGAATCTGAGTTCCATCCCTTCGATGGACTCGTTAACAAGCTGCTTGAAGTTATCAAACTTCTGGCAGGCGATTGTGAATTTATTCTCTTTTATCTCCTCCGACCCTTCGCATAGCTTTGCTAGGGTTTCCCACATCTCCTTTGTGGTATTGCAGTTTATGATCTTGCTAAAGTAGGCGTTGGAGACTATTGACGAGATGGTGTTCCTCGCGAAGCTGTCTAATCCAACTTGCTTCATTTCTTCTGAGGTATGCTCACTCTTTGGCTTGGGAATGAGCTGATACGTTGGCTGTCCACCATCTTGAGCTGGAACAAGCTCGTTTCCTTGTTTGTAGATGATGATGGGTCCATCTGTGATGACGTCCCACATCATGTCATGATGCGCACAAAGATAGCTTTTTAATCTGAACTTCCAGATTGCATAATCGTCGACCGAGAAGGTGAGAAGATTCCTGTTAAGATAAGAATTCGTGGAGATATGCACAGTATGTAATAATATGAGTTTTTCAAAAGAGGATCTGTTCAGTTGACCACTGACAGATTGTCAAGAGAAATCTCTTGATTCAGAAACAACAGTCTTTTGAACCACTGCTCTGATACCAATTGATGGTCCCTGAGCTAGGTCTTTGGTGTAGAGGGGGGTGAATACACCAAAGATAGATTTCTAAAAACTTTTTCTAGTTTAAAAACAGAGTTGGTGAGCTCAGTTATTAATCCAGCTGAGGAGGGTCAGCAGGGCAAATAACTCAGCTGGCGGTGCGGAATGTGGTGGTTTGAAAACTTAGCTCGGTTACTTAGAAAAACTCAGCTTGAAAATATTCTTTACGTTTTCGACTTAGTCAAGTTATGCAGGTTATAGTCAAAATACAGCTGTCTTTGGGGAGCAGCTGAGTATGCAGATTTGAAAGTAAATTCAGTTGGCTGGGTCACACAACCAGAGTACTTTTAAGCTTGAAAACTTGTGTTGTGTTAATGCGGTTAGTTCTTTAAATATAAAATACAGAAAAATAAATAAAGCAATAAAGAACTCGGAGTTTTAACGTGGTTCGGAGTAACACCTCCTACGTCCACGACTAGATTCACTGGTAATTCACTACCACTGGGTTTCCAAGTACCAAGCAACTTCACAACTCTAACCCGAGCTGTGTTCCAACAGTTTACGGGCACTGTCAAGCCTAACCTTTCAGTTTACGGCATCGAAAAACCTTACAACCACTTGAATTTCGCGCTTCAAGCAAGCGTAACCTTGACCTAACCTTTCTGGGTAAAGAGGGGTTTGGTTTGGGGTTCCAACTATGAACGAGTTCTTACAATGAAGAACTTAGAGTTAGATGAACTCGTTCAAGATCTAGGCTTAAGATATACAATGATTTCTGCCTAGGAATCAGACAAAAAACTGAGCAGTTTCTGGACTAGAAACACTTTAAGATAAAGTGTTTTTTGAACTATGTAGAACTGCTTGAGAGCTTTTGAAGGCTTGAGAATTTCGGAGAATGAAAGCTTGCAGAGAATTTTTCGTATTTGATCCTGAGGTTGCAGACAGGTTTATATAGGTAGAGATTCAAGACTAGCCGTTGGAGGAGCCGTTGGAGGAGCCGTTTGAATCTTACCTACTCTTCTTAAATTCGAAATCTGCCGTTGGGCGTTTCTGCATCTATCTTCATTCGCGTCACATCCTAGGTTCTGAAGTCTAGGATGCTGATTCGGTGACTCAATCCAAAACACCTATGAATTGACTCGTAATCGCACGAGGTCACTCTAGTGTGATAAACTAACCCAAGTCGTATCTCAAGGAAGGCTAAGCAGGGCGATTAATCATGCTACGCACAAATAGCAATGAATCCTAAACACTCGAAACAATAGGTTAGGTCTGACACTCTCACTCTTCATTATCTAGACTAAAATTAATTATTAAATTACCAACACAATAAACATAGACAAGATCAAATAAATAAAATTATCAGAATATAAACCCTAACACTAAAAATTCTTGAACTAACAACCGTAGATAAATTAACAAGCACAAATACTGAACATCAAAGAGAACGACAATAATAAATCATAACAGTAATGCAAAATCAAACTAAGCATAAATAATGAAAATACCAGATCGAATCAAACGAAGAAAAAAAAATGAATACTGGCAAGAATTAAACGGAATTACTAAATAGAATTAAAATGCATTTGATCCTTACAAAATCTGAAAGCAAAGGTATCAGCAAAAAAAACGAAAATTCATAATGATTCCCAGAAGAAGTAGTTTCCGTCTGTTGTCTGTAGCGAAAGTGATAACCTAAAAAAATTACAATTCTCTAATTTAAATAGCTAAAGAGCGCCCGCTCAACATAAGCGAGGGCGGAATAAAACTGCGCAAAATCTAACAACTAATATATTAAAAGTGAACGACCGCTCATAAATGAGCGACCGCTGACACAAAACACGGAAAATGAGCGATGAGGGAATGAGAGGCCGCTCAAAGAAATGAGAGACCTCTTAAGCGGCGGCTGACTTGTTGTTCTCTATTTTCTCTTTGTTTCTTGCCCTTTTCTCACCACTTCTATTATTCTCCCCAATCTCCTTCAAAACTACTTCCACAATCATAAAAACACTCACAAATAAGACCAACAAATGCATCAACTATATCACAAAGATTACTCAAATAGGAACAGATAAATACAAAACAACTCCCCCGCACTTTGTCTTTTGCTTGTCCTCAAGCAAAATTATATGAATCCATTAAAAGATCAATTCAACAAGTGTTCAATTCCAACCAATCATTCAACCAACCAGATCAAGCTCTCCAAATACACAAATCTCTCAAGGATGTATAGCATTCAAAATTTAAGAAGTAATATAGTCATAAAGCACAATGATTCGATCAGACCCAATTCTCCACCAGAGGTGAATTCCCTAATGTGACTGCCTTTATAGACCTTAACTCCAATTTCTAAGCTATTTCATCCAATTCTCTTCTTCAATATAATTTTTTTTATAATATAGATGAGTCGATTTTCGTGGGATCGATACTTTTGGAGGTATTCCAAAGTATTCCCACGCGGTTTCCCGTACTCATAGTAGATAACCAGAGGAGTAGAAACTCAGAGCTATAAAATTTTAAATAAAACAACCCACTTCCCATTATAAATCAAAATAAGATCATAGGCAATCACAATGACAACACTCTCTCTAGCATCTACCGAACAAATCACGACTCAAATGCTTAACAACAAGTTACAACTAAAATTTCAAATAATTCCACCCAACAAGAAACATGCATAAATGACAGAACAAGAAATAACCACCAACTATACAACCCGAATATCACACTTTGAACCACATCTTCAAAAGATCCATACAAAGAATTTCGAGTTCAAACATCAACAACGTGCAAGGGAATCATTTGACCAAAAGCACACAAATTAAAATTTTCCAACCACATAAATTAACCAGCTGCCCCCCTCCCCCCACACAGTGAGTTGGCCTTGTCCTCAAGGCGACAGATACATAAGATATATGACAAAAAGCACACAGACCACCAAGATAAATATACGAAGATAAGGCCAAAAGATAGGAATTATATACAAACAAACCGTCGTGATCAGTCACGCATTAGCTGGTGGGTCCTGTGGTGGTGGGTCATTGAATGTCCAAGCATCCCACTATGCTTGCAAAGTAAGAACATGGGCGTCAGTGTCTCTTATCTGAGTGTGGAGAGAACTCATGTGTCCATCCCAAGAGGAAGTATACTCTCGCAAATCATCAACTGTTTCATGAACCGTTGTAAGATGGCTATACATATTATGAAGCTGGCTGGAAAGGGGCGTGACGTGTCCTTCTAGCCTACCCATATGGCCAGTCATGTCACTCATCCGGCCGTACATCTCATCTATTCGCCCATGCATATATGTCATGTCCCCACTAAGCTGATCGAGTCGACCATTAACATCTTGGCGAAACTCGCCAAAGGAAGTGTCAAAATTAGTCTGAAAACCCGCCAACTGATCGCTGAGTCGCTGAAAATCAACAGGTGGCGTAGAGTTGGGGACTGACTGAGAAGTGGAAGCAAAAGGTACAGTAACTGGGGGAGGTCTGTGCGACGGCCCGGCACCATCGGCATCTATATCCATGGCATTAGCGAGCCCGGTATCTTGGCGAAATTTCTTAACAATACGTCGTGCAGAATGCTCAATTAGGTGACCATCTGGGCGACCAAAAGTTTGATACTCGGAAAAGGGCATAAGGACGCATTGCATAATGCGAGTGTATCGTGGGGGATCTCCATTCGTATCTATCATCTCCGAAAAAATCGCCATCATGCACCGTTGGAAGGTCCCTGGCGCATTGCACAACCCAAATGGCATTCTCTTACAGCCAAACGTGCCAAATGGAGTGGTGAAAGCCGTCTTGTCTTGATCTTCCGGCGCAATTGCAATCTGGTAATAACCTGACAAACCATCAAGAAAACAATAAAATTCATGCCCTGCCAATCTATCTAACATTTGATCAATAAAAGAGAGAGAGAAATGATCCTTTTTTGTGGCAGCATTCAATTTCCTAAAGTCAATGCACATGCGCCAATCCGTAACAGGACGAGTTGGCACCAACTCATTTCGGTCATTGAGTATCACCGTGATTCCACCTTTTTTAGGAACAACATGCACCGGGCTCACCCACTCACTATCAGCAATAGGAAAAATAATTCCCTCTGCTAGTAGCTTAAGGAGTTCTTTGCACACCACCTCCATGAGAACAGGGTTTAATCTCCTTTGGCCATCTCTCTTGGGTCTCGCCCCCTCCTCCAAGTGGATCCTATGCATGCACGTAGCTGGGCTTATTCCTCGAATGTCGGCTAGGCTCCATCCAAAAGCCAACTTGTTTCTCCGCAAAACTACCATCAAAGCTACCTCTTGCTCATAAGTGAGCTCACTAGATATGATCACTGGTTTCCCCTCATCATCTTCCAAAAACACATACTTAAGGTTTTTGGGGAGCTCCTTAAGTTCCAGCTTTGGGTTTTCATTCTTCATGGTATCCTCAGGCACCATGGGCTCATCAATGGGGAACTTAGCTGTGAATCCCCTTTCTCCGTCCTCAAATTCTCGGGCAAATTCTTCCATATCCGCCGACCCTGCAAAAACCTCAACAAATTCTTGTTCCTGCACAAAAACTATCTCGACCAAGCTATCAATAACATCTATGTAAGAACATTCATTAGTAAGAGTAGATGATGGCATGGCACGATTATGATGCGCAGAAAAAGATACAGACTCTCCTAATACGGTCATTTTTATTGTTCTATTTTTCACATCAATCAACGTATTAGTAGTAGCCATAAATGGTCTTCCTAGCAACAAAGTATGCTCTTTCCCATTCTCATGCACTTCACCTATTTCCAACACGACAAAATCAACTGGGACAATTAATCCCCCTACCTTAACCAAGATATCCTCAACTACCCCACGAGGATACCTAACAGACCTATCTGCAAGTTGTAAACACATGCGAGTGGATTTCAAATTACCTAACTCTAATTGCTTAAAAATAGAGTAAGGCATCAAATTAATCCCAGCCCCCAAATCTAGCATACCCGAAGCCTCCTTACCATTCCCCAACGTAATATTAATAACAAAACTACCTGGATCATGTTGCTTGGCTGGTAGGGGTTGTTGCATGATAGAGTTTGCAACCTCGGACACAAGGATCTTCTCATTATCCTCAAACTTCCTCTTCTTGGAAGCCAGCTCCTTGAAAAACTTCACGTAGGCTGGAACATTTCGGATTACATCTAGCAGGGGCAAGTTCACATTAACCTTTGCCAACATGTTATAGAAATCGGTGAACTGCTGATCTTGCTTCTCGTTCCTCAACCGACTAGGATATGGGACTGGTGGTCTGTATGGATTGGTAGCCTTGTGGAGCTTTTCCTCGGACTCCTTATCTTGCAGTTTCTCTTGATCTCTTAGTGTAAGCTTCTCCTTGGCTTGCTCCTCCAAGCTAATATCCTTAGGTTGCTCCTCAACAGGCATTTCTACTTTGTTATCAACCATCCTTCCACTGCGGAGGACGGTAACAGCTTGAGCTTGGTGAGGCTGCAACCCTTGCCCATGAAGCTTCCCTGGCTGTTGCTGCTGTTGAATCTGGTTCAACGTACCAGAAAGTTGCCCAACAGTGGTCTCAAGACGCTTAATGGTAGCTGCATGAGACTCCATATTCTGCTTGCTCATCTCCATAAAAGACTGCATCGTCTCTTCCAATGATGGTTTCTGAGGAACTTGCTTCGGATATTGTTGGGGTCCATTCTGATACTGCTGCTGCTGCTGATAATTCCCTTGTTGCGTGGGAATCTGCTGGTATTGCTGAAATTGCTGTGGATTCTACTGAAACTGCTGTGGATACTGCTGAGGATAATTCTGCTGCTGCGGAAATGAGAATTGCTGCTGAGGCGGATAGAATTGCTGCTGATTCGGATAACCCATTTGCTGTAGAGGTCGGTGAAACTGATTGCCTTGACTTGATCCCGTCCCTTGACTAGGGACCTGATTCCTCCATCCTGAGCTTTGCTGACCCCTCCAACCAGAATTCTGGCCTTGGTTGTACATGGGTCGCTGCTCGAACTGGGGTCTCCCTGGGTATCCCTGAGCAGCATAAACTTCTGCTTCTCCCTCAGGTGTGTACTCTCCTATCCTGTGACACTCATTGGCTCCATGACCATAGTCTTCACAAATACCACAAGTCTCGGCATTTGGCTCACGAGGCGGAGGAGTTGGGGTTTTCACTTGGCTCATCTTGAGTTGCTGCAGCTCTCTCATCATACCTGCTACCTGCTTCTGAAGCTCATAGTTGGGTGTCACTGCACTCGCTTCAACCCTTCTTCCACGGGTCGACTTTTGTTGGGAGCTCTCAGCTAACGTCTGAAAAATCTGATTGAGCTCTGTGGCAGTCTTCTTTGCAATATTGCCCCCTGCAGTGTTGTCCACCATAAACTGAGTTGTTTGAAGCAACCCATCATAGAAGAACTGGCTAACCATGATCGGAGCCAGCTGATGTTGTGGCCACTGCCGAAGGAGCTCTTGAAATCTCTCCCATGCCTCGTGGAAAGGCTCGTCGACACCTTGCATGAAATTTATAATCTGTGTTCGAATCTCCTGAGGTTTGTGATTAGGGTAGAATTTCAGCATAAACTTCTCACAAACGTCCGTCCAAGTGTTTATGGAGTTTGACGGCAACGATAGGAGCCATGTCCGGGCCCGGTCTTTCAAAGTGTATGGAAAACACTTGAGCTTTAATTGATCCTCTGTAAGTTCCAACAGAGGAAAAGATTGCACCACCGAGCAAAATTCACGCACAAATTTGAGTGCGTCTTCATTGGGCATGCCATAAAAAGATGGAAGCATGCTGGAGTAATTGTGCTTCAACTCGTAATTTCGAACGACAGTTGGAAGAACAATTGCCGAAGTGGTGGCCTCAATAATGGGCCGGGAATAGTCTCCCATAAGCTGCGCTTCCTCTGCAGCCATATCTTCTTGATCGTGGTTTGAATGGACTTCTTCTTCACGATCACTTCCGTTCACAAATGATTCGTTGGAATCAACAGAATTATCTTCTTCAAAAACCTCCAGATTTGAGTTGGAAGTTGTTCTCTCTGGTAGCTCAAATCCCACAAAAACAGATGAACTGTACTAGGACCCTTCCTCCACGCTAGATAAAACCTCACGAGGTCGGTTGATGTTGTCGAAGTAAGGTGCTAGCTTAATCTTCAAGCTTCGACGACCTTGCATACACAACACTAACAAACAAATCAAACGCACCGGAGGGAGAAAAATATCCAAGCCAAAAGAAAGGAATAAAATAAACACGGAAAACAAATAGCACAATCAAACGCCTAAAGCCTTTCCCGGCAACGGCGCCAAAATTTGACTCAATCCAAAACACCTATGAATTGACTCGTAATCGCACGAGGTCACTCTAGTGTGATAAACTAACCCAAGTCGTATCTCAAGAAAGGCTAAGCAGGGCGATTAATCATGCTACGCACAAAAAGCAATAAATCCTAAACACTCTAAACAATAGGTTGGGTCTGACACTCTCACTCTTCATTATCTAGACTAAAATTAATTATTAAATTACCAACACAATAAACATAGACAAGATCAAATAAATAAAATTATCAGAATATAAACCCTAACACTAAAAATTCTTGAACTAACAACCGTAGATAAATTAACAAGCACAAATACTGAACATCAAAGAGAACGACAATAATAAATCATAACAGTAATGCAAAATCAAACTAAGCATAAATAATAAAAATACCATATCGAATCAAACGAAGAAAAAAAAATGAATACTGGCAAGAATTAAATGGAATTACTAAATAGAATTAAAATGCATTTGATCCTTACAAAATCTGAAAGCAAAGGTATCAGCAAAAAAAACGAAAATTCAGAATGATTCCCAGAAGAAGTAGTTTCCGTCTGTTGTCTGTAGCGAAAGTGATAACCTAAAAAAATTACAATTCTCTAATTTAAATAGCTAAAGAGCGTCCGCTCAACATAAGCGAGGGCGGAATAAAACTGCCCAAAATCTAACAACTAATATATTAAAAGTGAACGACCGCTCATAAATGAGCGACCGCTGACACAAAACACGGAAAATGAGCGATGAGGGAATGAGAGGCCGCTCAAAGAAATGAGAGACCTCTTAAGCGGCGGCTGACTTGTTGTTCGCTATTTTCTCTTTGTTTCTTGCCCTTTTCTCACCACTTCTATTATTCTCCCCAATCTCCTGCAAAAACTACTTTCACAATCATAAAAACACTCACAAATAAGACCAACAAATGCATAAACTATATCACAAAGATTACTCAAATAGGAACAGATAAACACAAAACATTCGGCAATCCCTCTGATGAACCCAAGTTTGTGTTCATTTTTCTTGTGTTTTGTCTTTTCTTTTTGTATCTTTATCGAGTCAAAGTGTGTCTGGGAGGACACGAAGTAGAGAGAAGGTGTGCAGGGAAGAACAAATTGGATGTTGGGCGAATCCGGAGGAAAATCGGTTGTTGAGATGCTGAGATGATGATACGATGCAAATGGGGAAAGGGCTGGAAGCTTGTAGCTGAGCAACAACGATAACATCAAGTCTACAAGTCAAGAAGTACCTCCCCATATTCTTTAAGCCAACAGAGAGAGTACCCGGAGGAGTCAGAATCTTGGGAAGCATGGAAGCAGGACAGGATGCATACAACGAAGGCAAGATGTGGGTCGAGAAGCAGCAGCATATTTCTTTTTCTTCAAGGAAGAGACTAAGGGGGCGAAGATTTCTTTCCTTATTCAAGATGAGCCTGATTAATGACGAAATCTACCGAGAAGGAAAGAGGATCTGCGGCAGTGTTTAAAAGGAAGGAGATGTCGTGGGAGGAAGGATCCTTGCCCTACAAGAATTCCCACTTAACCCTAAATTCATCGCCTATATATATGGCAGATCATATCTTGTACTGATATACGAATTTTAGGGCTTTAGTCTGCAATTTTACTCCAAGAGAGTGTGAGGAAGAAATAAGTCCTACGGGCGATTTTACTTTTAAGTTTCGTTTTATATTTTCTGCATTTAGTTCGTAGGTAGTGGCAAGACGCCAAGACTTTATTTGCTGACGTACGTTTTGGGCAGTAGCCGTTTCCAGCTTTAGTTTTTATTCAAGTATGTTTTCTTTTAATTATGTTATGCTTTCGTTCATGATTATGTCTAGCTAAATTTACTTGTTTGGATTGGAGAAGATGATGTGAACTTAATTACTCGTTTTAGACTCGTGAGATCTAACTGTTTGAGTTCGTTGTATGATTTTATTCCCGAAACACTTAGGATTAAAACTAGACTTAATTGATATTGACATATGATTGATCACCATTTAGATATTGAGATTAAGTCACGAACAGGATTTGGGATTAAACTCGAGAGAGTCTCTCGTGCCCAAGAAGGTAATAAGTGTTGGAGAGTAGTCGGTATCTGATACCTCTTGGCTATCTTGGGATCTTTTGTTCTTAATGCCTTCCGGGCAGCAGCGTTGCTGAAGTGTCTTCGTGATATTGTTGATTGAGAGAAGAGATCTTGCCTTCTGGACAAGATCTGTAAAATTGAATAGATCTAAGCTTAGAGTATTTGAGTCGTGACTCCATGACCATAGGGCTTAAATTAATCTTTGCTTAAAACCAAGTGATAAAATCTTGTAATTGAATATTATTGCATCGATGAACGAGCAAGAGTAATAAGGATCACTGATTCGAATCCAATCCAAGCATCTTTTGTTATTTGATAATTTTATTTGTTGAGTTACAGGATATTGAGATACATCTCGACCACAACCCCTATATTGAGTACCACCTGAAGAATAGACTACGCCGGTTCCCTAGGGTTCGACCCTACTTGCCATAGCTACGCCTTGTTGGGCAAGAGGAGAAATTTATTTGCGCGAAGTGTGAAACGACGCCTTCGTCACCCTCATTGGTTGAGATATGTTGACTTCCTCTGACGCCGGGATCTCTGCCTTTGGAGCTGGGTTTTTTAATTTAGAGCTGGATTGGGTAAGCTGACTTGAAGTGACGTCTTCAGAGTTAGTTCCCTTTGTTCTGTACAGCTGGACCAGCTGTGTCTTGAACTCAGCTAAGCTTATCTTCAGCTTGATCCTGCTCCGTTTAGAACTCAACTCAGCTGGAAAACTCAGCTGATAGTTGACTCCTGCTGTAAACACAGCTGGATCTTCTGCTGTCTTGATCTTCTGCTGTCTCCCGCTTCCTAAACCTGTAAACTTAGAAAATCTAGAGCTCAAACAGGCGAGCTGGAAAACACTACTTAGGTTGATGCGATCATCTACTCGGTTGGAGAACAGTTGGGTTTTGGTATCAAATCAAAACTCTATTAATTTTCCCAACAAAATGACATATAAAAAATAGACATGTTGGTAACATAATGTCGTTTCATTTTCAATATTATTAATTTTTTTATTATTCATATCAAAATATATAAATAAAATCGAAGGGACATTATTTGTAATAGGAAATTATTGAGTGAAAATTTTTTACACACACTTTCAAACTTAAAAAATTTGTTATACACACATATTTTGAAACAAATTAGTTATACTCAAGTTTACAAAAATACCCTTGGATTGTGACATATTTTATTGGAAAAGTTGCCAATGATTGAGAATCTCTTACATTGTGTCATAACTTTTGTCCTTGTGTACTTATCTTGCACAATCATTGTGAAATTATCTACGAATTATTGTTTAAATTGTAGATTTTGTAGATTATTTATTTAATAATTATTATTTTACATATTTATTTAGTATTAACGAGTACGTACAGATAAAGAAATATTGAAGGCCGAAAAATATGTAAATTATACCAAAAGAACAATAATATCATGAAGAACCAAAAAAATGAAGATCCCTCGCGGACAATGGCAAAAAAATGAAGATCCCTCTCGATCAAAGGATAATCCCTCTCGGACGGGATCTTCTTAAAAAATGTAGATGTCCGAGAGGGAAAATAATTTTGTATGTCTAGATTTAATTATAAAAATTAACTATGAAATTTTTTTGTGAATTAGTGCAACATATATTAATATTTCGAATTTTTCTTTGATTTATTCATGATTTCATATTTTTAGACGAATAATCATAATTTGATTAAATATATTATTTTTTTGAATTATAAAGATTATATTATTATAACAGTCCAAAAATACGAAATCATGAATATATCACACAAAAATTACAAATATTAATATATTTTGCACTAATTCACATAAAAATTACATAGTTAATTTTTATATTTAAATCCAGACATAAAAAACCAAGATCCCTCTCCGACATCTACAACTTATCTAGATCCCACTCGAGCGGGATTTCATGTATGTCGAGAGGGATCTTGGTTAAACCGAGAGGAATTTGATTTAGTAATCTCTCAATGCATTTATAATTCAAAAAAATTATATATTTAATCAAATTATGATTATTCGTCTAAAAATATGAAATCATGAATAAATCAAAGAAAAATTACAAATATTAATATATGTTGCACTAATTCACAAAAAAAATTTATAGTTACTTTTTATAATTAAATCTAGACATAAAAAATTAATTTCCCTCTCGGACATCTACATTTTTTAAGAAGATCCCGCTCGAGAGGGATTTACCTTTTCTCGAGAGGGATCTTCATTTTTTTTGCCATTGTCCGAGTGGGATCTTCATTTTTTTGGTTCTTCATGATATTATTGTTCTTTTGGTATAATTTACATATTTTTCGGCCTTCAATATTTCTTTATATGTACGTACTCGTTAATACTAAATAAATATGTAAAATAATATTTACTAAATAAATAATCTGCAAAATCTACAATTTAAACAATAATTCGCAGATAATTTCACAATGATTGTGCAAGATAAGTACACAAAGACAAAAGTTATGACACAATGTAAGAGATTCTCAATCATTGACAACTTTTCCAATAAAATATGTCACAATCCAAGGGTATTTTTGTAAACTTGAGTATAACTAATTTGTTTCAAAATAGGTGTGTATAACAAATTTTTGAAATGCCAAAGTGAGTATATTGGGGTATTGAGACAAAATTATTTACCTTGAAGCAATCATGTTTATACTTTGTTTCTTTGATTTGTTATGTAATTTAAAGGATATTATAATTATATTAGATATTTTTATTGAAAAAAAAAAATTGGACCCCCCTGGATCGAGATCCTGGCTCCGCCACTGCCCATGCCTAGACATGAATGCTAAGAAATGAGGTGTTCATAATAAAGTTGGAAAGATAAAGTACTAGCTTTTTTGGGGTATTTATGTCAGACCAAGTAGAAGAGAGAATGGAGAGAATAATTTTTTTTGTAGTATATTGTGTAATTTATGAATTATGTTGATAGTGTTTGTTATGTGGTACTTTCTATTTCCAGAAAGGGCCTATTGAAATAAAACGTTCAAATAAAGTAAGAAACCTATTGAAAAGGAACGGATAGAGTAAAATAGTTGAATTGAAATTTTAGATGCAAAATGTGTGCGTGTTTTTCCACCCCTTGACCTGAAATTTTTGCATGGAACTGTTACAATTCTTGAAATTTATAGTCAATTCGGTGACCTCGAACTTCAACAGATTATTCAAATTATTTGAAGTATACAAAACTACTAAATTATTGGGTATTCAAAGGCCCAATGAATGTATGAATATCTGTTTTTAGTTACGACCGACCTCATTTCAGATAATATTCCTATTTAATTTGTACCTATAGTGGGTCTAGCTGCTAATTATTAATAAGAAATAAGTAAATGGATGAATATCCATCCCACGAATTTTAGCTACTCTTTGTTGAAAGAAAAGCCGTGTATCATTTCTCCTTTGGTTCTATTTCTTGTGTGTATTCTGAAAATTTCATGGTAGGTAAGTCATTGATAGGTCGCACCATAAGATAAATTATAATGAGTTAAAATAAATTCTGAACCGATATTTTTATATAATTCTACGCATTAAAGTAAATTTTAATATAATTTTAAAGATATTTAAAAATTAAACAAATACGAGAACTCACTATCTGGTTTATACTATTGATTTCTTAAGTTTTTCATGAAGCGAAATTTTCAATTATTTCTAATATTAATTTTGAATTGTACTATAAAATATTTTTTATGATCTTTTCAATTTTTTTAAATTTGTTTTGTTGTCCGACCTCACCTAGCATGATCGGACAAACAAATTTGACAATATGATGGGACAACATAATCTGCAATATGAATATATCTTGTGATGTAGTGCATGATTCGTCAAATCTCTCTCTCTCTCTCTCAATGTGTAGCAGGAACAGGAAATTACTTTAATTAGACAATTTGCATCAATTATCAAGTGATTTTATATTATTTAATTGATCTATTCAAAAGGATTCTCAAATTTGTTTGTCCAAGAGATAATGTAAAATTTATTTGTCTAAATTAATAGCATATCTTAAGGGGCCACTACACGCATTTTATCTCATCTCGTAGGCAATCTTGATCACCTTTTATTATTAATCTTCTTTATTTTTTAGTTGAAAGAAAGAAAGGTCACATCTTGCTTTTGAAGAGTTATTTTAATTCCATTTTAATCGTAATTAGGACGTAATCCTCATTCTTGATGCTACTTTCATAATGAAATAATTGAACGCAACTCACTGAAAAAAGAAAAAAAGAATTGATATGACGCATATGGGGATAAACAAATATAAGCAACACTTTATAGCAATATGCTCAATTTAGGTGTGGACATGTTCTTCCATTACAAAAATCGGATTAAAATTATCAATAAAATCGAATTAAAATATTTACATGTTCAAATAATTATAAAATTTCTTAATTACTACAACTCATTTCAAGTCAAAATCATCACCATAGATGAATAATACAGTAAGTATAAAATTTAAAAGTTGTATTTAACGAATTTAAAGACATGAAGAAGGGAAGTGCTGATTTTTCAACGGTTCAAGGCGTAACTGTGACCACCGTTAATTTGATTAGCCTCTCACATTTTTCTATGTCTGGTTAATATGTGAGTTTGTCTTAACTGCCATTTAATAATAAGCAATCACGTCTAGCTAGGTGATAGTAAGCTAGGCACTTTCAATTGCTTTTTGTTTGGGATGAACCCCCGAGTTGAGTTGTGCGGAGGGTCTCCTTAATCTTTCATATTCATGTTCTTAATATAACGGCTAGAATTTAAAAAAAAAAGTATTAGAATATCTATAAGTTGCTTCACAAAATTTATTAAAAAGCAATATTGATAAGTTATAACCATCTAAAATTGGAAGATTTAATTGTGAAAATGTGCATAAAATACTTTTGAGAACAAAATATTAATCAGTCGCTCTACTACGTACTAACCCTAATTTTCTTTATAGTTATACAAATTTGTCAATGACCACTCGAAATATCTTCTACCAATGGATTGAAAATGTTCAAATATATATAGCAAGATTTTGTTTAATTTTCAATAACCAATATCATAACGAAATGACTTTTTGTGGTCCACTTATAAGACTTTGTTGCTCATCAACAAACACTGATAATAACGTTTTCTGAATTCCAAACTATACACTTCAGGACTTCCATTTATATTTTTAAGTTTCAATTACTTGGTAAATATTAAAATTAAAATATAGAAGGAAATTTGCATTTTCCCATCCCATTGTCCTATAGCCTATATCGAGTTTCAGCAAATTTAAACATTTTAATAATTCACTACTTTACATAGTAAAATTTAATAATTAACACCCTTAGCATTTTAATCTATTCTAATATTTTAAAGCATAATATATTAATATGCTTTTTAAATTTAATGTATTATATGTAATAGAAATAATTTTTGTTCTATTCCCCATGAGGGGTGGGGGATGCCAACGGGCTATTAGCCTATTAGCCTAAGAGGCGAATTATTGATTTAATTATAGTAATCATTTACTGGTATACGTTATTTGAAGACAAATTATTGAGAGGAGAGTTTCCTTTTAAAATTTTGAAAGTTTAAACGGTAAATTGATTCAAACGGCACTCAGATATTAAAGTTAACTAGTTAACCCCTCAAAATAGTTATAAGATCTATACGCACCTTTGCCCGTTTATTAAATATATAATATAATCTTGGTCAAAAAATTAATACTACCCCCTCCGTTCCGAGTAGAGATTTAGAGGCACCAAGGTGTAGTGCACAAGCACCTTGGATGTGTGACACTTGTAAAGTGTTTTAATTTAATATGTTGTAAATTTAAACTTTAAATTAAAACACTTTACAAGTGTCGCACATCCAAGGTGCTTGTGCACTACACCTTGGTGCCTCTAAGTCTCTACTCTTCGTCCCGGGAAAAGTGGCGACATTTCCTTATTGGGTAGTCCCATGATAAGTGGTCACTTTCATTTTAAGGAAATATACTTATCTTACAAAAAGTTGTGGATTCCACCACATTCTAAATTTTTACCCTTTAAACACATTCTCTTTAATACTCGTTAGTTGGAATATAAAATATCCTTGAGTACCGAGTTTCATCTATCTGATATATTAGTACAACGAATATGGATTTGAGCTCTTCCCTTTATTCAGATCTTACGTGTCGCGTTCTCCATTCGATATTCTTATTTATCTTAAATGTTAACTTTTAATTTTATTTATTTATTTTTTATTTATTTATTTTTTTTGAACAAACATTACAAGAAATTTTAAAGGCCTCGTGACGGTGAACTTGAACCCGTGACCTTTGGTCCGGGCATTAACCACCCTACCATTAGGCTAACACACACAATTTTTAATTTTAGAATAATAATAATGCTCAAACATTACTATTAAAGTTTAATTAAAAAAAAAATCCGACAAACGCTGAGTAATACATACGGCCAAACCATTTACTAGGCATGCACAGCACCCTCTTCGAAAACTACAAGAAAAAAAACGGGAGAAAATTTACAGTAATAATTTTGCAAGAGACAGCTTTGCAAACATCATCTATCACAAATTCACAACTTTTTTTTAGCTGTGCGATCAAATCTGTTTAGGCTTTAAAAAGGTTTGGACCCCTCAATTATAATATCATGTTAAGGCACTTCTTTTTTATTATCATCAGGTTAAGTTTTCAAAAGCAAAAATCGTCATAATTTTCACAAATTCAAATGTCGTATTCACCTTTGCTAGATTAAATTTACATTACTTTATCTTTTGCTCCCTACCAAATTTTACGATTCTTGGCAAAATACCTAACATGATTCATGAACACGGAATAAAATTTTCTTCGAAAATTCATTGTTTTCACACATATGAAATATAAACCTTTTACGAGTTAATTACTCCATCGTCTGATTTTGTGGTCGAATTTAAAAAATGGCACGACCTTCAAATTCTATAAATATATAGCCTTCGGACGAATCCATCCATATATTATTAAAACGATTACGCATTCGATGTCTCCTCTTAATTTTAGGTCATACATGGCGCAACCTCCATTCAATATTCCTATTTATCTTAAATCTTCATTTTATGTATTTTTATATATTTATTTAATAATTAAATTCAATGGAATCCAATTAATTAATAACCAATCTATATCATATCCAATCATGATGGAAATTAATGTATATAAGATCCAAAAATAGATTTTGTGTTATCGGCAATAAATCTATAGAATATCTATTATTATTGTATTTTAATTTTATGGCAAGAATTATAAATTTATTTAATAATCCTTGTTGGATATAATGGTTTTATATCATTATATGTGGTGGTTAATTATTTAATTGAGAATTAAATAATTGGAATATATTTATGTTCTCAAAACCATTAATTGGTGAGTGAGAAATGATATATGGGAGTTGTGTGTTGAAGATGAATTTGTTGTAGGCAAATTCATTATTGTGGTTATTCCACGTTGAAGGAACGAGCTCGGGCTCGGACCGTGGGCCTTGAATTTGGATTGGTCTTGGATTAATTTTGTTAGATTAATTCTCGAACCAAATTATGTTGTCAATTGAGCTAGACTCAATGTTTAATCCATAAATCTAATTAAACATTTCTTTGTTTAATTGCTTGGGATTTGTCGGCCCAATTCACCAACACATGGAATGATTTAAACAAATTTCATTTGTTTAATTGATGAAAATGTCAGCTGCACTATGGCTTTTGATTTCCAAATCAATTTAATGCCAAGTCTTTTGGCTTCATGTAACCGCCATGGCCCTTGGCTTTTCAGCTGAGATCTAATTACGGCATTGATGGTTTTGGCATCAAGTTGTGACTGCCCGATTCCCCACCGAGTGACTATTTATATAGGAGAGTTCTTTTGTGGTTAGAACCACCAAGTATTTGTGCTCTCAAACTTTTGACAAAGCATTCTGCATCCATACTAGCTGCATTATAGTGTCGAAGCTCGGTTCTCAAACTTCGTTTCGTTCACCGGAGCTCTTTCCTATTTCGGTGCTGATTACGAAAGAGACGTCGTCGTTTTATCTTTGAAAGACGATACGCCAAATCGTGAGCACTAGCCAGGGCGTATCTCGTCTTGCGGAAAGAGGCCTTCCTCGACTCGACGAATCCGAGTTTGTTTAGTTCATTATTTTCGTTTATTTCTTTTGTAATCTAATTAAGTTTATTTTTGTGTAGTTCTTTTATTCTTCATTTCCGTCCCGTTGTAATTATTTTCCAACAATCCTATCGATGGATCCTCAATTATATCAAATTAAATAAGAAACTATTTTGGTTGAATAATACGAAATTTTTTATCCCACATCGCTTTTCAATAAGAACTCTACTCTTATACAACCTATATAAATACTCAAGAATACTGTGTACTTTTTCAACTTGCAATTGTTTGCACAACCAATTTAATTTGGCCAATTAATTACTTGGTTAAATTAATAGTTTCATTTTATATAAAATTTCATTTGACAATTTATTAAATTGTCAATATTAATTTGTTTAATTTGACAAATTATAAAGGTTGTGTAAATAGAAGTAAATTTAGAATGTATGTTTTTATTATAAATATGTGTACAATTTTCAAAACATTCATAATAATTAATATGGGCAACTTTATAGTATTTATTAATTTGAAATTTCTCATTTTTGAATATTTTTTATCCATGTACTTTATATTATATATAATATATTTAGTATTTTCCAAATTTCCATAAATATTTGATGGAAATTCAATTTACAAATACAATCTAATTAATTAGTCGGTCAAATAAATAGTTTTATTTTTTATAAAAATAAATTCATTTGGTCAATTATTAAGTTGATTCAAAAATATGTTAAACTTAAATAAAGTTCAGCAATTCAATTAACTAAAAAGTTCAAAAAATTAATAGTAATAGTATATAATTAAAATTTAATAATCTACAATTAGACTATAATTATTTTTTAATTACTCTTTTTAAAAATGAATCGATCATTTTGGTTTGTAAATTGTGGTTATTGAGGGGTACAAAAAAATACGTAATTGTAATTTATACATTTTGGCATGTATAATAAAAAATATATTTATTTATATATTATTAATAAAAATATATATCTATCTATTTAATATAAAAAAAATTTATATCCCACATCGTTTTTCAAATAAAATTGTATTATTGGGGAACCTAAATAAATATTCAAGATCAATATATTTTCATATCCAGTAATTATTTTTCTTAGTTATTTTATGAATTATTTTTGGATGCCGTCATTTGAAATAATCGATGAAATTTACATAAATGAGATTCCTTTAATAATTGTAACAAATTGATACATTTCACACCAAATAAAAGTGACGATGAAAATAAAATAAAAAATATTTCATCACATCCTAAAGTGGAAAATTTTATAAAATTAATTAATTCATTATTTTTCTCAAATAAAAGAAAAATATGATTATTTTAATAGAACGGACGAGATAATCTAAACAACGGGTGATTGAAACGAGGTAGGTACAACCATCAGAGAAGCGTTACCTCTCATTGACCTGTTTTTTATATGAATATCTTCGGTAGATCCCACCATCGTTCGTACAATTGATGACAAATAGTATATAATATATATATATATATATATATATACATGTCTTTAATCTGATGCATTTGATGAATGAAAAATGATGCAAAATAATTTTATAAAGTTATAATAACATTTAATTACCGTCGAATTTGGACGTGTCATACACTAATTTCAATATACACATGAATCGAAAAAAATGAAAAAGAAGTGAATATTGATGTATAATGTGCTCGAATTTCGGGTTGAAGCCCAAGGGAAATAATATCCTTTTGAGTAAACAATACTTTAATGTGGTATATAGTTTGTGGGCTTCTTATTGGGCCAAATAAGTTAATGGGCTTATGCTACCTAACAAATTAAATATCAATGGAATAGATTAAATCTATGAATAGGAAAAGTTGGTATGAAACATGAAAGTTTGAATTCTTGGTTGTATTACATATATTTATATGAATCTCATTCAAACTTGTCCGATTAATATATTTAAACAAATTAAATTTTAATGCGTTTACCTGTGAACTCGATTTGATCTTTTTATTTATATACATTCAATAAGTTCATACGTGGTAAACTCGAGTCAAATTAAGGTTTTATCGAACTACAATATATGTTTGAATTTATTTTGCTACATTCATCAATCTAAAATCAAACGAAGTGTCAATTACAAGTGTACCTTACGTTTTGAAAAATAAAAATAAAAAATAGACATAACGTTACCTAATTTTTTAGATGAAATCGAGTTACTTAATTGAAGACATAATGCAGGAGATCTATTTTAAGAATAAATTAAAAACATAAATTTGAAAAGACATGGATAGTGGAGAATGTGATTGAACATGCCCAATGGCAATGATATGTGGTGGACCTCTCCAATACTTTTTCCAGTTCACCAACTCTTATCAATACAAAATTAAATTTCGCATTCTAAAAAAAATAATAAATAAATAAATATATAAATTTTGTAGTTAACCGTAGTGTGGTTAATATCTGGAGACAAATGTCTCAAATTTGAGTTCATCGTAACGCGGTCTTTAAAATTTAATGTTACAGTAAAAAAAATACAAAATTAAATTTCAAATTTATTTTGCAAAATAATAGAAGGCTAGAATCATATTTTCCTTTTCATTTTCTTTTTGGATATAAGAAGTCCATAACCATATTTGCATATTGATTTGTTATTTTAATATTATTATTAATCATATTTATTATGCTAATAATAAAGGAGATGAAATGGTAGACCCCACCAAAATTTGGTTTGACAAAGCAACTACTCCCTACCAACCCCATACTCCCTAGTCCCTCCCATTAAACAACCACTCCACCCCCCTCCCTCTCTCACCAACTCCCACCGCGAAATCAAAATGTCGCCGGAAAACCCACCTCCGCCGCAATTCTGGGGCGATACGCCGGAGGAAGAATACTACGCATCTCAGGGCGTCCGGAACTCCAAATCCTACTTTGAATCCCCACACGGCAGACTCTTCACCCAATCCTTCCTCCCCCTCGACCCGACCCGACCCGTCAAGGCATCCGTCTTCATGACCCACGGGTACGGGTCCGACACCAGCTGGATGTTCCAGAAATTCTGCATCAACTACGCCAGCTGGGGCTACGCCGTCTTCACCGCCGATATGCTCGGCCACGGCCGCTCCGACGGGATCCGCTGCTACATGGGGGACCTCGACAAGGTCGCGGCGGCGTCGCTTAGCTTCTTCAGGAGCGTTAGGGTTAGCGACGAGTACAAGAATTTGCCGGCGTTTCTGGTCGGGGAATCGATGGGCTGCCTCGCCACGCTGCTAATGTATTTTCAGTCGGAAAAGGATCTGTGGACCGGCCTCATCTTCTCCGCGCCGCTCTTCGTAATACCTGAGGGCATGAAGCCGTCTAAGGTACATCCAATTCTGCTAATATTGTTAGAATTTCAGTGATTATGTTGATACTTGATGGATGTAGGATATAGTCTCTCTCTCTCTCATTTGAGTTGATCTAAGGATCTGGATTATTGAATTGAACTGCTATTAGATTGAAATTGAAAATTCCGAGTGATTTGTATTTAATGGTAATATCGCATTGCTGTTTGTTTTCTCCTCCTCCTCCTCCTCCTTTTTTCCGGCTAAAAATCAGGGCTAAAATTATTGGATATTTGGAATCAAATTTACTGTAGTGGTTAAACAATCTTTCAGAGAAAATATGTAATTCGTGAGTGAACTCATCGTAAATGATGATATGGAATAAGAATCAAATTTGATGTGACGACATTCTGTCTGTTAAATAACATACCTAAAACCTGCATTTTAATCTCATTCTTGGGTGGCATAGTTATTTGATTATTTCAATCTTGTATTTAACCATGTTTATGCCATTGAAAATCTTCAATTCTCGCCTTTTACTTGGATTTCTATCTATGTCAACTTCAAAGATGGGTTTGAATACTGAAATAATTGCATTTGGAAGCTCACAATATATCTTGTTCTATGAAGGTTCACTTATTCATGTACGGAATGCTATTTGGATTAGCCGATACATGGGCGGCAATGCCGGACAACAAGATGGTCGGAAAGGCCATCAAAGACCCCGAGAAACTGAAGGTGATCGCGAGCAACCCGTTGAGGTACACGGGGAAACCTAGAGTGGGGACAATGAGGGAGTTATCGAGGCAGACGGAGCATGTGCAGAACAACTTCGACAAGGTGACCGTGCCCTTCTTCACCGCACACGGGACGCTGGATGGGGTGGCTGACCCGTCAGGGTCGAAGATGTTGTACGAGAAGGCGAGCAGCGAGGACAAGACTCTGAAGATGTATGAAGGAATGTATCACTCTCTGATACAAGGTGAGCCGGATGAGAATGCTGGTCTTGTGTTGGCTGACATGAGGGCTTGGATTGATGAGAGAGTTGAGAGATATGGTTCCAAATGTAATGGAAATCAGTGATGTCTGTGACTGTGGGCGTTACTCGAATTTGTTTGTGAATTGTGATTTTCTTTTCTATTTTAGTTACTTGGAATCAGTTGTAATTGCAAGGCATATAGTGAGAGACTTGTGTGATATTGACCTAATGGAAGGTGAAACATAGCTTGCAAACCTTGCTTAATCCCGTTGTTTTTCAAATTATTAAAATTATATCAATTTACTATAATATCTGAAATATCCATAATGTACTATCATATTTATAGTTTGTTCTTTTTATGTACAATGATACACACCATATCAATACGAATAAAATGGAAGGTATAAAATAAAATTGATGAGGAGCAACTGTGTGCGATGGACTGTGTTTTACGGTAGGTGCGATTCACTATGTTTATGTAGGGGTGTAAATCAAATCAAATATTTTGATTCGATTCACTATTCGTATTCGAATTCAAATACTTTTTTTGATTCGATTAATTTTCAAATACTTATTAGTAATTACGATATTCGTAAAGATTCGATTAGATATTTAAATAATAACATAATTTAATATATATTTATATAAGAGTTTATCATGTGAAATAGCCACTATGGATAATGCAAAATAAAAGTTGTCAAAAAATTAATTTGTTATAAATTTTAGCAGATTTTAAAGTGATGAGACAAAAATACCCTTAAATAAAGAAATAAACCCTATCTCCTCACTTTTATCTCTCATCTTCTCCCCTCCCGTAATATCTCTCTCTCTCTTTCTCAATTTTTCATCTCCACCACCGATCTTCTTGCCACCGCCATCTCCACCACCTATTTTCTGCCATCGCCACCTCCTCCGCCACCGCCTATTTTCCGCCGTCGCCACCGCCTCCGCCATCGCCATCTTCTCAGTCGCCATCACCATCTATTTTCAGATCTATTTTCAGATCCATTTCCAGATCTATTTCCAGATTTTTTCTCCACACCACCAATCTTCTCCGCACCACCGTTCATCTCCGCAGCGCCGTCTTTGTCGTCGCCGATAGCCCGGCGATGTGCGATCTATATTTGCATATGTTTAGAAACATAATTCTGCCAACTTTTCGACACATTGGATGTGAGTTGAGTTATCGCTTTCACAGTTGTGGTTTTAATTCCCCGCAGCAATGCCCATAACTTGGTACGAAAGGTACGAATGAATCCATTCGTCCCATTCGTACGATCTAGTTGTGATGTGTAACTACTTGGTACGAATGAATGCATTCGTCCCGTTCGTACCAACTAGTGGTGCACCATAACTCGATACGAGTGGTACAAATGAAATCATTCATCCCGTTTGTACCAACTAGTGGTGCACCATAACTTGGTACGAGTGGTACGAATGAACTAATTCGTCTCGTTCGTACCAACTAGTGGCGCATCATAACTTGGTACGAGTGGTACGAATGAATCCATTTCGTACCAATGATTTTTGGCTTTTTGTTTTGTGAATCGGCGCTGCTGTAACTGGATCTAGATTTTTTTCTTTTCTGTAACAATACGGTTGTCAGATTTTATATTTCGGCGTCTGAATCGGCGACGAATCTACGATTTTGAACCTCAGATTCAGTGTGGTTGCCGGTTTATGATGCTGGAATATTTGTTTTGGTTGTTCGAAGCTATGAAAATTGCGAAGAAAAAAGGTCAAAGAGGCGCGGTGGATGGTCAACGGCGGTAGAGCGGAGGTAGTTAAGATTCAGGTGAATGATGACAGAGATGATAGAGAGAAGAGAGAAATAAAAATGAAGGGCAAATTTGTCCAAAAATCCCAAAATCTGACAGAATTTATATTAAATTAAGTTTTGGACAACTTTTATTTTCCACTATCCATAATGGCTATTTGACATTTTTACTCTTTATATAATATACTTTCTTAAGTTGATTATGAATTATATATTTAAATATTTAAATATATGTTAGATGTGTTGAGGTTAATTTGACCTATCTCCAACATCATTCCAAAATAAAGTCAACATTTTAATTAATGGATATGCATTGCATTAACTATAATATCTTGAGTGGTACAGATGTAAGTCACAATCTTTTTTTTTTTTAAGGAGTAAGTAATCTCTTTCTTTCTCTCCTTCCATCGTATTACTATCGTTCTTCATCACATTCCTTTACAAATTTCCAATGAACTGTTCTTCATCTCCTTCTATTGATTCGAGTATTCGATTCGAATTCGTAAAACTATTAAAGTATTCGAATTCAAATCAAATTTAATATTCGACCACGATTCGAATTCAATTCGAATTCGTGAATAGTAATTACAAATTCGATTAGATTAGATTCGTTTACACCCTAAGTCCATGTCGTTAACTTGTTAGTAACATTGATTAATGAAATGGGCTAAACTGTCATAATATGCTCTCGAGAAATGATATAGAGGGGAAATTAGACACGTATAAAAAATAATGCTGTCCCAGTGGGGATGACCTAGTGGTGGAGTGGTTGTCTGTTGACCAATAGGTCAGAGATTCGAGTGCTCTCGGCCACAAAAAAAAACCCTAGGTGGGGTGTGTGAGTATTAATATTTGTAATGATATAAAAAAAAAAAAGAAATAATGCTAAAACCACCTACACCAGAAGCATTATGGAACCATTTATACAAGGAGTAACCGTGGAACTCAAATGGGGATTATTTATAAATAGGAATCAAATTACATACAGAGCCCAAGTGGAATATTTTTGGCATTTTACCTTCTCTCTTGTTTTCAAATTGAAGAAAAAACCGAACATAAACTACAAGAAAAAAGAAATATATTAAGCAGCGGCAAAGACATCCGATACTGGCTCTAGAGTTTACTGCATGGAGTAACTACTTGGTAGGCCAAGTTGCTTGAGCAGACATAATGATGCCTACGATGACACCAAACAAACCAAGGGCACTCCCAAAGATCTCGATAACGAGGATCTTAACAAAAAGAGTAGAGTTTTGTGCATCCGACAGAGCACAACTGCTTCCTATTATTCCAACACACAGCCTGTGTGAAAACATTAGGGGGAGACAAAGAAATGAGAACATTAGGGGAAGACAGAAAAAAAAGGAAATCAGTGGGGGAAATTTTTTACTTGAAATCTAACCTAAAGGCAGAAATAAAAATTTAAACTTACCCACAGACAAGATTTGCAAATCCCACAATGATTCCAGATGCAAATATAGCATAGCCTGCTCTCATGGACTCTGGGTCATAAAGCTTGGAAAGAGGCACACTGTCTAGCTTTGTCTGAAGAATGATAGCCACGATGACTCCATATATGGCAACGGCCTCACAGAAAATCACACTGAGAGAAGGATGAACTTAGAAAGAGCTAGCAGTAACACCCTTCATGAATATCATGAATTAATACATGCCCAGCTCAATTACATTAGTAACTAGATGATTAAAACAAGCACAGACTAGAATCTTAATATGCTCGTTCATCCACTGCGGATACTACCAAGATATGTCACGAGGCATTGTTATATTATTAGAAGTTAGAACCACTTTCATTTATATAATCCTTAAGTTGCTCTACAGGCAAATACTGTAAAAGAAAAGAGATGTACTTTTGTGAAACACAATGAGATATACAACTAAATTATGTGAAACATTAATTATTTACATCCAGTTCATTTTTTATTGACATCTGTCCATATTGATTAAGTCCATGAAATCAGTAAATAATTATACATCAGAAACCGATATTAAAGTTTTTTGTAAGTATTGCCTGTCATTTTTCCTCCAATAAATACTAGTTCCATGTAAAGAATGGAAATCTAAAATCTTAAAATGAACAAGGACCAATCTTATTATAATGCTTTAAAACAAGCTACTCCCTCCGTCCATGATAAGTGTAGTCCACTTTTCTTTTTCGTCCATCCCCAATAAGTGTGGTCCTTCCTTAAATGGATATGACCCCACTAAAAATTTTACCATTTTACCCTTTAAAAGTAACTAACACTACAATAAAGTGGGTCCCATTCTCCACTCACTACACGTCTACCTAACATTTTTCTTAAAACCCGTGTCCCTCCCTCCGGACCACACTTATCAGGGACGGAGGGAGTATTAACAGAATTTTTCAAAATATTTTTCCTAACAAGAAAATACAGAGTATAATTTTTTATTGAGAAACAAAATAATGGTCAACTGTACATGTAGAGGACAGGTTTTCCACAGGAAAGTAAGACAGCAAGCTATAACCAGTTCAAACTTCCATTATTTTACTCAGTTACCAGATAGTTTGAGTATATGAGTAAGTGAGGAATGTTATCCTACACACATGGGCATCTCCATGAACACCTAGTGTTATTTGGCTTTGATATGATATAACATGTGCATCAAATACAATAGGTTGGGTAGGATAGCATGATTCTTAGGTAATTAAACTTTACTGGGGAAAAAAAAAGCAGATTGAAAATAATGCTTAATGCATTGAGGGACTTTCTATCATGATCTTGATAGTAAGAGTTGAATGTATCAACCTACTTATACGTGCAACCAAAAGGTAAGATTGATTAAGAAACAACTCAAGTAGGAAGCGCTGGAAAAATAAACGAATCACCAGACCCAAATCGAGAGCTTAACACTGTAAACCAAAGAAAATATTCTCACTATAGTAATAAGCATTTAGTTTTACTGTGAGAAACTTCTCAAACAAACTTTAGCAGCTTTAGCTTTATAATCTTTGATATCTTCTAAAAGCACAATA
The DNA here is from genome assembly GCA_031470985.1 of Agastache rugosa. Classification (NCBI taxonomy): domain Eukaryota; kingdom Viridiplantae; phylum Streptophyta; class Magnoliopsida; order Lamiales; family Lamiaceae; genus Agastache; species Agastache rugosa. The sequence continues at coordinate 30,735,450 of CM062603.1, forward strand.
CAGGACACTATGCATTTAATCCCCCAATTTCACTATCTCTCAAAGTGTTTACAAACTTTTTGAGGAAATCAGCATCCAGTAACTCAATTGAATCCACATCTGATCACCAATCACATTCCTAAACAATGAATCAACTAGCGTCAGATTTAAGAATACTTGGTGCACATTCAATTTCTCACTAAGTTCGATACGAAGTGTCACTCAATTGAATCCACGTCAGATCATCAATCACATTAATGAATCAACTAACGTCAGATTTAAGAATACTTGGTGCACATTCTAATTCTCACTAAGTTCGGAACGAAGTGTCACTCAATTGAATCCACATATGATCATCAATCACATTAATCAATCAGCTAACGTCAGATTTAAGAATACTTTGTGCACTTTCAAATTCTCACCAAGTTGCATAAGCATTCACCATACCAAAATCATAAGCAGCCAACAAAGCTACGATTAAACAATAAGCTCAGTTACTGAGACTTATCTGTAAGCTCAATATACTAGCATTCACATAGCTATTTGCAAATCTAAAAGACTAAAACTACTCAGATTCGAAAAGTACCTGATTAGGTTTTTGGATGTAATGCGAGGAGCTTTGATGGCAGCACCAATTAAACTACTTCCAGTTATATATATTCCCCTAGAATTTCCAACACGTATATAAAAATCAAGCAAAAATTCACCAGCAAAAGGCTCAGAATAAGCATATGACAATGTATGAGAAAATACCAGGCGGCGCCGAGGACCGAAACGCCGATAGATATGGCGATTCCGATGGCGGAAAACGTGTACGGAGAGATCTGAAGCAAAGCTCGCGACCATGAACTCGAATACGCCCCCATCGTGGTGAACACCTTCTCTCTCTCTCTCTCTCTCTCTCCCCCCCGTGAGATCGGTTAGAAAATCAATCGAATGTGTTCTCTGATGAATAAAAAAATCAATTCTGAGAAGACGTGTGTCTATGCTGATAATAACGGGCCGGGCATGGTTTAGATTATGGGCTTATGGGCCTTTAGCAACACCTACTTCTATAAGGCTTACAACTCTTCTCCTTTTGATATATTTACAAACTTATCTTTTTCTTTTTCTTTTTTAAACCAGAGGTTGTTAACGGCACTAACAAGAAAAGATGGGAAGGCCTTTGATATATTTTAAAACTTATCTTCTAAAACAATACTCCCCCGTCCCATGATAAGTGGCTACTTTCTTTTGGGCACGGGTATTTAGGAGAAGAGTGTTTAAAGGGTAAAAAGATAAAAAGTGGTGGAGCCCACATCTTTTGTGTGAGAGAGGGTGTTTCCATATTAGGAAAGTGGCCACTTATGATGGGACAGCCCAATAAGGAAATGTGGCCACTTATGGCGGGACGGAGGGAGTAGTTTTTTTTCCCCAAAAGAGGTATTGATTGATATGATATAAGTTGCACGATGTGCCCTATGGTTGCACGTCACAGTAAATTCGCAATCCTTATTCCAACATGGCAAATCTTGTTTTGGATAATCCAAAAACTAGACACAGCAAATCTTGTTTTAGATACTCCCTCCGTTCTTTTATAAGTGTCCCCCACCGTCAAATTACACATACCAAGGAAATAAAGAAATTTACCTATGTAACCTTATTAATTACAATCATTAATGTATACATACAACTAATTAACAAATTACGAGAAACATTAAATAAGGATAAAACAGGAAGAAAGCCACTATTTTACTCTCAAATTTTGAAATAGGACACTTATTTGGAAACAAAAAATTGAGCTAAATGGGACACTTAAAAAAGAACGGAGGGAGTAATTAACAATTCCATTAAATAATGGAGCCAAATTTGATATTCACTTTAAAATTGAGGTGTAATTCACCAAATTAAAATAATATGAGTCCACATATACACCATTTTTACATAAGTTATAACTAAATTATTGCTTATGCCGAAATGAGGATAACAAAAATCATGGAGGAAGTGTGTGCGTGTATTAGCCTAGTGATAGAGTAGTTAATGTTCGGACTAAAAGTTACGGGTTCAAATTCACGGCTGTCTTTAAAATTTTTTGTAATGTTTGTAAAAAAATGATGAAGATAAATCAATAAAAGATTAATGATCTTCTTCCATTTAGCGTTTCGAAGCACCGATAGTGGCACATGCACTGCATCGGGCGAAAAAGAGTGCTAGCGTGGCCGTCAAATTTCCACGTATTATTTCATGGAAATTTGTACCAAAAGCACCCAACCTTAAAAAAAAAAAATCATACTCCCTTCCGACACGTATTTTTTATTGGACCGTCTCATTTGAAGTGATTCAATCCAAAATAAGAAATCACTCTCTTTCACAAAAAGATGTGGACTTCGCCACATTATACTATTTATTCTTTAATAACATTTCTTCAAAATAATCATGCCGAAAAGAAGTGTGTCACTTCAAACAGGACGAAGGAAGTATTATTAATTATTACATATCCGGTCATAAATCAATTTTGATTTTTCCTCCTCTTCCACACATCTCGCTCCGGAATTATAAAGTTGAAAAAGAAATCCCTCTTCTTTGATATCCTTTTCCTGTCCATAAGGAAGATGATAATTTTTCATCTGGGATTACAAATGATAAAATTGAGAAACTAAGGTTCGGGGGAGAGAGATTCAGTTTGATATTTAATTTTCAAATATACGACAAGAAGCAACGTTATACTCCCTCCGTTCTTTTTTAAATGTCCTATTTAGCTTAATTTTTTGTTTCCATATAAGTGTCCTATTTCAAAATTTGAGAGTAAATTAATGACATTTTTCCAATTTTATCCTTATTTAATGCTTCTAGTAATTTGTTAATTAGTTGTATGTATACATTAATGATGATAATTAATAAGGTTACATAGGTAAATTTCTTTATTTTTTTGGTTTGTGTAATTTGACGGTAGGGGACACTTATAAAAGAACGGAGGGAGTATATATTAGTGATGTGGAACATCTGAGCTCTCAATATTATTAACTTTATTCGAGCAAAAGTACTATAGAAATACATAGCAGTCTGCCTAACACTTAACAACACCTTGTAAATTAATAATGTTACAATACCTAATTAGTTAATGACCTATTTTCTCGAGCCCGCAAAAACTCTACTGCACCTTTATAATTTCCTCTTGAAAGGACGAAAGGAGAGTAGGATAAAACAACAAATATATACTCCCTCCTTTTTTTTAATACGTGTTATTTTTAGCTTATTTTTTAATTTTCTAATAAGTGTTTCGTTTCAAAAATTTAGAGTAAATAATGTGAAACTTCCCATTTTATCTTTGTTATTAATGTTTTCCTCAAAAAAAAATAATCTTTGTTATTAATGCATATTACCTGCTTTTTAAAGTTTTTTATGCTATTAATTAAGGATAAAGAGAGTAAATTATCAATTTTCTTAGTACGAGTGTTTTAACGGCGGATGACAGTTATTAAAAAACAACGGAGGGAATAATTTCGTCCTTAAATATTAAATTGGTATTCATTTACAACTCGTTACTATTCGATGAGCCAATAATGTCTTTGATGTGAACTCTCAAATTGGTATTCATTTAAGAACATTAACTTAGACTTGTGACAAACAGAGCATCCCATTAATATTTTAATGATTTTCTCAATTTAAAAATAATAATATTATATTATTAATTCAATATGAATTACAAACATGTATTTGGATACGAGGTTAAATCCAAATTTTTGACTCGTCTTACCATGACACCCATATACGATTCATTTTCTAGCCTATAATTAAATAATTTGTAACTGTTAACTTCATAGTAAAAAAGAGCATAGAACCATTACTAAAAATATAATTTCGTTGTTGAATTAATGATAAATTTCGAGAATTAACTAAGAGTTGGGGTCTTGAAAATTTTATAGGATGGCGTGAATTTGTATCAACTTTGAATGGTCAACTTTGCAAAATTTAAGAGCGTGCAGCACGTGTTAAAATATTTGTGTTAGCAGAAATATTTTTCCAAGCCAGAAATTCCAATTCATGCATCCAAATCTATGTTTGGAAAGAGTTGAATTCAGAAAATAAAAATTTAATTTTATTGTTTGCAAAGAGAATGGACGGGAAACGGATACACGATGGATAGGGAAAAATATTATGCTTTAACAAAGTGTATTTGCCTATATTTTTCATTAGTTATTTTATTCTACATAAATTTTACATTATAAATATTTTATTTATACACACATTTGTTTTATTGATACAAAAATTAAATATACATACATAAATTTACTAACTGAAATTATATGTTAGAGTATAATATAAAATAATACTCCATCCGTCCCAATAACATAGTCTCACTTCTTTTGAACACGGTTATTAAGAAGAAGAGACTTAGTGTATAAAGTAAGTTTGTTCCACTTTATTAAGGAGTATTTTAATTAAAAGTAATACTTCTAACCAACAACTATTTTCTCCTTATTACACACTAATTATTTCCTTATTTGGACTGAGACCTTGCTATTGGGACAGCCGAAAAAGGAAAGCGAGACCTTGCTATTGGGACGGAGGGAACATATAATAATGTAAATGCATTATATAAGCTAGAGGAGGAATAGAAGAGAAATACAATATTCGACAGTTTAATTGTTTGAATTCTACATTATATAAAGAAGTTTAATTCCACTTCATTTATTAAGTATAATTAAATTGAATGTTCATTTTCTCCCATCTTCACTGGCATAAAAATATGAGGGTTGAAATTGGACTTCAGATTATGAACGGTCATACCAAACAATTTGCGGACATATTAATTACTCTATTTCTGCATCTTTATCCATAACTTTAATCACTCCCTCCGTTCTTTTTTAAATATCATATTTAGCTTAATTTTTGTTTCCATATAAGTGTCATATTTCAAATTTTGAGAGTAAATTAATGACATTTTTTCAATTTTATCCTTATTTAATGCTTCTAGTAATTTGTTAATTAGTTGTATATATACATTAATGATGGTAATTAATAAAGTTACATAGGTAAATTTCTTTATTTTATTAGAATGTGTAATTTGACGGTAGGGGACAGTTATAAAAGAACGGAGGGAGTACATCATGTTACAAATGAAGGTAGACTACCATTGATAAATATCTATTTGTTACATTAATCATACGCTTAACTATTGTACCACGCGATTGACTATATTTTGTATGGACGTGATTTTTATTATTAAGTATTAAATATTCAATTTGTATATAGATGACAACTTTGAATGAGGCTGTAGTTGTTTAAAACATAATAGTCGTCCTACTCCTACCAAAGATTCTTGGACCCAATGTCTACATCATCCCAACTAAGATCCCAATGCTCAATTTCTTGAATCCACATAAATAAGAATATTTAAATACCACGATTAATTGTATATTATATGTTTATGTGTATAGAAAAATATCTCACGAACACACAAGTTCAAACACAAGAACAAATATAATTAGAAAATATAGAATTCGAAGAAAAAAGTGGACTATATTAGTTCACTCAATCATAATTGGTGGATCTAATATATGATAGTTTTACTTGCATGATGTAGTATAAATGTGACGATAATCAAATAAATTACGAACTATGAAGGATGATGTATAAAAAGCAATATTCATTTTTTAGCCTTTGAAATATTTAATTTTGTTTTCGTGAGCTATATATTATACTTTTATTGCTAAGCTACTTGTACTTTCTATTGCGTTGTATTGAATACTTGAATTTTTAATTTATGACTAATTAAAGTTATTCATATTCTTAATGGAACTGTGAAAAATGCTTTAATTGCAAAAACAAAAAAAATCATTGTTGTTATTGTTATAATTAAATTAAATAAACTCTTCATATTAATATGATTTATTTTGTATTATCATATAATTTTATCTTCTTTTAAGAATATTTTTCACCTCGCTCTTTTTCGTTTGTGTTGAAAAGCTACACACAAATCCGACTAAGAGCACTCCCAGCAGTTATTTCAAAATCATCATTAAATCTAAATTTAGGCTAAAATAATAAAAAAGATAAAAATGTCATCTAGTAGATCTCTCAAATTGGGCAAACCCACAAAAATATTTACATCTTCCTAAATTTTCTCTCAAATTTACACTTCCCTAAATCTATCATATGCCACAAATTGAGTTGAGCCCACAATTTTTATAGAATAATTAGTACAAAATAAGAGTACGGTTGTATACTTGTAAAATAGGAGATATAAATACTCCCCCCGTCCCGCTATTTCTGGCTCATTGTTTTGCTTTTTGTGAGATAAAAAGCAAAACAATGAGCCAGAAATAGCGGGACGGAGAGAGTAGTATATAGGAAATTTTAGGAACAAATTTGACATCAAAATTTTGATAATTTTTTTGGAATTGCTCTCACTTTAGTTTTGGAGATGCCATATTTTTGCTTCCGTATCATAGATTTGTGAAAGTGTACGAATATTCAATAACATACTATTATTGTTATTTCAGTAACGAGATATTTTCAGATTTTTTTGGTTAAAAGTTGGATAGAAACGTATATTTACCTTAAAATATCTTAGACCTCAATGTTGCCAACTACCAACTTTCCTATTCACGTGATTTCTTTTGCACTTTTGGTTTGCTGTTGCTAACAATAATACTGTATCATATTTTGTTTTATACCCTTTTTTACTTTCAAAGTTTCCCATTTCTTTCTTAGCCCCTCCACAAAAAATTCCCATTTTGGGGGGCAAAGATATTTGTATTACCGCAATATAATTAATAAAAAGACTTTCTTTGCTGCGAAATCTGCAGCTCGAACAATTTTTGATACATTATTTTGGACTAATAAATCACTTTTTTTCTTGCAAATTCCCGGAATCCTTATTTTTTAATCTTCATGTAAGTACATAAATATTTTTTATATCCTTGTTTTTTGTCAGCACATACTCAAGATTTTGAAGGGTTTCAATTCCCATCTCTCTCTGAGATATAAAAAGGATATTCGTACACCTTCTTCAAAACCCTCCTCGAGCAAAAGAAAAACTATCTTCTACTCCATCCCCTAACCTTATCTCCATCTCTCTTTTCTCTCTCTCATAAAAATCAAGTCTTGATAGGTTTCTTGAAGAAACCCGTTTGAAACCAGAACAGAGAGAGAGAGGGGTGGAGAAATGCAAGGTGTTCTACAGTCAAAAGGGCTTCTTTCATTGCCTTCAAACCCCAGAATCAGAGCTTTCATTCCGCAGCCATCGCAGGGTTTAAGGTACAGATTCAGCCCTTTAAACCCTTCTTTGAAATCCAATGGACCCTCGTTATCTGTTAACGGGTTCTCAAAGTTTGAAGGATTTGTGACAAAGCCTCAATTTATTGGTCAAAAGAGTAGAAATTATCCTATTTGTAGAGCTGAGGCTGCTGCTGCAGCTTCTGGCGATGGGCAGCCTCTTTTTGGGGAGAAAGAATCATCACCTAAGTTTATGGGAATTGAGTTAGTTACACTCAAGAAGATAATACCGCTTGGGTTGATGTTTTTCTGTATTCTTTTCAATTACACAATTCTGAGGGATACTAAGGATGTTTTGGTGGTGACAGCCCCAGGTTCTAGTGCTGAGATTATACCTTTCTTGAAAACATGGGTGAATTTGCCTATGGCTATTGGGTTCATGATCATGTACACAAAATTATCTAATGTCTTGTCCAAGCAGGCCCTTTTTTATACGGTTATTCTCCCGTTTATCGCCTTTTTCGGAGCGTTTGGGTTTGTTTTGTATCCTCTCAGCCAGTATTTCCACCCCACAGCTCTTGCAGATAATCTTCTTAATGTTCTGGGTCCGAGGTTTCTTGGGCCTCTTGCCATTTTGAGGATATGGAGTTTCTGTCTTTTCTATGTCATGGCTGAACTTTGGGGAAGTGTGGTTGTCTCAGTTCTATTTTGGGGATTTGCTAATCAGGTATTTGCTTTAATCTCAGTGTTGTGTTTTTACTGAGCGTATGGCACCATAGATGCTTTGCTTCCGAGGAATAAATTGATCAAGATTCTTCCTTTTGATTTGAATAATAAAAAATGATTTGATCATTAATAGTCTCTTTTCCGGATTCATGTTTTATCCTGTATATGAGAATCCTAGTTCATGTGTTGCAGCGAGTTGGTAAAATGATGATTTCGAAATAGCTATTTTGATTATTTCTGGTAATTGGCTTTATCGCTAGTTGGCAAAATTTGATATGCCATAATCATCTTCAGTATACTGTTATTGTTGAAGAAGCCTGTAGGAGAATGCATTTCGTTGTTTTCCATGATGATTCTTGAGTGGTGTCATATTTTCATTGTTATAGACTTATAGGATCTGAAGAGATGTAGTTTCGTATGCCATCTATGTGAATTGTCTTCGCTTTTAACAATGGACAACTTTTCTAACGAACATATTTTCGATGAGATGCTATTCAAAGCTTGTCATGTCTTTTCTCCCATGTTGTGCCTAATGCCTATTGATATTTCATCTACCATCTTGATGACTCAATACTGGATTGTGCTACACGCTGTCTTGCAGATTACTACTGTTGACGAAGCAAAGAAATTCTATCCGCTCTTTGGACTTGGTGCAAACATTGCCCTTATTTTCTCTGGTCGAACAGTGAAGTACTTCTCCCAAATGAGGCAAACCCTGGCTCCTGGCGTCGATGGTTGGGCCATCTCCTTAAAGGGAATGATGAGTATTGTGGTGGCAATGGGGCTGACAATTTGTTTCCTTTATTGGTGGGTGAATAACAATGTTCAGCTTCCCGCCCGTAGTCTGAAGAAGAAGGTATTAGAGTTGTTTTTTTCTTTTTCATTTGTGGGATTTTATGTGTGATTTAGATTTTCTTCTGAGTTCTGTTTATGCATTTCTTTCAGTAGTTCTTAATGGTGGCTTTAAATGACTGATTTTAGATATCATATATATCTACATGTTCCTAGGATTCTCTTGCTCGTGCAACGAAACAATTTACATCCTATTACTAGATGTTTTTTGAAATTCTTTACCTTAACTCAGATTTTATTATGCCTTGCATTTGGAGAATTGTCAGTCAAATCTTTGAATTCCGAGTCAGTTTAGTTTTCTGCTGTAAGAGGTCTATTTTGTGACTCCGGTTGCTTGATCGGTATCTTTATCCATATCAGGAGAAGCCGAAAATGGGGACAATGGAGAGCTTAAAGTTTTTGGTATCTTCTAGATATATTAGAGATCTCGCCACTTTAGTGGTAGCATATGGTATAAGCATCAATCTTGTGGAGGTTACATGGAAATCAAAGCTTAAAGCCCAGGTAAACTATGCCTTCTCCGACTGCACCATCTCTTGGCATTGAAACTAACTTATGATTTATTCATGTTTTTCCTCTCTAAATTGTGCAGTTCCCAACACCAAATGAATATTCATCATTTATGGGCGACTTCTCAACTGCCACTGGAATAGCAACTTTCAGTATGATGCTTTTGAGCCAATGGATCTTTGGCAAATATGGTTGGGGAGTGGCAGCAACTGTCACACCTACCGTTTTGCTTCTAACGGGAGTTGGGTTCTTTTCATTGCTTCTATTTGGCGGCCCTATTGCTCCTACCCTCGCTCAATTTGGGATGACTCCACTTTTAGCAGCCGTGTATGTGGGGGCAATGCAGAACATTTTTAGTAAGAGTGCGAAGTACAGCTTATTTGATCCATGCAAGGAAATGGCCTACATTCCTTTGGACGAGGACACTAAGGTTTGAGCACCTCGATTAACTCTAAATTTTTTCACAAATTTCTTCTCACTATGACCAAAGTTCTGCGCTTATTAAAGAATTGTGTTGTGAGAATGTTGGTACTCAATTTTGAAGTTCGGTTTCAGGTTAAAGGGAAGGCAGCTATTGACGTTGTATGCAATCCATTGGGAAAATCTGGAGGTGCTTTGATCCAGCAGTTCATGATCTTGACTTTTGGATCACTAGCAAATTCGACTCCTTATCTTGGAGGGATTCTTCTTGTAATTGTTCTTGCGTGGCTAGGAGCCGCCAGGTCATTAGATGGTCAATTCACTGCACTGAGGCAAGAGGAAGAGCTCGAGAAGCAGTTGGAACGAGCATCAGTGAAGATCCCGGTTGTTTCTTCAACTGATAGTGGTAATGGCTCGCTTGCTGGTGAGTCGACAGTTAATGCTACAGGAGGGGATGCTTCGTCTGAATCATCGTCTCCTCGAAGCGTGTGAGTTTAGCGTTCCTTTACTTCAATAAAGGGAGGAATAAGCAAAAAAGATGTTTTAGCAAAGATTGGCCAGGTTTGTGTCATCATCATCTTAGGACTTTCTATCAAGTAATTCTTATATTTAGTTCTTTGTAAGGTTTTGTTTTCCAGCTTCTAAAATAATTAGAGCTACTTTAGTCATGCTACTTTATTAAGCCCATTGGTTTAATATATATAAAAATGTTCACTAAATTTAATTTTTCAATTTTGTTTTATCTTGGTATTAGTTGAAACGTACGTATCCCTGTTTAGGTTTCAAAATCTTGTTAGATTGATCTTGGAGAAAGGTGGCTAGGGTGGTAATTTGTTGTGTGTTTGGTTTTGGATTAAAGTTAGACCTAAAGGTATCATTTTTTTTTTTTAATTTTTTTTGTTTGTTTGTTGTTGTTAATGATTAGTGTAATGTACAGTCGATGTTTGAATTGCATTCTAGGTAACTTGCGCTATCGATCTCTGTTGGTGGAATTCAAATTTTTAGACCTTTTGATCACATAAATATCCATTCCATCGGTAGACCATTTCCGAAGGGGATTGCTAAAGATATTTATTGTATTATTATAAAGTGTCTATCCTTAATTTCTTATTTCTTTAATTTATAAGTGTAGTCTAATAATTTGATGCATGTGTTCAATGTTTTTTTTTGGTTTTAACATATGATGGGAATCTTTTTTGTAATTAAAATTCTTTAAAGTTGTGATAAAAGTAGTCATAAAAATTTCGTACAAGTTTTGGATTTTCTATTCCTTCATATATGTATATATTGAATTGTAGGGTGCAATAATGTAATAATGAGATGTTTAATATTTTAAATTAAATTTACATTTGGAGTATTTTCTTAATAAATGTCTTAGTAAAGAGTTCTACTTCTACAACTATTTTAGACTTAAAAAAAAGACAAATCTAATATGTATTGATATAATAAACAAATACATAAGGCGCACCAAAAATAAAATGTTGGTTGATTTCTGTATATCTCCATATTTTTCCGAGGAACTTTTGTCCAATTAGACTCGTGATGATTGTTCTTCTTGCAATCTTCTTCTCCCTTTTGCTGATATTCATACATTAATTATTTAAATAATAATTTTCACGCGCGTCATATTTTGCTTTTAGGATTTGATAAGAACGAGTACCATAAAATCCCAATTCATTATCATCGCTATTTAAAATTTGTGTGTAGTAAATTATCATCTTTGAATTGGTGTGGGATTGTGAATTTGTGATGTCGAATTAAAGATTAGCAAACCTCAATGCCAATGGTGGTGAGGATTTTATCGAATCATTGAAGCCGTGGTGTTTTGTGAACCTTGGACACACTTTTGAGAAAATACAAAATTCATCAAAAACTTGGGACATTTTCTTTAAATGCTACTTCTAATGGGGACAACACCTTTGTTCCGCATACGACATCACCATTTCTGCCATGTCGACCACACCACATGCCAATGTAATAAAATCTACTTTTGCTGTTAGAAAGCTAGCAAGAAAATTACTCCCTCCATTCTATTATTCTTGTCTTGTATTCTTTTGTGGGTTGTCCCGTTATTCTTGTCTTGTTTCCATATAAGAAAATATGTTTCTCTCACAAAAAGTTGTGGGTTCCACCACTTTCTATCTTTTTACCCTTTAAACAATATTCTCCTTAATACACGTGTCCAAAAGAAATGAGACAAGAATAACGGGACAGAGAGAGTACTAGTTTTCTTCCATTTTTCTTCAATTTCAATTTGTTGTAATTTAGTTTGATTTTACAATTATTAATTAGGATTTATTAATCCATTTAAAGTTTATAATTATTATTTTATGTTTAACTTACAATTTTTAGTTAATAATTAATTATTATAGTTGAGAGTATTCCATAACTAGGATATAATTTTTTTTAAATAATTTTAGGTAAAAGTATTAATTAAGATTCATTATATAAGACAAGTTTTTATTTTTATAATAAATATTAAAATAGTCAAAATTAATGGTGGGACACGATCAGGGATGGAGCCAGGAATTTTATAGAGGGGGGCGAACTTTCTCAAAGCATTAATGACATTTTCCGCACAATATTATACATATTTTATACACAAACATTCAAAAAATATTATAAAGATAAATTACCTAGTACTCCCTCCGTCCCAATAGCAAGGTCTATCTTTTTTTTTCGTCTGTCCCAATAGCAAGGTTACATTCAAAAAATGGAAATAATTAACTCTTCAAAAGACTTGAGACCTACCACTTTTTATCTTTTTACTCTTGATTCTTAATAATCGTGCTCAAAAGAAATGAGACTGTGCTATTGGGACGAAGGGAATAATAATTAATAAAAATAACTAATTCCAAATCTGACCAATTATACAGAAATGGCGGAGTAAACACATAAAGTTAATATTCTAGTTTAGACTTTTGTAACTAATTTCAAATTTGACAATATAATTTTAGATAATAAACATGCATTTCTCACTTAATCAATTCAACACCATTGCCGCCCTCCGCCATATTCAACCACATAAAAAGTTCCAAACAAAATCACTTTTTCTCGTCCAAATTAAATCTCATTGTTGATTCTATCTATCCAAAGATATAATATGTTATTTAATTAAGTAAAACCTAATCTATTTAAATTAGAAATTTTAAATCATTTAGAGATTGAGCTTGAATAATGAACTTAGAAATTTCTTTATAATTAGTCTTATAATATATACATATAAATATATATTTTTAATTACATAAATTTATAAATATTTATAATATGATACATATATATAAGTAAATCAGAAAATTTGAGGGGGGCGGCCGCCACCACCAGCCACCCCCTAGCTCCGTCTCTGGACACGATGACATAAATTATGGGACAGAGAATCCGAACTGAATAACTGATAGTAAAATATAATATGACCGAGACAACCAGTATTATGAGGGACATAAAGTAATTCTCCTCAAATACTGTTTATATGTATTTTTCCAACTTTGAATAATAATATTTTTTTTGAACCGTCAATAATAATCTTAAATCTCTAATTTCATGCTTTTTTTTATTAGTACAAGCTATGTGAACGAAGTTATCATAGTAGAGACGTGCATTTACAAAAAACTACAAACAAAAAGCTAGGCAAAAAAAAAAAAAAACACTATAGAAAATAAGAGAGAGAGAGAGAGAGAGAGAGAGAGAGAGAGAGGAGGAGGACAATGAATTTTAATGCAAACATTCCATAAAATTAACGACCCATCATGGCTTTATTCTATTTCGCGTTAGATGAAAAGGAGAAGTCACTACAAAAACCATATATCATATGACACCGACTTGAGATGCCTCGCTACCTTCCGAACCCTTCTTATCCTTCTTCTCTTACCACCAATTAATGCATTCTCGCAAACCAATAATTACTGTCTTCACAAAAACATACTACCATCTTTAACCGCATGGATCCTCTCACTACAAAAAAATGCATTTTACCGTCTTTAAAAAATAATTATTTCCTTTCTACGTATTATTCATATACATCACTTGTATAAAATATTATATTATCAATAGACTAATACACTTTACATCATTTAGTTAACGACTTTCACTTCACAAGCTCGATTTTATCGAGTCGAACTTCAAATAACCCGATTGCTCTACTCAAGCTTGCTACACCACTCAAATCAAATGCGAGAATTTACCAACATTACACCGCATTAATAAAAAATGAAAAAAAAAAGTAAAATAAAACTCGTTAGTCGTTACTATATACTACCATTATTTATCGCACCTCAAGCAAATCTGCAGCAAACAAAATGCAGAGCTGGGCAGTGCCGGAATCGAGCCCATCCTCCGGCAAGCCCGCGGCTTTTTCCGACGAATGCCGGTCCGACGACGCCTCCGCTTCCGACACCGACAACTTCATCAAGACTCTCACGCGGATCCAGGCCAAGGGAGTCCGTCCCGACCTCATCGGCTCAATCATCACACATTATGCTTCCAAATGGCTCCCCGACCTAGCCGGAGACGCCGCTCAAACTCAGACCGCCGCCGAAGGCGAGAGCGTGGCGGCGTCGTGGCGGAAGAAGAGGTGCTTCATCGAGACTCTGGTCGGAATCCTCCCCCAAGAGAAGGACGTCGTCCCCTGCAACTTCCTCCTGAGAGTCCTGCGCGTGGCCAACACGGTCGGAGTCGAGGCCGGGTGCCGCGAAGAGATTGAGAAGCGCGTGACGTGGCAGCTGGATGAGGCTTCGTTGAAGGAGATGATGATCCCTGCGTTCGGCCACGGCTGCGCGACGCTGCTCGACTTCGAGCTCGTCGTCCGGCTGGTGAAGAGGTTCTTGGCGAACGAGGAGGAAGTTACGAGGAGCGGTGCCGCACTTATGAAAGTGGCTAAACTCGTTGATTCTTACCTTGCTGAAGCAGCTGTTGATTCTGAGCTGAAGTTGCAGCAGTTTTTTGTTCTTGCTAGTGTTCTCCCCGGCCATGCACGCTCCTCAGATGATGGAATTTATCGTGCCATTGATATATATCTCAAAGTAAGTTAATCAATTAATGTCGGAGAGATTAATTATCTCTAAATCATGTGTGTACTTTTTTTGTTTTGGTAATGTTATTGAAATCTTGATGTCCCTTTGTTTTTGGATAAAAGTCGTGTCGGGAAAATTTTATTAGGAGTGTACGCGTAGTACACCCCTAATATAATTTTCCGTCATGTTGGACTAAAAGAGAAGTTTGCTTTTTCAGAAACTTCACTTTCTTGTCAAATTTTGTTATAAAGTGTGGACTGTAAAGTCACTAGCACACAAGATTCTTCTGATAGTAGAAGTTAAGAAGAAAAGGTGTTTTCATCTGAAAATCAAATGTATATACAATCTTATGTGTTATTATAGAACTATTACCCTGAAGAATCAGAAAATTTAAATAATTACTGCAATTTAAGTAAATGGGAAAATTATAGTTTATTATCTGATCTTTAATTGGGGCGAGTTTTAAAAATGGTCTGATCTTCAAATTATTTGTAAAAAGCCCTAATCTTTGGATGAAGTTTCAAATGTGACATGGGAGGTTTTTTCTTAAGAACGGACATACGAGTTAACTTTGTCCAAATGTTAGGTTATTTTACAAATATTTTGAAAGTCGTCATATCATTTTAAAACTAGTAAGAAAAGTAAGACCACAAACTATAACGACCCGAAGTAATTTACATAATTACCTATTTGGTAATTATGCAATTGTGATGAAAATGTAATTGATTGTAGGCACACCCAAGTTTGTCAAAGCAAGAGAGGAAAAGGCTATGCATGTTAATTGACAGCAGAAAGCTGTCAACAGAGGCATCTCTGCATGCAGCTCAAAATGAGAGGCTGCCGGTTCGGGCCGTGATCCAAGTGCTGCTCTCGGAGCAAGACAAGCTCAACAGGCACATCGACTGGAGTGGATCACTCATCATTGGGCAGCCCAGCCCGGGAATCGGGCCAGACGCGACGGCCCGTTGCCACTCCAAGCGTGAGACTGTGAGGCAACAGATGGAAATCAGGAGACTGAAGGAGGATATTCTGATGCTGCAGAGCCAGTGCATGAGCATGGAGCTGCAGATTGAGAAGCTGATGGAGAAGAAGAAGAAGGGATATTTCAGCTGGAAGAAGCTGTTTAACGGCAGTAAAATAGGAGGAGTTGAAGGAGAAAGTGTTCGAATGAATACGACGCCGTTGCAGGTGAAGGTGGGAGGCATCAGGAGTTCGAACAAGTGGAGGAAATCTATGCAAATTGAAGGTATTTAGTTATTGTAGTTTGGTAATTTTACATAGTAATCAAGAGTGGTTAGATTGAGTTAGTATTACATTCATAGCTCAAAACTCGTGTTTGTTGAACTAATTATACAAACACCATGTCCCATTGGACGGAAAGAAAAAAAAATAAAAATTTTGAACCATTTCTCGATTTATGCGTGTCATTCTTGCACAGGGCCATGCTAATCTTCTCTGTATCGTTCCAATTTTATCGGATGTCAGTACTTGCCTTCTCTGATATAAATTTTTATATATATGGTTTGTATTCTCGGTGTGGGCTACAATGCAGAGAAGTGAACTGGGCTGGGCCGGGTAGAATTCAATTCAGACTTGTGCGTAAAGGGGGATATATAAATTGGCCCAAACCCACAAATTGATTCATCATTTGCTTTTTAAACAATGTGTTGTTCTTCTAGCACTGTGATTATTAGCAATATATCTAAGTTACTTAATTTATCGAATAATTCAAGTCTCACGAGTTTGTTCGAGTCTAAACAATTATAAATTCAAATTTACATTTCTTATATATTAAGAAAGGGGCTTTTCCAAACCCCGCCCCATTTTATTAAAAGGGGAGTAGTCTCTGATGTGCGCTCTATTAGTGGCTCATATTCTGCTCTATTATTGCGTCCTATTCTTGAGGGGGTGATCGGGGTTAAGCCGCGTGGCGATACCTGCAAAAAGCGAAGGACTATTTGCTCTTTGGGGTGGGCCTTTCATACTCAAATCCGAAACACTTCATCGACAACTTATTTTTAAATTAAGCTTTAGCATCATGGACTCTTTTAGATAAGCTTAGTCAAACACCAAGCATATTTTGCGAATTAGTAGGACCTTATTGTGAAATCATATATTGTATCCTACTAATAGATTAGGTGCACTTTCAAGGTATAAATCTGTAGCTAAATTAAAGGTCAACGTACATATATTGCAATTAATTGAGGTGCGTAGAGATACCTAACAAATTAAACATTATATGTGTTAATTAAATACCCATATCAAATCTATTTTCTTAGACGGACCTAACTAAACAATCATACGTACCTTTCCTTGCGACTATTAAAGTCTATTTTTGTTAGAAAAACAAACAGAAAAAAAAAGCAGTGATAATTAATTAGTTATGTATTTGCAGTGATAATTAATTAGTTATGTATTTTCCAATTGAGAAAATCATTTAAGAGTACTGAAACTTTAGGACTGGACAGCAAGCGGAAAATTTGACAAATTAAAATAGGCACACACACATAATAATTCAAAACAAAGAATTAGCTAGGTTTACTTTCCTAATCACAATTAAGAAATGATCCTCACACTCATTCATTTTAAATATCAAGTCTACGTAAATGGAGCATAGTGAATTATAAAAAAAATTATATCTACACTTCTTGAATTATATATATATGTATATATATATATATGATCAAATATGTTTTTATAATCTTTGTATGATGAATGTTATAAAAAGATGCATCATTGTATCATGTATAATAATAATATGCAGTACCATCAAAGAAAAAAAAAAGTAACCGTTTTGGAACGGGCGGTTAGCCGGCTAATTCCAATTAACAAATGTTAAAATGATAAAAAAAAAAAATCCTTAAAAAAATGATAAAACAATAAAAAATGGGTCGTTTTTATTTTTATTTTTTATTTATTGTAAAAAGTAGTTGTTTGCTATCAGCCCAAAATTTGCGATCAAAGTGGCCCAAATCTGAAATATCATGAGGTCATAGTGCGCATGGGCTTAGCAGCAACTTTTTGAGGCCTTCTTATGGTACGTGTGATGCAAACAACAATATATTTTCCGTGTATTTTATACTACTCCCTCCGTCCATGAAAAATAATCTCATTGTATGCCGGACACGGAAATTAAGAAAGCTGTTGGAGAGAAATAAAAGTACAATTGAGGGGATTGTTAATTACATTTTTTTTAATTTGTTAATTACACTTTTTAGTTTGCTGAAATTAAGATTACTTCACAGGATTTTTTGGTTGCTGACATCACATGTTTTTAAGATTCAAATAAACAAGATAATTACAGCTGCAAATTGTAATATGGAACTGCCGAAATAATTGCCAAAAGTCACATGGATTCATTCATGGAGCCAAAATGAGGGGTGATTTGATCAAATTATTTGGTGGGAAATTCAAAGTACACCTAACCCTCAAAAATAATAATAAATACACAATGTCTGCACATTAATCTCATTACAACAAAGCTGCAATAAATACATATAGAATCTGGAGCATGGCAGATGCAAGATCAAGGCCAAATTTATCTGACGACGAAAGAAAAACATCGCACAATGGCTCCTACAAAACAGCAGCAAAGGTATTCTTCATTATGGAGCAAAAAAAGAGGCTGCCCAGAAATTTCATGTGAATTTGAGGACTATTTGGCGCATATGGAAGGCAGCAACAACAAAACAGGCTTTGGGAAGACCTGTTCATTTGGTATCAATGAAGAAAGGATCAACACACTAGGATAAAAAGGTACTTGATGTAGAGAAAGTCAGAAACTTATCAGTGCTAGAATGGTGTTAGTAAAAACTTGCTTCATGTGTGGATTAAAGAGAAGAAGTTAAAGCCACATACAAATGCAATAAAACCATTTCTTACTCCTCAAAATATGCTGTCTAGACTGAGTTAGAGCCTTAGTCAGCTAAGTTCACTGATCGAGGGTGGAAAAATTAAATTTCAGACCATGTATAACACCATACATATAGATGAAAAGTGGTTTTTTTTAATCAAAATTTCAGACAGGTACTACCTTTTAGAAGATGAGATTAATCCATACAAGGCATGCAAATTAAAGAGATACATTCCCAAAATCATGTTCATGTGTGCTGTTTCTAGACCTCAAACTGATATGCAGTGGAACATCATCTTTGATGAAAAGTTTGGTATCTTTCCATTCATAACAGAGGAGCCAGCTCAAAGAAATTCAAAAAACAGATTGAAGGGCACCATGGAAACAAGGCCAATTCAAGCAATCACAAAAGAGGTCATAAAGGAATGCATAATAAAACAGGTCAGATCTGATTACATCTTTTATACTATCAGAATTCATACTAATTCATCATTTAGTTATTGCATTATAACCTTCAAAGCTGCAGATCATACCAACCATTAAAGCTAAGTGACCTCCTGGTGCAACCAAGCACATATTTATCCAACAAGATATTGCCAAACCCCACATCAAAGACACTGATCCAGATTTTCTAGAAGCTGCCAGATCTGATGGATTTAACATCACACTAATCTGCCAACCTCATAACTCACCTGATACTAATGTAAATGGCTTTTTTAGAGCCATACAAACACTCAAAGATCAGAAGTTGGCTAATGGTGTAGAAGAACTACTCCAAAATGTGAAAGCTGCATTTGAAGAGTTTCCACCAACTATGTTAAACAATGTGTTTCTAACTTTGCAAGGATGCTACCATGAGATTATCAAAGTGAGGGGCAACAACAACTACAAGATTCCACACATAAACGAGGAAAAACTTATTAGGCTAGGATTACTGCCATAATGCATTGAAGTTGATGAACAACTTGTTAAGGACAGCTTTGATTACCTAAAGTTGGTGGAAAGTGAACAAGAGACCTTCTAGCTACAATGTGGATATGCTAGTTTAGGGTCTCCAACATGTGGTTTTAAGAGATTAATTTCTCCTTATTTCAGCTTTTTGCTCAATGTTTACATGGATAAACAATGTAAGGTCAGTTTTTGAGTTGTTTGGAATGTAAACAATCTTTGTTTCTTGGTACTAGAGTCTCAGCATTAATCTTTTTATTTTTATTTTTTTGCATCACTGACTTCTTAGGGTCCAATTTAACACTTTCACCATCCTATTTCAACCTTCAAAACCACGAAAATAATTACCTAGTGGTGGCATCAATAAGACAACATCAAGTACAATATCTTGTTCTATCATGACCATCAGAGAAATAGAAAAAAATCAGAGCAATTTTTCAGTACATGGGGGGCTAATTCACAACATATACAAATGCATTCCGAGGAAAATTAACCATGACATCACCAGCCCACACAAATAATCAATGGCATCACCAGTCCATACAAAGAATCAATGGCATCACCAGCTCCCATTATCATAAATCTAGAAATGACAACACACAAATAAGAACACTATCACCTGATTACGGGAGGGTCAACACCATGGGGCACCAAATCCCTAAGATTTGTAGGTACACATTTTCTTGCTCTTCGCTCCACTCTTTATGCACAAATAGCGGGCGTTCTTCATCAGCGATGAAGCTATCCATCACCATGAAAGCCTTGAAGCTAGATTCTGGCATTAGGGTTTCAGAGATTCCAACCCAACGCTGATAGGATGTCTTCTCGAAGGATAGATCGGAGCCAAACTCAGATTCATCCATCGGATCCTGGGCTGTGAATCTTGTTTCCGCACCATCATTTGAGAATGAGTGGTAGATTCAGAGATCGCAATAGAATCCCTAGTGGTCGCCGTCGACTTAGAGAAAGAAACGAAGTTCTCCGATTCAGAGAGAGAGAAGGTCTCTGATTCAGTATCCATGGCCATGAATGGTATTTCCGGCACCACTGTATCAGGCTCCGATTCAGACCAGAAATACGGAATCGATTCAGTATGGGTTGCAGTCCGGATCGATAGATCATCAATCATGACAGACGAATCGAAGAGAAACAAATTTTCAGAGAGGATGAGAGAGTGAAAGTTAGCCATCAGAGAGAATGAGAGAGGCAGAGTGAGCTAGGGTTTCAAAATATGTGGGCGATAATTGGGTTATGTGAGAGTAACAATATAATTGGGCTCTTTGAAGGGGGAATTTGGGTGGGGTTATTGGTGTCAGGATTCGTGGGCTAATTATGGTGGGTTAATTGTTTGGGGTGGGTCCATCAATGGCACATGGATGTAAATATAGAAAAGTATGAAGGGTATGATAGTTCAAAAAGTGGAGTATTGACTATTTTTTGTGGACAAATAAAAATGGCTAAGTAGGACTCTTTTTCTTGGACGAAGGGAGTAGTATTTTATTACTAGTACTTATCCACATCAATGTATAAACACATAATTGTTCGTAAAATACCACTCACATAGTACCACACACTATCTACATTTTAATATTGTACTATAATTTTTTTTGCTACACGAAATATAAATCATAACACCCCACATAATTTTGCATGTACGAGTAATAGTTATTCTAACACATCTTTTTATAACAAGAATAATTTACCGTGGCTATCTAAAGTGACTAACCTTTATCACTTTCTATGTCCATGTATCACACAGTTTTAAAAATTAAGCAATGAAATAGTTCATTATTCACCAATAGAACCACTAGAATATTAGATACATAACGTACATTGTACCACTAACATAATAACTAATAAGTCTACCAATTGCAAGTGGTATAAACATAATAACTCTACAATTATAATATTGCTATAAACAAAAAAATTATAAAGATCTACATGAAAAATCTTAATCCGGAATGTTTATCTATGTGTATGTATGAGTCAAATGTGAGATAACGAGTAGGGGTAGGTCGGTACGGTATACCGAAATTTTTTTATCATACCGTATACCGTATCGAAAATTTCGGTATGAGAAAATCCATACCGTTACCGTAGCGAACTTTCGGTATACCGTACCGATATTCGGTATACCGAATTTTCACAGTTTACCGATCTTTCACGGTATACCATTTCATGCCGAATTTTCACGGCATACCGAGCTTATTTTATAATTTAATAAACCTGGTAGTTATGATAATAATAATTTCGAGATCAAATAAAAATAATATTCCAAATTCTCAATAATTAAACTCCAATAAATAATTTTTAATTATTTCTGAAGATGAAAATATAATAATTAATAAATTAAACTTATATGTGGCACGATATACCGTATTTACCGGACGTCAATATGTACCGTAAGTTCGGTATATACCGCGGTGCCGGTATATAACGGTATACCGCGATAGCAGGAAAACTCATACCGTTACCGTACCGAAATCCTATGGTACGGTATCATACCGTATCGAAATTTACGGTATACCGTAAATTTGGTATTTTTTCGGTACGATAAGAGCGGTATACCGGTTTTTCGGTATACCTCCCCACCCCAAAGAGCATGCACTACGACGGTCGCTTGGCCCGGTCGTCTGGCCAGCGACCGTCCCTCCCCGTTGCAGCGACCGCCCAGGTCGCAACCTAGGTCGCGTTTGCGACCTCTCTCGAGACCTCGGTGCTTCTCTCTCCTCTGCCACGCGTCGCCTGTCTGCTTCTTCCTCTCTTTTTTTTTTTGCTGAAATTGTTAATTGAAGGGGAACGTGAAGGAGAAAGGGATATCTGGTGGTGAGGGTGAGAAGAGAGATGGCTAAGAAGAAGACGTCGTTTAGAAGAGAGATCCGGCGAGATGAAGAGAGAAGAGAAAGAGAGGAGAGAGCCAGATGAGAGAGAGAGAAGAGAGAGCGGCCGACGATTTAAAGATGAGAAGAGAGATGAGGCGCACAATATATATGGGGTCTAGGGTTTGTGTGTGTGTGTGTATATATATATATATAGGCTTTTAATATAAAATATAAAATATAAAATTAATTATGATTAATTAATAAAATTTAGAGATTATTTTTTATATATATAGGAACTAGTAATTTTTTATATAAAATTTAATAATTAAGATTATTTTATATATTAATTAATTAAAACATAAAAAATAATAGAATACAATTAAATAATGAGAGACCGGGGTGAGAGACCTATCTCATTGCGGACGATTTTGAGGTAGGTCTCTACAACATTGAAACCCCACAAAAAAGTGCACAAAATATAATAAAATATTAATTTTAGATTAATCATTTTTTAAAGATATTATAAGTCAAATAATAAATAAATATTACTCGATCTTGGGGCAGGCTTGGGCTAGGCCTGGATCGTGCTTGAGCTGGTCCTATATTGAAAACAAAAATTAATTTGGTTTGATTGCCGGTCATACAAATATACAAGGGAAAAGTAGCATATACAACCTTAACGTGTCAACTTCGATCTCATTTACACCCTTAAGGGGAGGGTTGTGGCTGCCAGAACCCCAACGTTTAAAAAGTAGGGGCAAATGACCCCTCTCGTCTAACGCCGTTAGATTGGAGAGGTTATTTGCCCCTACTTTTTAAACGTTGGGGTTCTGGCAGCCCCAACCCTTCCCTTAAGGGTGTAAATGAGATCGAAGTTGACACGTTAGGATTGTATATGCTACTTTTCCATTTTTTATAGTATTAAATAGATAGACATACATTTTTATTAATAATATATAGATAAATATATTTTTTATTATACATGCCAGAATGTATAAATTTTCTTCTATTTACACCAACTTTATAATTTGTCAAATTAGACATATTAATATTGACAACTTAATAAATTATCAAATCAAATTTTATATAAAATGAAGCTATTAATTTAATTTAACCAAGTAATTAATTGGCCAAATTAAATTGGTGGTGCAGGCAATTGCAAGTTGAAAAAGTACACAATATTCTATTTATATATGTTGTCTAAGAGTAGAGTTCTTATTGAAAAGCGATGTGGGATAAAAAAAATTCGTATTATTCAACCAAAATAGTTTCTTATTTAATTTGATATAATTAAGGATGGATCGATAGGATTATTAAATAAATATATAATTCTTGCCATAAAATTAAAATACAATAATAATAGATATTCTATTGATTTTGGATCTTATATGTACATAAATTTCCATCATAATTGGATATTCTATAGATTGGTTATTAAATAATTAATTGGATTCCATCAAATTAGATTATAAAATAAAGGAAAATGATTTTTTAACATAATGTCTTGGACATAATTGATTTTTGGGAAAAGTAGCATATACAACCCTAACGTGTCAACCTCGATCTCATTTACTTCCTTAAGGGAAGGGTTGTGGCTGCCAGAACCCCAACGTTTAAAAAGTAGGGGCAAATAATTCCTCAAATCTAACGTCTTTGCCCCTACTTTCTAAACGTTGGGGTTCTGGCAGCCCCAACCCTTCCCTTAAGGGTGTAAATGAGATCGAGGTTGACACGTTAGAGTTGTATATGCTACTTTTTTCAATATACAATTATGGGAATCAAATTGAGCAATACTCAATAGAGAAGTTTCTATTGTTTTTTTTTGTTTTTTTTATAAGAGAAACGAGGAGCGGTAGAGCTTGAATCCGAAATCTCTCTATTCAAAGACAAAATCTATTACCGTCTAGATGTTCTCGAAAAGACAGAAAAATTTCTATTGTTAAAATATTATCATGTGTAAAGTGAGTGTTAACGTAGATTTCTAATAGAATATTTTTTTTATAGTATTTGTTTATTTTTAAATAATTAATAGAATAATAAGTAGAAAAAGGAACCCTCAGTCTCTCATTCACTAATATCTCCAAACGCTGAAACGCGCTCGTCTGTCTCTTCCCCCAAAATTGAAAAGTGAAAATCCTAACCTACCTCACCCCTCGCCGCTCGCCGCTTGCCGGCGCCGCTCCCGCTCTCCTTGCCCTGCTATTTCCCTCGCCGCTCATCTCTATCCCTCGCTGGTTCGTACTGGTAGCCAACACTTCTTCCAATTTTATGCGTTATGTTGATATATCTATAGATTTTATTTAATATTCAGTACTCTGAGAATTTGTTCACCAATACTTCGATGATTTTGTTAGGTTTTGGATTAGTTGTGTACTTGTGTGTCATTTTCTTGAAATTATTGTTTATGAAATTAGTTTTGTACAGATGTGGATTGTGTTGGGTGATGGATGATTTCTGTTTTGATGTCTAAAGTTCGGAAATTAGGAAATTAGGAAATTAGTTCGAATGGATCTGATCTGATTAGCTTGTTTTTAGTTGCTTAGTTTAAAATAAGTCTGTTCCATATCCAATTTAGAGATAAGTCTGC
Source organism: Agastache rugosa (assembly GCA_031470985.1). Classification (NCBI taxonomy): domain Eukaryota; kingdom Viridiplantae; phylum Streptophyta; class Magnoliopsida; order Lamiales; family Lamiaceae; genus Agastache; species Agastache rugosa. Next base: position 30,760,356 of record CM062603.1, read on the forward strand.
TCCATATCTAATTTTGTGCAGCTGCAAAGTCAACTTACAGCAGAGCTGATAGACTTTACACAGTATAGGTTCAAATTTTTTTTACTATGCTCGTAAATATCCCTCTGAGTCTCCTTTTCCATTTTCTGCAAAATTTAAGAAAGATCACCTAGCAAAGCTGAAATATTAAATTTAGTTCATAGGAAACTTGACTACCTATTTTGTTGGGAAAAAATCGGTCGGCTATGAGATATCTGGTTGGTCAGTTAGGTTAGAGATTTCCAAAATTTATTCGGTTGGTCTATCGACTATCGGTTTTGGTTTTCGACCGAACTTACCGTATGCTCAGTTGCTCACCCCATCATGGTATCTTTAAGTTTGAATTCTCTGCTTTATAGCAAGCTATCATTTCAATTGGATGCATTCTGCTGCTTATTTGGTATGGGGCAGACATATATCTTTGGTTTCTTTATTCATTGATTATGATGTTGCACCAATGTATTAGGGTAGTGTGGGAGCATATTTGATCTTGACTTTGGAGTCTGGTCCCGTTGTTACCTTGATTTTTAGAAAGGAAATCTGTCAAATGGATTCCCAGTTTCTGCTGTTGTTTTATTCGAAAAATAATTCCTATCACAGTTTACTCATCGGGAAACTGAAACAATTACCGAATGTGCTGTTGACTGTGAATGATGCTTTTCTTTTTTTCTCCAGATTCCGAAATCTAGCTAGCGGCAGCAGAATTATGAAATCAGAATTTTCAATGTGTACCCAATTGACCTTAAATATCTGGCTAGACACCCAAGACTTCCAATTACCTGAAACTTACCATATACTACCCAAGAGAAATGACCTGTTCCCTAGCATATCACATATTAAGAACCCAAAATGATGCTTTTCAAATTCTTCATACTTAAATGCCTTTCAGCCCATATCGATGCAATCTGCAGATGGTTTTCTCTTTTCCCTCCTTCCATAATAACAATGTAAGCATGCAGATTCTATTGGTGGAGTCCAGGCCTCAAATTGTGTTTATTGTGTGACAACACTTGAAACATAAGGAATCATGGCAGAGAATACTGAAGTTGAGGACCGTGTGGATCTTGATGATGATAACTACACTGAAGAAGATGATGAAGAACCCATGGAAGATGAAGGAGCTGGAGAAGGTGGTGAAGAAAATGACGAAGAACCTCAGGAGGATACCCGAAGTGAGGAGGATGGTGGGAAAGGTCAATCTCCAGGGACAGATAAAAATGATATCTTCATTGAGAATATTGAAGATAAAGAAAACTCAGCTTCTATTAATGAAGATGAGAAAGAGAAACATGATGATCTTCTTGATCTTCCTCCCCATGGCTCTGAAGTTTTCATTGGAGGACTTTCTCGAGATATTTCAGAGGAAGACTTAAGGGAACTCTGTGAACCCCTTGGTGAAATTTTTGAGGTCAGTGGATATATAGGAAAAAAAATATTACCTTCAAATTGTTTGGGCCAAACATATATCCTTATGCATATACTATTTCTCTGTGTTACTCATAGCTTCATCATTTGGCAGATAAGGGTAATGAAGAATAGGGATACTGGTGAAAGCAAGGGCTTTGCTTTTGTAGCCTTCAGAACAAAAGACGAGGCACAAAAGGCAATCGAAGAATTGCATAACAAGGAATTCAAGGTTATTTGCAGCTTATGCCTAGAAAAACATTTAGAGAACGTTTGTTTATTTTCATTTTTTTGATGGAGATAATGTTAGCTTTTGTTCTGTAAAATCTTTCTACTTTTATTCTGCTTGTTTGCATCAAATATAATTTTCTTTGGTATCAACCATGTCTTTCTTCACTTCAGGGCAGGACACTGCGATGCTCACTTTCAGAAACTAAATACAGATTGTTCATAGGCAATGTGCCTAAGGGATGGAGTGATGATGATTTCAGGAAAATAATTGAATCGACAGGCCCTGGTGCTGAAACCATTGAGCTAATAAAGGTGCTTGTGCTGTGGCTATTTAATCTTGAAAGAGTTCAGTTGTCTGTCAGCAAAATATATTGGTTCTCCTGTTTGACCTTATTTCACCTTATTACTACAGGATCCTCAGAACCCTGGTCGTAATCGTGGTTTTGCTTTTGTGGAATATTACAACAATGCTTGTGCTGATTATTCTAGGCAAAAGATGTCTGCTGCGAGCTTCAAACTGGATGGTAACACACCAACTGTAACATGGGCCGATCCAAAGATTACACCTGATCATTCTGCTGCTGCTGCTCAGGTATAATTTCAAAACTGAAATTGCCATTACCATCAAGATCCGCATATTGGTATTTTGAAGCTTTTTCTTGGGATTTGTAGTCTGAGAAGTAGTGTAGATACTCTCATTCTTTGGCATGCTGTATTTTAACATTCTGATGAGAAATCCTTTATATGGCGATGATATCTTCTTAATGTGGAGCAGTCTGCTGCATGTGGAGTAACTACAAGATGTTATCACTTAAAAACTACTGACATAAGTTAGAATCGATTACAGCTCATGCTATTGTGCATTAGTAATTTACTATACGCCATTATGAGTAGTTCTGTGGCAAATATAAACAACTTTTGTGGAGAAGTGTGTTGATTGTGTGATTAATCACCCTGCAATAATAATAGGATGGATTTTGTCTATCTTTAATTAATTATCATTTATCTATTTGCTACGGGAATCCTTACTGCATAGTAATTGGGATTCTTAGTTTAACCGATCATCAGTAACTTGCAGTGTTGTATGTGTTGCGTTCAATTGTTATCTATCATGGCCCATGTTTTAAAAAACGGTCGAGGCGTACGATCTGAGGCTTGCCTCAGTTCGGAGCGGCCGGAAATCGCCTCAGAGGCGTAGGCCTCAGTCGATCTGAGCGAGGCGTGCGCCTCGGTGAATCGAGGCGCGGAGGCGGTCGCCTTAGTTCGATTCGAACTGATGCGCAAGAAGCGATTTGCGGTGCAGTTTAGAAAGAAAAAAAAATCAAGCCCAGAATCCGAAGTTGTGCAGCGCGCAAACCCTAATATTAAAAGCTAGAGATATTAGAGAAGATGAAGAAGACCCAGAGAGAAGCAGCGCTGCTTATTTCTTTGTATATGGGCCCAAACCCTGAGCCCATTTTTAACTCTAGTGTTTATTTATTTTAGGTTTTAGGCCCAGTATAACTAAATCACATATTTAAAAAAAGAAACACACACATTCACAATTCTTTCTGAATCTAGTAATCTATTTTTTTATGAAACTATATATTTTTTCTAGGCTTATGCTTCGAATCGATTCCTACGCCTCGGTTCGAATCGATTCCTACGCCTCGTGGTGCTATAGGAAAATGCCTCGGTTCCCGATTTAGTATATTAAAACATTGATCATGGAAAGACTACTGCTTGAAACAGGGGAACATTTGTTCACAAATTGGTGCTTAAAACAAGAGCAACATTTATCCTTATGTTAAGCACTTGATTATGAAATGAGATTCATGACAGTGCCACTGGTAGTTGCTCGTTCTCTGATCTTGCTTGTATGAGCTTTTGAAATGCTTTTGTTGCTTTATTCCATTATGAGAAGTTCTGGGGCAAATATACACAACTTTTGTGGAGAAGTGTGTCGATTTGTGATGGCTTTGTGGAGAAGTGTGTCGGTTTGTGATTGCTCTGCACTACTCCATTATATGTAAATGTCCGGTATATTTAGTGAGCAGGGTAGTAGCAAGTAAGCAGAAGCTCAGTTATTTATGCTTGTGATATTAATTTTAGACATTCTTTTTTTAATCTTTATCTAGGTCAAGGCCCTGTATGTGAAGAATATTCCTGAAAATACACCAACCGAACAATTAAAGGAAATCTTCCAGCGACATGGGGAGGTCACAAAAGTTGTTATGCCACCTGCTAAAGCTGGTGGGAAGAGAGACTTTGGCTTCATACACTATGCAGACAGATCAAGTGCACTAAAAGCTGTCAAAGAGACAGAAAAATATGAGATAAATGGTTTGTTCCCACATATATCTTATCTAGGATAAATTGATGTGTTTGATTAGTATTCGACTATTTGTGATGAACTCATACAATTGATGGAGTTTGATGCCTTAATATACTCTGAGGCACACATCTAATGGAAAATGCAAATGTATGTAGAAGTCATGCATGCAGAATTTCAGACTTGGTCAAATTTTGTTATTTTTATAATGATGATGCCCAATAAAGCTATTCGGTTGAAGAATGATACTAGTAAACATAAATGCAGGCCAGGCATTAGAGGTTGTCCTCGCAAAGCCTCAGGCCGAGAAGAAGTTTGATGGAGCCAATCCCCACAATCCTGCAGTACCAAACTACATTCCTCATCCAGGAGGATATGCCGGTATTCCTGTAAATCCCTATGCATCTATGGGTACTGGATATGGTGGAGGTGCTGGGTTTCAGCAGGTATTCTTTTTGTTCAGTTTTTTTCTACTGCTTCTTTTGATTGTGTGTTGTAACATGCTGGAACATTTTCAGCAGCCTATGATTTATGGAAGGGGGCCGATGCCAGCAGGAATGCAGATGGTGCCAATGGTTTTACCCGATGGTCGAATTGGCTATGTTCTGTAAGTTGCCTTAAATATGACGGTGTATGAGAATGAGGAAATGTTGTGTATGATTGTGACCAACTTCTTATGTATATTGCAGACAGCAGCCTGGTGTACAGATTACTCAGCCTGTGAGACCACGAAGGAACGATAGGAGTAATGGCGGAGGCGGAGGCGGAGCACCAGGGCGGGGAGGGGGCAATAGTGGTGATGATAGTAATCGTAATAGACGGTACAGGCCTTACTAGAAGTGGGGAGGAGAGGAGTGATAAATTGTACTTGGATTAGCTAGCTGTAACAGATGATTATAACCCTGGGCTACTTTTTGGTTATCCAATATTGGTAGTTGAGGGGAAATGAGGGTGGTGGTGAAATCGAAGCGGTAGAGACTATGACAAAATGCAATGCAATGCGATCCCTCTCTAATGTTTGCCATTTTGTTCGTTTGTCGAATGGAAAAGATTGTTGGTGAAGCTTAATGAGTCTGTTCTTTTTGTGGTGTTTTTTGGACCATTCAAGTATTTATTTGAGGTTAGGAATGCTGGGAACTGTCTTCATGGAAAATATGCTGTGAAATGACATCTCTGGATTCAAGAAATTTAGTAATTAAATTTTCATACCCAAACTATGCACTAGGTTTAAATACAATTGAACAAGTGCAAATGGGCTCTGATTCGGTGTGATGATCGTGGTCCTGGGTTTATTACATCCAACTTCTATATAGTTGGAAAGAAAATAAATAATTTTCTCCTCTGGGTGAAATCGGCAAAACTATCCACGATTTAAAGTTGAAGAACTAGCAAATAAATATGTTGATTGAAGTAATGTCATTTGATCGTTTTTTAAATATTTTTTTCCTACATATGATTTTTGTGTTAAAATGCAAATCATGCAACTAATTCTACTCACTCTGTCCCACTATTTTAGTCCTAATATTTTTACATAAATTAAGAAAATACAATTAATTTTCTTGGAAATACATGATTTTTATTCAATTGTTTAATTTGCCCCTATCTATTACTCTACACATCAATTTTCACAAATATTGAATAAGGTTATATTAGTAAATAATGTTATAATTAAAAAAAAAAGTGAACTATAGTTTTGGGACATCCCGAAATAGAAAAAAAAGACTAAAATGGTGGGACGGAGGGAGTATCTTGGAGCGAGATTCTGCATAACAGAAGTTTTCTTTATCTTCGTTATTCAGGTGAATCTTCCTCCCTCCGTCCCCTATAAATGTTCATTTTGGGACGTTCCTCATAAGTGTGGTGCTTTCACTTTAGAACATGACCCACTATTTTTCTTACCTTTTAAACCTTACAACATCTAGATATTTACACAAAACTTATTGTTGGGCCCACACTTACTACCTCAATATTCCTAACCCAACAATATTGTGGGTCCTTACTTCACTCAAAATATATCTACTAAATAATTTCTTAAAACTCGTGCCGTAATTCCATACCACACTTATGAGGGACGGAGGGAGTACAATTTTATATCTTTACTTTTTCATTCTTTTCCTTTTTTCTTTTTTCTTTTTTCTTTTGTACACAGGGGACTAGGGAGCAGTACTTCTCCTTAATTAGCAAATAGATCAGGCCAGGGCTCTAGTTTCCTTTTCTTTTTCTTAAAAAAATGTTGGCTCTTTAAATAAAACGCGAATAGAGTACTTTACCAGCATGTTGGTTACACATACATGAATTTTCAATGGTCATTAAGAAGCCTGTTATAGGCTAATAAATATATTAATATCACAATTCAGTATTCAGTAGTGTTTGCCTTGTTAGCGTTACAAAATGAGGTTTCAACTTTTTCTGAGGGGTAAAATAAATATATTAATGTAAATCATAGCGTACAATATGACATGATGAATGTTTTTTAATTCCTTGCGATTGATATGGTATACAAATTAAATTGGACACTTATTTACTGCATATTTTGCTATTACAATATTCTATTTCTAGGGAGCGGCGGTAGGGGCCATAGGGATAAAAATTCATTTTTTAACAAATATTTAAAAATAGATTTATAGTAGGCGCTTTTCGCTAGCGACACACGAAATATTATTTCAAAACTTGTAACACTTAAATATTCATGAAAATATTTTTATAGACATGCTCATAGATAAGAGCAAATTAAACTTACATATTTTTTATAATCAAAACAAGGATCAAAATTATGATACTATTATTACATACCAACATGTTCAGCAAATCCACGTCGTTTTAATTAAATTCATCTCAATCAAAACATTGTCTTTGGTTGATTTTGTTGGACATGTTCGATCAATTTTATGAGTGATAAAATCACTCCCCCTACATGTATACTATATTAAAGCAAAATAATCTGCATGCATTTTCCTGCCCAAACTATCATTTATCCCGCCTAAAATGCATGCATGTTCAGCCTATTAATAAATTCATGCGCCTCTATAAATTTTAACACACCAAGTATGGCTACTGGCACTGCTACCAAATTAATAAGTAATAATTAAGATTTTTTTATTGATAATTGTACATATTTTCATATCTATTACTATATTAAAGTAAAATAATTAGCAATGCACATTTCCACTCATTCATGAAATTTTCATCCCATTTTGCATGCCACATGCAAATAATTGTACACTTTCCAATGCAAATTCATAACTGTACATTTTTCCATGTCATTTCAATTTTTAAATTCAAATATTAAACTTTAAAGCCTAACAAACTTAGTTCACTATATAATCACGTGTATGTTGCATTATTATACTAAAATATAGTAATTATTTTATTTTTTGTCACATTAATTAATTTTTTGTATTTGTCAAATGTATTATTTTGTGTAAGAAGATTCGCAAGGATAAATTTTATTAGTTTGAGATTATTTAATTAAATTATATAGATATAATAATACTTAAATAATGCTCTATTGACATCTAAAAATATAAAAATTGAAATACAATCGCATGGTGCAACGCACGCGGGTAAATCTAGTTATTTAATAAGTTAGAATTACGCAACCAACAACAGTGACAACATATGATTGAACGTCACTCTTTAAGAGTCCACTATTAAAGCAAAAACAATATCAAAACAAAACTTACCTTTCCTAGAAAAACATGCAATAAGCCTTCATCATTATTTTGTTTATTCAGATTAATAGTTAAGTTTTTTTGTTCCTTTTGAATCCCAATCTAAGTCAACATATAAAGTAGCTAAGGAACAGAAATAATGACCTAATTAGTTAAAAAAAGAAGAAATATAGTTTATGTTTTGTTTAAAGTTTGGAGGAAGGCTAGCTAGTTAGGTTTGAATTTGAGATTAAGGTCCCTATCCTTGTTAAGAGAAGCGTCTTAATTGCATTTGCTGTTATAGTTAGACTTTCGGCAAAACCATTTTAATAACTAGCTGGTTCGGAATAATGTTTTAATAATATTTTACAATAAAGTTATTCGGACGTACTGTGGTTGGCCATACGGTGGCATTATGGTAATTATGAATAGTAAAAATAATAGTTAACAATAATAATTAATGCTTAAATAGTTTTACATAAATATCCTTTCCCTAGATATATATTATGCTTCATTACTTGCAAATTTAAATTTAAAAATATTCTCTCTAAAATTATTAAAGATTTGCTTTCCCAATATGACTCCACCTACAAATAAGTATGAATTTTAATTCTGACGAAACAAATAGTCCATGTTATCATTGTATTTACATGCTGTTTTTTGAAGTTATTCTTTAAAAATTTTAATTTGTCTGATTATAATATATCTCATGACGAATATAATATATATTTTAAAGAAATATGAAAAATCTCTTATTAAGATGTCAAAAAGACTGGTTCGAAAAAAAAAAGATGTCAAAGATTGAATAAAATATTAATTCATAGTATTTCTTTTTTTAGACAATCATATTAGCGTGAAATTGAATGGTTTGATGTAGAGGCAAATTGGAATAATAATTCTACGGATTTTTTTTGTCTTTAATGATTTGAAAATTTTGTTAACATAGATCTTGAAATTTTCTTAAATATTAGAGAGGAGTGCGGAAAACGAGGAGGAAAATCTTACTGCCTCCTTAAGTTTGGAGACAATAATATTGAAGGTACAATAATCACAATAATTTTAAATATTTTCATTGAACCGTTTATTAATTAAATAGTTCTGGTTTAATATAAAAAACTGATGTGTGGCTGGCCATAATGTGTCTGAATAACAACATCCAATATTTTAATATATATGACCTTTGATTAATTGATTTATACATTCAATCTTCATTTTTCGTTTCTTTCTCTTGAATAAATTACTGCTACTATTATTTATAAAATATAAGTTATTTTGTATAAATTGTATAGAATATCCCTGTATTTTATGTAAATGGCACAAAACATCAAACGTTTTTTAAATTTCATTTAACAAACTCTTGGGAAAACTCTCACGTATTTTAAAAATCATGTTTTTAAAGGAAAATTATCAATTTTTGTGGACCTAAAATTTTAAAAAAGTCTCAAATCTAGTACACACTTTATAAGCATTATAAAAAATGGCCCCTTGGTATCAAATCTAGAATCGACCTGTTTCTCTTGAACCAGATTGATGATTAGATGCAGAAACGACGCTGTCTCGAGGAAAAAGAAAATAAAAAAAGAGATGTGAAAAGGGATAATACACAAATATGTGGAATAGAGAGGATCTCATCAAACAATATTAAATAACCATAATTAACATTAATATGAGTTGTTTAACCCCTAGCTTAGACAGATTCATAGAAGAGAGATAGCATAGTGATAAATATAAATTTATATGTCTAATTATTCTGAAGACTTTCCATATATATATGACATATATGAAATTAAAGCATCAAGCTGTTGAAGGCTATTACAGTAGGCTACGGCCTTCGAAAAAAGTGAGAAAAATGTGAATTTCAAATTTGAATAATTTCTAGTCATCGAAAGAGAAATATCAATAGCCACACCCTCACTAGTTAACATAGACGTTTACAAATTACAACTGTGAGCCTTCAACTAGATGATTCTCGTTTCTACTTGTTAGTTGTTGCCAAACTAACACAAATTAATTAATTAATTAATTAGATTTTATTATTATTAATTTGTTTTTTTTCTTTGCATGCAATCTACATATAATTTATAATCTGAACTGTTCCAAAGTATTCCAAGAAAGAGGGAACTAATTAAAGCTTATCAACAAAATAGCTTACAATACAATCATCCTTGATTCCATGAATAATATTTGCTTGAAAAATTAAAGTTTGAAGAGATTAGAAATATAAAAAAATGGAGATCACCAACAGCATGCGAAGAACTTCTTCAGCTTGGAGGAGCAATGGATCGCAGGTGTTTTCTCAGTCATCACGAGACGAAGACGACGAAGAAGCTCTAAAATGGGCTGCCCTCGAAAAACTTCCCACCTTCGATCGTTTAAGGAAAGGAATCTTGCATGGATCACAAGGTGCATCCAACGAGGTTGATGTTGCTGATCTTGGCTTTCAAGACAGGAAAAAATTGATCGATAGACTTGTTAAGGTCGCCGAAGAAGACAATGAAAAGTTCTTGATGAAATTCAAGAACAGAATAGATAGGTATCTCCTCTTATTTCTGATGATTTAGTTCTGCCTTTTGTTTTGCTTATATGTGTTATCTTATCTTACTTGTGTTGTTATTACAGAGTTGGGATTGATTTACCGACGGTTGAGGTTAGGTTCGAGAATATTGAGATAGAAGCAGAAGCTTATGTAGGCAGCAGAGCTCTGCCTACCTTCCTCAACTTCTACATCAACATTGTTGAGGTAAATTCATCAACTGCACATACTTTCTGCAAATCGAAACTTCCAAATCTAACGCGTTGTTTTTCGTCTTCAAGGACTTCTTGAACTATCTTCACATTCTTCCCAGCAAAAAGAGGCCGTTAACTATCCTAAACAACATCAGTGGAATCTTAAAGCCTAGCCGGTATTAATTTATTTTTATTTTTTTATTTCTTAGTTCATTCTTGATTCATCTGTTATCTCTCTTTAGTAATGTCATTGTAATTGAATTTGTGTGTGTGTGTGTGTGTGTTTTGTTGGCAGAATGACTCTTCTTTTAGGCCCTCCAAGTTCTGGAAAGACAACACTTTTGTTGGCTTTAGCTGGGATGCTTGATCCTTCTTTAAAGGTATAATATATTCTGTCAAACAGCCTTTTTTAGATGAAAATTTATCTTAGAATGACTATTTTTTTTTAATAATCAAGAAATTAAATTCTAACAGTAATTCTGAATGATCAGTTTTCAGGAAGAGTGACATATAATGGACATGGGATGAAAGAATTTGTGCCTCAAAGAACTGCAGCATACATAAGTCAGTATGATGTTCACATAGGAGAGTTGACAGTTAGAGAAACATTAGCATTCTCTGCAAGATGTCAAGGCGTAGGAAGCAATCACGGTTCGTAACGTTTTCCATCATCGTATATAATTTGTAGCGATGATGACATATATAATGTTATCGTATAAAACTAGATGATCAAGTGAGAAAAATAGAAGATGTGGAACATAGTTAATGATGTCAAAAATTTGTGCAGAAATGCTGGCAGAATTGTCAAGAAGAGAAAAAGAGGCAAATATTAAGCCTGATCCTGATTTGGATGTCTTCATGAAAGTAAGACTTAATTTGACACTCTAACAAAATTACTTTATGTGTAAAAGCCATAATTTCTTCTGATACCAAATTATATTGATGAAAATTAATCATGTAGGCAGCAGCCACAGCTGGCCAAGAAGCTAGTATTGTCACCGATTATATTATTAAGGTAATTTTGCAGCTCTCATATGCTTTCCAATCCATATAAATGATATATGAAATTAAATAAAATTTTCAGGGCTTATTTCGAAAATTCACTCTAAGATTTGGTCTATCTATAGAAAGTATTATGTAATTTCTAGTTTATATTTTAAATCTATAAAAGTCACATGTATTTGCAGATATTGGGATTGGATGTTTGTGCCGATACTCTTGTAGGAGATAACATGATCAGGGGAATTTCCGGTGGCCAGAAAAAACGTGTCACGACAGGTCAGAAACCCGTCTATTTTTCATTTAATTGCATAAATATATATGCGGGGTGCTAATATCGTAAAAAAAAAAAAAAAAATCAGTTGAGGGCGCAGAAATGTATTATTTGAAATAAATAAACGAAAAAACAGTATTTAAAATAGAGAATCTCGTGTTTGCGAGGAAAAAAAACAGGGGAGATGCTGGTGGGGCCATCAAAAGCGCTCTTCATGGACGAAATATCAACAGGGTTGGACAGTTCAACGACGTTCCAAGTAGTGAATTCGATCCGACAATCCGTCCACATTCTTAAAGGGACAATCCTAATGTCGCTGCTGCAGCCGGAGCCGGAGACGTACAATCTCTTCGATGACATCATCCTCATCTCCGAAGGCCATCTCGTCTATCAAGGCCCCCGCGAGCACGTGCTCGAATTCTTCGAATCCATGAACTTCAAATGCCCCGACCGCAAAGGCATCGCCGATTTCCTGCAAGAAGTATGCGAACTAACTAACTAACTAACCTGTCTGAAAATGAGACATTCAATTTCACGCATAAAAAAGAAGTAATGAATTCGACGCGTTTTTAAATTTCGTGCGTGCAGGTGACGTCGAAGAAAGATCAGCAGCAGTACTGGGCAGACGAGGAGAGGCCGTACAGATACGTGACGGTGAGAGAGTTCGCGGAGGCGTTCCAGTCGTTCCACGTGGGACAGCAGCTGACGTCGGATCTGGCGACGCCGTACGACAAGAGCAAGAGCCATCCTGCGGCGCTGGCGAGCAAGGAATACGGCATGAGCAAGAAGGAGCTGCTCAAGGCGTGCGCGTCGCGGGAGTTCTTGCTCATGCGAAGGAACTCTTTTCTCTACATCTTCAAGCTCTCGCAGCTTAGCATCATGGCTCTCGTAGCCATGACGCTCTACATTCGCCCGAAAATGCACAAGGACGACGTGACGGATGGAAGGATATTTGCGGGCTCTCTGTTCTACTCCATCACCACCGTCACCTTCAACGGGATGGCAGAGATTGCCATGACCATCCAGAAGCTTCCCGTCTTCTATAAGCAGAGGAATTTTTACTTTTTCCCAGCATGGGCTTACTCTCTTCCCTTATGGCTACTCAGCCTCCCTATTAGCGTTGTTGAAGTATTATCATTTACGGTGCTCACTTATTATGAAATCGGATACGATCCCAATGTTGGAAGGTATGGAATTTATTTTGTTGCCAATTATAATTGTTTCAACACAGTATGTATATGAGATGTTGTTGAATATGTGTGAGCACTGCAGATTTGTGAAGTATTACCTGGTGCTGTTAGCACAAATGCAAGCGGCGGCGTCGTTGTTTAAGGTGATCGGGGCAGTGGGAAGGAACATGATCATAGCCAACACGTTTGGGTTCTTCGTGCTGCTCCTCATGTTCTCGCTCAGTGGCTTCGTCCTGGCACGAAGTATGTAGTAATTAATGTGCATGCATTCTTGTATGATTGTGATGATTTTTCTTTTCTTTTTCTTTTGTGTAACTTTGGATTTGATTAATGCTGGTAGAGAGTGTGAAGAAGTGGTGGTTATGGGGTTACTATGTCTCGCCTATGATGTACGGAGATAACGCGCTCATAGTGAACGAGCTCAGAGGTCACAGTTGGAAAGATGTATGTATTTCTTGGGCGTGAAATATAAGATAAGAATCATTCTGTATCTCAACACGACATAACGATGGTTGCTTCGAACAGGTTACCGTTGTGGGCAACGTGTCGCGTTATTTGGGAGTGAGGGTTATAGAGTCCATCGGCTATTTCCCAGGCACCTATTGGTACTGGATAGGATTAGGTGCATTGTGTGGCATGATACTTTTGTTCAATTGCCTCTCTACTCTTGCTCTCACGTATCTCAACCGTGAGTATACATCGTTTTCATTCATGTAATTTCTTGCTTAGATGAATTGAATGAATCTTTGGTAAGAGAGAATGTTATATATGTGGTTGCAGCTATCGGAAAGAATACAGCTATGATAGCTGAAGATCAAGATGAGAATGGGGCATCAAATGGTGAGTGTGTTTAGAACTAATAACATTTTTGGTACATTATGGTGAAGATGATTAATATGTGTTGCAATGATGTAGAGAGAGAAGAACAGACAAGGAATAGATCACTCGTTATTCCCTTCGAACCACACTCCATAGTGTTTGATGAGATCAAGTACTCCGTGGACATGCCACAGGTAGCTTCAAATATCTTGTTTGCGATATAATTGTTGCTTTATTTAAATCATGTGACAGTATTTGCAATTTCGACCTGACTTTTCAGGAAATGAAGAGCCAGGGTGTAAGTGAGGATAGATTGGTACTTCTAAAGGATGTGAGTGGAGCGTTCAGGCCGGGAGTCCTGACCGCTCTAATGGGCGTAAGCGGGGCCGGTAAAACTACGCTTATGGACGTGCTGGCTGGTCGGAAAACAGGTGGATATATCGAGGGAAGCATCACCATCTCTGGTTATCCCAAACGGCAAGAGACATTTGCTCGGATTTCAGGATACTGTGAGCAGAACGACATCCATTCGCCGTGTGTCACTGTTTATGAGTCCCTACTTTTCTCAGCGTGGCTGCGTCTGCCCCAAGACATAGATGCTAATACAAGAAAGGTTCGTTTCTACGATATCACTCAACTGCACATCATCTTTTGATAGAATCAAGTTTACAGTTTATAAATTTCAGGCATTTGTGGAAAATGTGATGGAACTGGTTGAGCTGAATACGTTGAGAGACGCACTAGTCGGGTTACCCGGCGTGAATGGTCTGTCGACGGAGCAGCGGAAGAGGCTAACCATAGCAGTTGAGCTTGTGGCGAATCCCTCCATCATATTCATGGACGAGCCAACTTCTGGACTTGACGCTAGAGCTGCTCAAATTGTGATGAGAACTGTTAGGAACACGGTCGACACGGGTCGGACTGTGGTGTGCACCATTCATCAGCCCAGCATTGATATATTTGAAGCTTTTGATGAGGTGACAATTATATGCTGATATTTCCTTAAAACAAAGTCAATTTTTTTGATATTTGCTGATTGTTATGGTTTGGTGGAAAAATTTGCAGTTGTTCTTGATGAAACGAGGGGGGCAAGAGATATATGTAGGACCGGTGGGGCGACAATCCATCCATTTGATCCAGTATTTTGAGGTGAATCAATGGGGAGAATTAATATCATAGTAAATTATTTTATTAAATTTGAGTCTTAATAATGTAAGAAATTAAAATGTTAATGTTGAATGGTTGCAACTTGCAATGCAGGCAATTCCAGGAGTTACGAAAATCAGGGCGGGCTACAATCCGGCGACCTGGATGCTGGAAGTGTCGTCTTCGGCCCAAGAATCCGCGTTGGGGGTCGATTTTACTGAGATTTACCGAAATTCTGAACTTTTTAGGTCAGTTTCTACTATTATAACTACAATATTCTCTTTTATTTTAGTTCAGCTTCATCGTGACACGGTATTTAAATTTAATGAGAAAACGAAATTCTTGAAAATTATGATAAATTTAAGGAATATATATAGTATTATTTAAATTCATAACTTTTACTGACAGGCGAAACAAAGCTCTGATAAGCGAGCTGAGCACGCCCCGTCCGGGCACGGAAGACCTACGTTTCGCAACCCAGTTTGCTCAGCCTTTCTGGACTCAATGCGTGGCGTGCCTGTGGAAGCAACACTGGTCCTACTGGCGCAACCCTCTCTACTCCGCCGTCAGAATTCTCTACACCGCCTTCCTCGCCCTCATTTTCGGATCCATGTTCTGGGATATTGGCCAAAAAAAGTAACCATATATACATATATTTCCTTCTTATTAATTTTCACTCCTAATTAGATTAACCATTCATTCAACTCTCTTGATATATCGATCTATTTAATTAAATTTTTAGGGATACTTCGAATCACATTTTCAACGCAATGGGGTCTATGTATGCCGCCGTCTTCTTCCTCGGCGTCCAAATCGCATCATCCGTGCAGCCCGTCGTCTCCGTGGAGCGGACCGTCTTCTACCGCGAAAGGGCTGCAGGCTTGTATTCCGCCCTACCCTACGCCTTCGGACAGGTCGTCATCATCATTATTCATACACTATCAATTTTCTATTTAGATCGAAATTAAAAAAAACATGACTTAATTAATTAATTGATGAATATTGAATAACACTCTGCTGCTGCATGCAGGCTGTGATAGAAATACCTTACTGTTTCACACAGGCCATCGTATATGGAAGCATAGTGTATGCGATGATCGGTTTCGATTGGACAGCTAAGAAATTCTTCTGGTATATATACTTCATGTTCTTCACCCTCATGTACTTCACCTACTACGGCATGATGGCCGTCGCCCTCACTCCCAACGAAAACATCGCCAACATCATCTCCTACTCCTTTTACGCCCTCTGGAACCTTTTCTCCGGTTTCATCATCCCACGACCCGTAAGTTAATACAATTTATAGCATACTCTAATACCGACTAATCTTGCTTTATCCAAGTGAAAATTTGATTTTTAGTCGGTATTAGATTGGATAATGGGGAGAATTTTTTGTTTTCTGAATTAATTAATAAATTTTATTTTTGGACAGAGAACACCGGTGTGGTGGAGATGGTACCACTGGGCGAACCCCGTGGCTTGGACATTGTACGGTTTGATTGTGTCGCAGTATGGGGATGACTTGGATGTACTGGAGGACAGGAATGTGACCCTTCGACGTTTTCTCAGAAGTTATTTCGGATTCAGACACGAGTTTATTGGTGCCGTGGCTGCAATGGTTGCTGGATTTGGAATGGTTTTTGCTGTTATATTTGCATTTGGTATAAAGGTTTTCAATTTCCAGAAAAGATAGTTGATGCAGTTTTGTGCGGATGTGTGTAGTTGCTTTCTACATTTTCTTTTCTTGAAGAACTAATACACTTACCAGAATTTTGATATTCTCTTTTTTGTATTCTGTTGTGTAATATGTACGGATCATAAGTAGTAAAAGTTTATGCAAAGTTCCAACATGGTACGTATAATTTGCTCTGCAAATTGAAGGGTATAAACTGTGAATAAATCCAAACATAATTATTTTTTTCATTGAATATCGATCATATTATTATTATTATTATTCCTACAAAATACATCAATAATTCAGATGGCAAAAAGTTACTTATCCAAATTAAAATATTAGAATAATGGGAAAAAAAAATATAAATCAAATTCACCAGAACACTATATTGCTAGAGCAGATATAGGCGAGACTAGGGCTGTATAAAATTACGCCAAAACTACAGCAGTAAGTACAGAATCACACAGTTGGCCTTTGTTTGAGCAACATTGATGCTTTAATAAGAACAAAACCAAAAATGTAAGTATGTAACACAGAAAATTCAGAAAGAAGGCATATATTTTTGAGGTATAAAAAATTACAACCAAATTACAAAGTGAAGAAATTCACACAGTTCACACAGCTGGGGCCTTGTGGGAGCCAACATTGTTGCTATGCTCGTACATAATAAGATCAAAGCTTAAAATGTAAAACAGAAAATTTCAGAAAGACAGCATCTTTTTTTAGGTATAAAAATTACACCTAAATTACAGAGTGATGAGTCAAGTGAAGAATTCACACAGTTGGCCTTGTTTGCAAAAATGTGAGCTTGGTTATTGTATGTCGAGCCGAACACTAGCGTGCTCTAGCCGAGCTTTGTGTTTCGAGCTCGAGCTCGGCTCGACATACAATAACCAAGCTCGAGCTCGGTTCGAGCTCGGCTCGCTAAATACTCGTTTAGATCGAGCTCGACTCGAAAAAAATAAAAAAAATATAATAATTAAAAAATAAATTATTTTTATTTATTATATAGTAATTATTTTTATTTATTATCAAATTATCATGAGCATTAAAAATAAAAAAATATATAATAGTTAAAAAATATTAAAAATATAAATTAAATGTTGGTATTAAAAAATATTAAATATATAAATATATACACACATATATAATAATTAAAAAAAATTCGTGAACATGTTCGCGAACATGTTCGATTAAAAGGCTCGCGAACATGTTCCCGAGCTAGCTCGTTTGGTATCGAACTCGAACGTGTTCGCGAGCTTTTCGAGCCGAATATAGGTAAGCTCGAGCTCGGCTCGAAAAAATTATCGAGCTCGAGCTCGGCTCGATTAGTAAACAAACGAATTTCAAACGAACAATTTTCGAGCCGAGCTCCGAATAACTCACAAACCGTTTGGCTCGTGCACAGCCCTAGGCGAGACAGTGTATATATAGTAAGCGTGAGATTTAGATATTATATCAAATAAATTTGCAAGGATTAATTTTTTCTAGAAAAAAATATACTCCATATAAAATACCTAATTGCCATTCTCACAAAAGAGAAAAAAAGAAAAGAAAAAAAAGAAAAGAAAAAGAAATCCCTACCTAATTGGCAGGAAGCGATACCACATTAGATTTGCATTAGGCTTGGACCGGGCTACTAGGTTTGGGCTAATGGATATACACATGGGCCTATATAACCTAACAATTGACAGCCCAGGCCCAGCCTATCTTCCTAGAGTTTTATGTAAAATTTAGAGAAAATACACCTTTTTAGCCACATGAGATAGTAAAACACAAAAGTTGGCCACAAGTTTAATTTTCACAAATTATGGCAAACATTTGCCTTTTAGGTCGAAAATACCCTTACTTTTTACTTTACCCACCTACTTTTTCTCTCTCCTCATATTTGTATTTTTCTCTTCTCACGTGATTCTCTCTCCTCTCTATTTTTTCTGCCTTCACCTCAGATTTATCTCTCTTTAAGCTCAAGCTCATCTTTCTCGTTTTTTTTTTCTTCTCAGTTGGTTGGCGGCGGCGGTGCATTAATTAACGGTGACACGGCTACGTATTTATAGATCTGTGGAGGTATATTTTCGTAGAGCGGTGGCGGCGGTATATTTTTCTCTCTTTCAGGTCGATGAGCTCGAGCTCATCTTTCTCGTTTTTTCTTCTTTTCAGTTGGTTGTCGGCGGCGGTGGATTAATTCACGGCGATACGGCGGTCAATTTTCTAGATCTGCGGCGGCGTATTTATAGATCGGTGGCGGCGATACGGCGGCGAATCCTCTGAAATATTTGCCCACAACTGCTTCTGTAATTATTTGTAATTGTATGGAGGTAATTATACATTTAGATCTAGGTTTCTCATAAAGCTCATGAATTTACAGTTCGTCGAATTTTATATTTCTTACATTCGTTGGCATTCTTTGTTGTACGAATTGCATGTATTTCGTGCAATCTGATGGCACATGTGGTACGAATTTATATTAAATTCGTACCGAGGTGTGACACGCTGGTTACGAAATAAATGTAATTCGTACCATTCGCTAGATTCTAAACAGCATGCCACACTCTGATATGGTACACGGTACGAATATGTAAGGATCGTACCCAGACGATGATACTCTTGTTACGAATTGAAAGGATTTCGTGCAATCTGATGCAACATGGGGTACGAATTTATATTAAATTCATACCGAGGTGTTACACGCTGGTTACGAAATAAATGTAATTCGTACCATTAGCTAGATTCCAAACTGCATGCCACACTCTGATATGGTACATGGTACGAATATGTAAGGATCGTACCCAGACGATGATACTCTTGTTACGAATTGCAAGGATTTCGTGCAATCTGATGCAACATGGGGTACGAATTTATATTAAATTCGTACCGAGGTGTTACACGCTGGTTACGAAATAAATGTAATTCGTATCATTCGCTAGATTCCAAACTGCATGCCACACTCTGATATGGTACACGGTACGAATATGTAAGGATCGTACCCAGACGATGATACTCTTGTTACGAATTGCAAGGATTTCGTGCAATCTGATGCAACATGGGGTACGAATTTATATTAAATTCGTACCGAGGTGTTACACGCTGGTTACGAAATAAATGTAATTCGTACCATTCGCTAGATTCCAAACTGCATGCCACACTCGATATGGTACACGGTACGAATATGTAAGGATCGTACCCGTACGATGATACTCTTGTTACGAATTGCAAGGATTTCGTGCAATGCGATGCAACATGGGGTACGAATTTATATTAAATTCGTACCGAGGTGTTACACGCTGGTTACGAAATAAATGTAATTCGTACCATTCGCTAGATTCCAAACTGCATGCCACACTCTGATATGGTACATGGTACGAATATGTAAGGATCTTACACAGACGTTGACATTGTTGTTACGAATTACATGTATTTCGTGCAATCTGATGCCACGTGCGGTACGAATTTATATTAAATTCGTACCATATCGTGGTACAAAATGGGTGAATTTCGTACTGTGCTAACAAAGTTAGAACTTTTATATCACAGTACGAAATGGTTGAATTTCGTACCGTGTTGCCAAAGTTAGAACTTTTATATCGTGGTACGTAATCGTTGAATTTCGTACCGTGTTACCATAGTTAGAACTTTTAGATCGTGGTACGAAATGGTTTAATTTCGTACCGTGATATAAAGGTTCTAACTTTGGTAACACGGTACGAAATGGTTCAATTTCGTACCCATATCGTGGTACGAAATGGGTGATTTTCGTACCGTATTACCAAAGTTAGAACTTTTATATCGTGGTACGAAATGGTTGAATTTCATACCGTGTTACCAAAGTTAGAACTTTTATATCGTGCTACGAAATGATTGAATTTCGTATTGTGTTACCATAGTTAGAACTCTTAGATCGTGGTACGAAATGGTTGAATTTCGTACCGTGATAGTAGGTTCTAACTTTGATAACACGGTACGAAATGGTTCAATTTCGTACCCATATCGTGGTACGAAATGGGTGATTTTCGTACCGTATTACCAAAGTTAGAACTTTTATATCGTGGGACGAAATGGTTGAATTTTGTACCGTGATATTAGGTTCTAACTTTGCTAACACGGTACGAAATGATTCAATTTCGTACTCATATCGTGGTACGAAATGATTGAATTTCGTACCGTATTACCAAAAATAGAACTTTTATATCCCGGTACAAAATGGTTGAATTTCGTACCGATATTGTGGTACGAAATGTTTGAATTTCCTACTGTGTTACCAAAGTTAGAACTTTTATATCGTGCCGCGATATAAAGGTTCTAATTGAGGTAACACGGTACGAAATGGTTTAATTTCGTACCGATATAGGGTACGAAATGGTTGAATTTCGTACCGTGCAACTATGTTGAAGTTTTGTTAAGCTGGGTACGAAATGTTGTTTTTCGTACTGTGTTATAGAACGAAACATACATTTCGTACCTCGTAATATTCATACAATAATTTACATAATAGTTACAGAATAAATACAATACTTTTCTCAGATATTACAGCAAAATATACAACATCGTAATATCTACATAATATTAACATAGATTAAGCATATTACTAGCAAAATATATATAGTTTTTGTTCGACATACTAAAGTGCTTCTATAAGAATTGGAACAGGGGCTTCATCTGTGCTATGACCATAAATGGTCCTTGCAATATGGTCTCGATAAAGTTCCAGCTGCTTTTGGTCTTTCAAGCTCTTTGGCAATGGCTTCGTTGATAGAATTTGCTCGACGTACATCAATGCGTAGAGCCTACAATTCCCGCCGTCTTGCTGCTTGAATGTGTTATTGACTTTAGCAGGTGGAAAGCATAGCTCCCACTGGGCGTACTGTGGTGTGTCACGCTGATTACGAAATAACTGTAATTCGTACCCAGAAGTTGACACTATTGTTACGAATTGCATGTATTTCGTGCAAAGTGATGCCACATGCGGTACGAATTTATATGTAAATTCGTACCGAGGTGTGACACGCTGATTACGACATAACTGTAATTCGTACCCAGAAGTTGAAACTTATTCCGAAATTACATGTATTTCGTGCAAGCTGATGCCACATGCTGTCCAGAAACGTTTGAATGTATCCCGTCCAGCTCGCACATCATCAACTAGGAATTACGAATTACGAAATTCTTACTAAGTATCATGTAAGAATTTAACAGTTCGTAACAGGTTTCAAGTGATACGCTGGTAAGAACTATGAAATTCTTACTAATTACCATGTAAGAATTTCACATTTCGTACCAATAATCAAGCACCAAGGAATTTCACGCTGGTACGAAATAAGAAATTCTGGCCACTTCGTACCATTAATCAAGCACGAATATATCAAATAATGGTAAGAATTTCATATTTCTTACCAGGTTTTCAAGTGATAAGCTGGTAAGAATTATGAAATTCTTACTAATTATCATGTAAGAATTTCACATTTCGTACCAGGATTCAAGTGATACGCTGGTACGAATTACGAAATTCTTACTAAGTACCATGTAAGAATTTCATATTTCGTACTAATAACCAAGCACATAGAAATCATGGTACGAAATGTGAAATTCTTACCAAGTACCAGGTAAGAATTTACAATTCGTACCATTAACCAAGCACCAATATATCAAATAATGGTAAGAATTTCATATTTCGTACCAGGTTTTCAAGTGATAAGCTGGTAAGAATTATAAAATTCTTACTAATTACCATGTAAGAATTTCACATTTCGTACCAGGTTTCAAGTGATACGCTGGTACGAATTACGAAATTCTTACTAAGTATCATGTAAGAATTTTATATTTCGTACTAATAACCAAGCACATAGAAACCATGGTACGTATACTTAGTAAGAATTTTGTAATTCGTACCAGAATTTTATATTTCGTACTAATAACCAAGCACATAGAAACCATGGTACGTAATGTGAAATTCTTACCAAGTATCAGGTAAGAATTTACAATTCGTACCATTAACCAAGCACGAATATATCAAATCATGGTAAGAAGTTTGATATTCTTACCACGTATCATGTAAGAATTTCACGCTTCGTACAAATACTCAAGTACGAAGAACATATTCATACGAAACAATTCAATATTCAGGTAAGAAGTTTAACATTTCTTACCACTAAATCATTCCAGATCTACATTCAAAAACAAATCGTACGAAACCCGCGAAATCAAAAAATTCAAAACTTTTTTTCCAGATCTACATTCCAGATCTACAAAATTGATGAAATCTTACCAACAATTCACCAAAAGGATCGGTGATTCTCGATTCGTAGGGTTGTTCTTCTTCGTCCGTTCCAGATCTATCCGGTTCAGTGGTCGTTGGTTCTGCCGTTTCTTCCTCAGATCTCGCCGGCGATGTGGTCGGATTTTGTGCTTCTGGTTCTTGCGCCATGGATTCCGTTAGTATGCTTGCTTCTCGTGTATCAGTTGGCGCGCTGGTGGTCGCCGCTTCTCTGGAACGGTTTTCTTCTTTTTGCTTGCTCGAACCATGGTGGAGACGGTGTGGTGGTGGAGAATATATGTGTTGACAGTAGGCGGTTGCGGTGATGGAGGCGGCGCGGTGGTGGAGACGGCGCGGTGATGGAGGAGGCGCGGTTGCAGAAAACGGGGAGAGAGGAGAGAGAAGAGAGAGAATTTGTTTTGGACGATTTGAAAAAAAAAGTGAAATCTGAAAAGTTAAAAGTGACAACTAAAAAGTAACTTCCATCTACAAGAGGGGTATTTTCGACCAAAAAGGCAAATGTTTGCCATAATTTGTGAAAATTAAACTTGTGGCCAACATTTGTGTTTTACTATGTGTTTTGGCTATTCTAAGTTTTGCCTCTAAAATTTACTACTAGTTAACTACTATATGCAAAAATATCGTCACGTTTTTGCGGACTGTAATATTTTTAAAAAGAATTCATTTGCAGAAGTCAATGTTTTTTTGATTTATTGTTTAAATTAATTTGTGCATATTATTTTATAAAATACGACATAGAGGATTTTATTTTATTTGTATATACTCCTACAGTTCCACAAAAATAGATATAACCACAATTATATTACTTGCCGCGCGTATTGAATCTGTGATCAATGTTTCGTTCCCATATAATTAACTAGTGTATATCCCGTCGAAAATCGACAGCGAATTATATTATTAAAATAAAATATATTAATAAGGTTGTTTATTCGATTTTATTGTACTTTCTTTAACAAATATTTTTATTTTTATTATTATTTTGCAATATATAAACATGAACATTAAAAATAATTTAATATTATTTTAGAGTGATAATATTTCGATAATTGATCAAAAAGAGTGTTTCTTTAATTTTATTTCACTTTCTTTAGTTGCAAGAAATCAAACTATTTTTTTTTCATTATATACGAATTGTTGTGTACGTCTGATCATCTCGTCACAAAGTCAAATTTCGGGAATTATCTCTACATGTATATATATACAAATCCAAAAATTATAATTGAGAATACACATTTTCGAGATTTTTCTTTTATTTGCGTCAATTTAAAAATTTGTTAAAT
This sequence comes from Agastache rugosa, assembly GCA_031470985.1. NCBI lineage: Eukaryota > Viridiplantae > Streptophyta > Magnoliopsida > Lamiales > Lamiaceae > Agastache > Agastache rugosa. The sequence continues at coordinate 30,784,351 of CM062603.1, forward strand.
TAAACAAATTAATATTGACAACTTAATAATTGATCAAATTAAAATTGTCAGTAAAAATAAAACTATTTATTTGGCCAACAAATTAATTTGCCAAATTATATTGGTTGTGCAAAATAATTGCGGAATACAAAAATATACATGGATTGTGAGTATTTATCAGGTTCTCCAAGAGTGAAGTTTTATTAAGAATCAATGTGGAACGAAAAATTGATATTAAATATATATAGAGTAAATGAATAAAAATGCTCAAAATGAGGATTAAAGATAAATAAGAATAGTGAAAGGAGAGAGTGCCAGCCGCCACGTAGACATCGAATTAAGGAGAGGGATCGAATCCGCAATCGTTTTAATAATATATGGATGTCGATATTTAATACTCTATCTTCGTTATTATTACTTCACACTAACTAATTAATATGGGTCTTTAAGGAAAACATTCGATTAGGTGACTTGCAAGTTGCAAGTAGCTAAAAAGAAAATGAAAAGAAAATTTTATTAATTTAAGCCTGCTGATGAGTTGCGTTAACGCTAGCCATAAGCCTTCTGAGTTGGATCTAATTTTGAAACTAAAAGACGTGTTCTAGTGTGATTTATTTCTTCAATTCTGTGCATATAAACGGAAATATCACTCAACGCTCATTTTGAATAGCGGTACAAATTATTCTCATCATAAAAAATTAAAAAATTATAATCAAAAGTAGTCGAGGCAAGTTTTCTAATATTTGATACTGTGCGTAAAATTACCGCAGGAAGGCTGCTTCTAATAACAAACAAATGGTCTTGTATGATGCACAAAGAGTAAATTAATATGTAAATTAATAATGTCCTTTATTTAAAATTATGAGCTCGATCAATTATATAAATTTACGAGTATGAATTTGCCATCAAAACGCAATCAACTACACATACAATTATACCTTGTAGTCTTGTAGAGCATTCTGGACCAGTACTTAGAACCAAGTATTATTCATGAGCATTTATATCTCTATAAATCAAATAATCAATGCAAGCAATTGCTATTTACCAAATCACAAATTATTAATTAAATATTTCAAGAAATTGGGTCATAGCATGCACCACAATATCTATGTTATATAGACTTTGCAATGGCTAAAATGTAGCCTTTAAGTATTCACACGATGCTTCAGAAAAATGAATTCTAATTAACTAAGTCTTATTCTAATAAATTATAATGCATGCAGGAATTAATTATATAACTTTAATTTACAGTTTGAAACTGGATTAGTTGTGTTCTTGATTTATAAATCCCATGATCGATCATGTTCTTGAAAATATACTGTTAGCTAGGGTTTCGATTCTATTTTGCTTCTTTACCACACACTTTTGTTTATCCACTAATTAAAAAGATGGACATAAGCGATAGCTTCAGGCAAAAGTCTTCAATCTGGAGAAACAATGCCGGCCTGCAAATGTTCTCGAATTCATTGCGCGGCGAAGAAGATGATGAAGAAGCTCTGAAATGGGCAGCCCTAGAAAGGCTTCCGACGTTTGATCGTCTGAGGAGAGGTATTTTGGTCGGATCACAAGGCGATTTCGGAGAAATTGATGTACGGAATCTTGGATTTCAAGAAAGGAAAAACTTGGTTGATAGGCTGGTTAGGGTTGCTAGAGACGACAATGAGAAGTTCTTGTTGAAATTCAAGAATCGAATTGATATGTACGTATAAAATTGTATAGGGTAAATTACTGTTGTAAGGTTGGTCTGACAGAAAAGTTACAAATATGACATATGCCAAAATATCCGGGCTTTGGAAAATATGATGTGGAAGTCCGAACAAGTTTAAGATTTGGAAGAGACAACTACATCATATTTTCAAATTCGGAAATTTTGTTTTGTGCCATATATATATGCAACTTTCTTGAAAGGTCGATCAGAGTTTTCTCTTACATATTGTAAAGGTCATGCTATTTCTGCAACTCGGCCCAAAGATCGGGCCATGTATTGCAATTTACCTTTTTCGATTTTTTGGTTCCTGTTGTAGATTCTTATATATGTTTGCATGTTTCCTAGGGTGGGAATCGATGTGCCGACCATTGAAATCAGATTCGAGAACTTGAAGGTTGAAGCAGAAGCTTATACCGGCAGCAGAAGTTTGCCTACTTTGATCAACTTCTTTGTCAATATTTTTGAGGTAATAATATATAGTAACTTTCATAAATAATATAATAGGCCGGTTATTAGTTGCTGAAAATAACATAACGTTTACACGAATTTGTAATTTTGACATACATGACTCTAAAAGTGTTGTAATTATAATTAATCACATCTCCAATTTTTTTGATGATAAAATTGCGTCATTTCATCAGTGTCTTTTTCGGGTGAACATCGACTGACAAACTTTGCTGAAAAGAATTATGACGGTGTAACTGTAAAAAAAATTGAATTGTGATGTTGTAATTGCGACACTGTAAAAGTTAAGTGAAAATTGCAAATTTAAGTAAATGTTAATTATGTTATTTCGGACCTAAATAATATGACCAATACACAAAATTGAAATATTTTGATCTAACACGATCGTGGTTTTGATATCTGTAAGGAATTATCAAGTTATCTTCGTATTCTTCCCACTAGAAAGAAGCCGTTTTCGATCCTAAACGACGTCACCGGAATCTTGAAACCTGGCCGGTAAATTTTACCAAAAATGGCTGTAAATTTTCTTTTACGCGCGAAAACGAAATACAATTAATTCTGTGTTATTTCTTTGTTTGGTGTGTGTGTGTGTGTGTTTTTGTTGGCAGGATGACTCTTCTTTTAGGGCCTCCAAGTTCTGGAAAGACAACACTTTTGTTAGCTTTGGCTGGGATGCCTCATCCTGATACCAAGGTAATTAATTATAAACTTAACAGACTTTATACATGATTAATTATAGGTTTTATCCCGATATCTTTGACGTTTTTATAAAAAAATGTTTTTGACATTTACACGACATTTTCCATTTCTTTTTCAAATCTATCATCAAATCGATAATTTTTCTATTTCCATCGACGTGACCCTATACAAAATGGCCACCACATTCTAGTGCTACTGTGCTATTGGCTCAATGGCACCGAAAAATAACTGATAAATTTGAAATTAAAGGAAATGATGAGTCGAGTACTAAATTATTATTTCACAAAGATAAAAAAAATAATAAAAGAGCTTACAATTAGGATAGAATCTATCGTTATATCCCTTTATATTCTCCTCTTCTCTTCTGTCTTCTCTCTGTCGCGTCGTTTTCTTCTGCAAGTTCAAGGTAATTTTTTTTACTTTTCTTTATTAAATTATTTAATTAGATATTTTGCACATGTTAGTGTATTATTTTAATGTCAAGTTCAATATCTTGCAGCGTTTTCAATCAATAAGATTACGTAGAATGCAGTTACCACCACTTTATGGACCAAGTTTTATGTATATAATATTCAAGGATTTTTTATCGCTATTATTATTGTGATTTTTTGTGATATAATATATTAATATTTAACATAAATATATATACACACACAAATACATGAAACAGTAAAAGCTCCCACCAATATTTTTTCCTGCGTCCGCTCCTGTTTATTATTATATAATTATTTTATGTTTGATATATATATATATATATATATATATATTATTAAAATTTATCAATATTATGTGCAATGCACTTACCACTGGGTGTGAAAATACGTAAATTTTTTGGATGAACAGGTTTGTGGAAATGTAACATATAATGGACATGGAATGAGAGAATTTGTGGCTCAAAGAAGTGCAGCATACATAAGCCAAAACGATGTTCATCTAGGAGAAATGACTGTGAGAGAAACATTGGCATTTTCCGCAAGATGTCAAGGAGTAGGAAGCAATCTTGGTTAGTAATTGATCTTCCACTAGTTCGATATAAACTCGTTTTTTTTTTTTATCGATCGTGTTTCAATCTCGTATAATCATATTTGGTATTCATTATTACCGGAGCTACACTAAAAACATCATACTGTACTGATAATGTGCTTAATTCGAAATCAAACAAGGATTTATATAAAATATATATATATATATATATATATATATTTATTAATTGATGTTCTGCATGTGAAAATTCTGCAGAAATGCTGGCAGAGTTGTCAAGAAGAGAAAAGGAGGCAAATATAAGGCCTGATCCTGATCTGGATATTTACATGAAAGTAAGATTTTGCTTAAACCTTTTTGCACACACACACACACAATAATGAGTTTGCTCGAAATTTCATTTTTTAAGAACAAATTTCTTTCTACTCATTTTTTCCTTTTCCTACTCTTGTTGGCTGACATGATCAGAATTAACCCTAAATTTTACTGATAGTTCTAATAATTTGAATCTTGAATCTCATTTACTTCTGCTGCAGTTATTGTGATGCCAGCATTACATTTTTCCATTTCCTTGTCTGTGGATCTATATTTGATCCATGAAAATTAAAAGTTATGAAATATCATACATAATGGTACTTCTCTCACCATGTAGGCTGCCTATTTGAAAGGTCAAGAAGTAAGTATTGTGACAGATTATGTTCTTAAGGTAAAAAGATATTGATGTCTTTCGTGTTTACAAGCAATGCAGATTGAACAGATAATACATGCATATAACCTTACTTATATTTCCAGATACTGGGATTGGACATCTGTGCCGACACTGCAGTAGGAGATGACATGACTAGGGGGATATCAGGTGGACAGAAAAAACGTGTTACGATAGGTAAAACAGTTATCTTCGTTACAAGCAGAACTTCTTTATCAGCCTTCAAGTTGATTGTATAAATTTTCTCAAATATACAGGTGAGATGTTGGTTGGACCAGCAAAAGCTTTTTTCATGGATGAGATAACAACTGGGCTGGACAGTTCTACAGCTTACCAAGTGGTGAATTCTATAAGAGAATGTACTCATATTCTGAAAGGGACAGTTCTTATGTCACTCCTCCAGCCAGAACCAGAGACATATGAACTGTTTGATGACATTATGCTGATATCTGAAGGACAGATTGTTTATCAAGGCCCTCGTGAGCATGTCCTCGAGTTTTTCACATCCATGGGTTTCAAATGCCCGGATAGAAAGGGGGTGGCCGACTTCTTGCAAGAAGTAGGCATTGACATATAAAGCTGATAATGGCATAAATGAAATTTGGAACTTGTTAACTCCGAGTGCTAATTTCATTTTGTGCAGGTAACGTCAAAGAGAGATCAATGGCAGTATTGGGCAGATACTAGCAAGCTTTACAGGTTTGTTACAGTCAGGGAGTTTGCTGAATCATTCAGGTCATTTCATGTAGGGCAGAGGCTAGTGGCTGAGCTTGCAATTCCATTCGACAAAACTAAAAGCCATCCGGCTGCTTTGACAACTAAACATTATGGCGTGAGCAGAAAGGATATCCTCAAAGCTTGTGCCTCAAGAGAACTCTTAATAATGAAGAGGAACTCTTTTGTGTATATATTCAAGCTTTTCCAGGTCAGTGATTGCACATGGTGTTTTTAGCTTTTGTATGCAGTCATGTATTTATACTCATGATCTCTTCAATGGGGCTTCTTCAGCTTAGTTTCATGGCTGCCATAGCAACGTCACTCTTCTTCCGTACAGAAATGAGCCGAGACAACATCATAGATGGAAGGAAATTTTCTAGCGCATTATTCTTTGTTGCACAAACTGTCATGTATGGTGGACTGGCTGAGATAGTGATGAGCATTGTCAGGATGCCGGTTTTCTATAGGCAAAAGAATTTCTATTTTTTTCCTGCATGGGCTTATGCTCTTCCCCAGTGGATATTCTCCATTCCTGTTAATGTTCTTGAAGTAGCTGTGCTTACTGCTCTCACTTACTATGAAATCGGATTGGATCCAAACTTTGGAAGGTAATGTACTTAAAAGATTTCTACTGTTGAAGGCATGTCTCTTTCTTCTGGCCATAATGAGTACTAATATAGGATCTTTGCCTCAGATTTATCAAATATTACTTGCTGCTTTTAATTCTAATGCAAGTCGGGACTTCATTGTTTCGCTTGATTGGGGCGATTGGTAGGGATATGATCATTGCTTTTCTATATGGCTACTTCATATTACTCCTAGTTATTGTGCTGAGCGGCTTTGTCCTGCCTCGAGGTATTGAATGTGTTGGTCTTCCTCAATTATAATTCCCAAGGTGTTCCTCATTTTTAAAATTTTTCGTGAATACTTCACAGAGGCCATCAAGAAATGGTGGATATGGGGCTACTATATCTCACCACTGATGTATGCAGATAATGCAGTTACAGTGAATGAATTTACAAGTCATAGTTGGAGACATGTAAGTTTAGATATCCATTATAAGCTTGTAGGAATGTGATTTTGATTCTATATCAAACATATTCCATTGACATCGGGTTCCTGTTGCATCCCAAAGGTTTCCCCCGATACAAATGTATCGCTGGGAGTTGAGGTTTTGAAGTCTCAAGGTTACTTCTCGGGCTCGTATTGGTATTGGATAGGAGTTGGGGCATTAGTAGTGATGGTATTTCTATTTAACTCTTGTTACATTCTGGCTCTGACTTATCTTAATGGTTAGTACTCTAAACTTAATTTTATGCTTTCTCAGCATTTTAACTGAAAAACCTCATAAGTAATAGCTGTCATGTTTTTTTGCAGCTCTGGGAAAACCTCAAACCGTAATACCTGATGATGAGCATGAGGTTCTAACTGAAAAAAATGGTGAGTCATGGTTGCAGAAAATTATTCTAGAATTCAATTTTGCTGATGCAATAAACATTTCAAGTTTGAATTTGAAAATCTTTAATGAACTTTTCTTTTCATGTAAAATCTTATGTTTCTGCAGAGAGAAAAGACGAAAGGAAGAAGAGAGAAGTCGTTCTACCCTTTGAACCCCACTCCATAGCTTTTGATGATGTGAAGTACTCAGTTGACATGCCGCAGGTAACTGAAATCTCAATATCGAAGACCTTGAGAAAGTGCAAAAACACATACACACACACACACACTTGATGCAATTTCTTGAGACTAAAGAAATGATCATTAAAATGACTTGCAGGAAGTAAAGGATCAAGGTGCAACTGAAGACACATTGGTACTTCTGAAGGGTGTAAGTGGAGCGTTTAGGCCGGGTGTCCTCACTGCTCTAATGGGGGTTAGTGGGGCCGGTAAAACTACGCTTATGGATGTGCTGGCTGGTCGGAAAACAGGTGGTTATATTGAAGGAAATATTACAATCTCTGGTTATCCAAAGAAGCAGGAAACCTTTGCTCGGATTTCAGGATACTGTGAACAGAACGACATCCATTCTCCTTGTGTTACGGTTTATGAGTCCCTTATTTTCTCGGCTTGGCTCCGTTTGCCACCTCAAGTTAATTTTGAAACCAGAAAGGTCTGTCATTATATCAATTTTTTTTTCCTACTTAAGTACAGTAGCTGTTGAAATTGGAACAGAACAATGCTCCTAAGCTGCTGAAATTGAATCAGTTGCTATTCATGACAGGAGGTTCGTAACTCTAGTTTTTTGCTGTCTGTGTTTCAGCTGTTCGTCGAGAATGTGATGGAACTCGTTGAACTTACTCCAATAAGAGATGGACTAGTTGGGTTACCTGGGATCAGTGGTCTGTCAACCGAGCAGCGCAAGAGGCTAACAATAGCAGTCGAGCTGGTGGCAAATCCCTCCATCATATTCATGGACGAACCGACTTCAGGGCTTGATGCAAGAGCCGCTGCAATTGTGATGAGAACAGTGAGGAACACTGTGGAAACGGGAAGGACTGTGGTGTGCACCATCCATCAGCCTAGTATCGACATCTTTGAAGCTTTTGATGAGGCAGGATGCTGTCATGGATACATGGATTTTCTTTTCTTCATTTCTATACATTGTTTGATAAGATTGTTGGCTCATTCCATTTGCAGCTATTCTTGATGAAGCGCGGGGGACAAGAGATATATGTGGGGCCAGTTGGTCGACATTCTTGCAATTTGGTTCAGTTCTTTGAGGTGAGTCAGCATTATACAAATGAGAACATACTCCTACCATGAATATATGTTGATACTAAATTGTATTTCCGTTTTGATTATGTGACAAACAGGGAATCCCGGGAATCAAAGTGATCAGGGATGGCTATAATCCAGCAACTTGGATGCTGGAAGCAACATCTTCAGCCCAAGAACAGATTTTGGGGATTGATTTTGCTGATCATTACAAAAACTCGGAACTTTATAGGTCCGTTCGTGTTAACAAATAGTAGTTTTCAAACTTTACAGAACCTTAACTGAGACTCGTAGCATAACGCTGGAACAAAACTCAGGAATAACAAAGCTCTCATCAAAGAGCTAAGCACGCCCCGCCTGGGCACGAACGACCTGCATTTCCAAACCAAGTATTCTCAGCCTTTCTTCACTCAGTGCATTGCATGCTTATGGAAACAACATTGGTCGTACTGGCGCAATCCTATTTACTCTGCAGTAAGAATTGTATACACCACCTTCCTAGCCCTCATGTTTGGATCACTGTTCTGGGGTCTCGGTTCCAAAAGGTAAGCAGAGAAAAAAAAAACCTTTAGAGGGCGTTTACTTTATGTGATAAGACAGACCGATAGATAAAAATAGTATAGGTCAATCTACCATTTACTTTGATGGATTGATTACTTTTGAACTTGTTTGATCAATCTATCATATCACGCAAAGTAAACACCCCCTTAATGACGATTCCTTTCAACTGTTCAGTACTTGCTTCCTCATTTAGTCCTTGATAAGTTTTTTCTCAATTTGTTACATACCATTACACTTCAGGGACTCTTTCCAAGATATCATAAACGCTATGGGGTCAATGTATACTTCTGTCTTCTTTCTAGGGGTTCAAATTGCTACGTCAGTGCAGCCAGTGGTCGTGGTAGAAAGGACGGTCTTCTACCGCGAAAGGGCTGCAGGGTTGTACTCCGCCTTACCATATGCATTCGGACAGGTGATTAGGCAAAAGTTACATTCTAGTCTTTAACTGATATTGTCTTGGAATTACATAAAAATGACATTCATGCCACATTTGATCAACTTTGCAGGTAGCGGTAGAAATTCCGTACTGTTTTGCTCAGGCTGTCATATATGGAGTCATTGTGTATGCAATGATCGATTTCGACTGGACAGCTGCTAAATTCTTTTGGTTCATATATTTCATGTTCTTCACCCTGCTATACTTCGTGTTCTACGGCATGATGACCGTGGCCATGACTCCTAATCATCACATCGCCAACATTGTATCCTACGCGTTCTACGGAGTCTGGAACCTCTTCTCAGGTTTCATAGTTTCTAGACCGGTAAGTCATAACTGTGTCGTGACGAGAACATGGTAGAGGACACGAATGAAATAACGGAGTTCTTTTGTTTAACGACAGATGACACCGGTATGGTGGAGGTGGTATCACTGGGCGAACCCCGTGGCTTGGACCTTGTATGGTTTAGTATCTTCTCAGTTTGGAGATATGAAGGATCAGCTCGAACCGGGACTGTCGGTACGAGATTTTATAACAAGTTACTACGGATTCAGACACGATTTCGTCGGTGTTGCGGCAGCTGTTGTTGCTGGTTTTGGAGTTGTTTTCGCTGTTACATTTGCTTTTGCTATCAAGACATTCAATTTCCAAAGGAGATAGTTGTTTTTCGATGCCTCGTGTGGATGGCTTTTTCATAAAATCCAATTGGGACATCAATCGCAACATGGTATTGAGCACGATTGCAGCCAAAACTGTTTCATTTTTTTATCTCAACATCCAAGAAATGTATTAGGAATTCTAAAATTTTTAGTATACATTTTACCTTTGTCAAGGGAAAACATAGTAGTAAGTGATACATGAATAGTAGGATTCATTTCATCTGAGCAAATGAGCCAGCTTATAGCAATTATGACCAGCTTTTTGAATAAGACGAATTCACTTCAGTTTAATTCGATTAATTTGGTTTACAATTTTTTCGCAACCATTGGTTTCTCACATTTATGCAACATAATAAACATTAAACTGTAATCATGAAATAAATCAAGAATAAATTGCAAATGGAAAGCAATTAAAATTTCAATATGAAAACCCCGAACTTAGAAATTATAAAAGGCATAAAACCCTCATCTTATGTAATACCATCAACACTGAATCTAACCCCTTAGCTACAAGAAAACAGCCAATATCAATGTTATAAAATCAATACGTCGGACATGTACAGGAAAATCACTGAAAATTCACGGATATGAACGAAGTATCACAACAGATATTATAGTGAGATGATTAAAACTGAGGCGGGGACCGTCTCTTCACTCATAAGAGGGTGCAAGGCATTCATCAACCATATCAACGAGGTTAGGGTTTTCTAAAGCTGCTGCCACGCGTTCTTTGTCGTTCAGCTGTTTGTTTACTGCAGACGAGTAAAAATGATCTTTAGATTAAACAATTTTGAACAAGTAAAAAATATGCATTTACAGTTATAGAAACTAATTTTGAATGTGTCAAGAATTAAGTCAATGACAAAGAACATGGATTAGTCGAAACAAATCAGAATAGTAGTTCATGCTCCTTGGAGTGAACTACTAGCATTTTATCATTTTACTTCTTAAATTATTGTTTAGTTCTGAAAACAGCTAGCATTGATCGAATCAGATTGTGTGCTAACGGCATCCAGACCAGAGAAAGAGATATCATCTCTGAAGCAGATAGACATACAATTTTATACAGAGCAAGAGAAATGCCACAGGATGTATACTTTTGAAGACCTTTATCTCAGCCAGGCCAATGCACATACGAAAAACAAGACTCAAAATACATGGAGAGAGAGAGAGAGAGAGTACCTGCAGCTTCAGTGGCATGAGAACCAGGTGCCAGTCTAATATCAACCTGGGAACATAAAAATAGTAACACTATGATTACATGAATGATGAATAGAATCCTCCGAAAATCATGATGCTGATCAACAGATTATAAACAAAACATCAAAGTTCTAGAAGTTGAAATTACCATAAGTACAATAAGAGCATCATTTACTAATACTTAATCCCTTCATTTTTAGAATTACCAATATGATATTACAGGCATATTCTGAATGACCATTGCTCAAATTACTAACATTCATCAGTTTAGATTCCAAAATATACTTCACATGTGATTGTTGGATGCTTACCTTGAAACGTGATGGCAAAGAGCGCATGAGTTTGACCCGCAAGCATAAGCCAATTACTACTGCCATGCTGCAATGCTCTACTGTCGGAGTAAATGTGACCCTGAAACAGATAATAATATCTAATATAAACTACAATACTACATATCGACAACTGAATGGAAACACACAAAATGTACTTCTATTTTTATACCTTACGTGCTTGTCATCAACCTCGACTGCATCTTCCGTTATGACTTTCAACTCTTCCAAGGAATAAGGGTGCTCTGGATCTTTTATGTCTCTGATATGCTGTGATAACATTAAGGATACAAAACTCTAGCAACCAAAAGGGTCCACAACACTCATTTATTGTTGTGTAGTAAAACATAAAAGGGTTCTCATAACTAACAGATACTGAATAGATACTTTTCACGAATATGTAAAACAGTATAAAACATTCAAGGCTTTATATAACATAATTTTTTTAGTACTTTTCCCTCAGCATGTGTTTTGCTGCATAAATAGGCATGAAACAGAAATAGAGAGGAACATAAATATGAAGTGAATGCAGCCAATGGCAAGGATTGATAACTACAGGTTATGGCTCTCATCACCACAACCCCACACCCACCCTTCTTAGATATAATCATATAGAGAGAGAGATAGAGAGAGGGGAGCATGTTATGCCACTTCAAGCATCTGCTAAAGAGTATCTGGCATAAAAAAGGAAAGAGATTATTGTAATTGTCTGTAATAGACATGTGGTGGCAGTTCCCCATTTAATTTCTTATTTCTGTTTCAAACAGATTCTTTGGAATAGACATGTGGTGGCAGTTCACCATTTAATTTCTTATTTCCGTTTCAAACAGATCTAAGAATCTATAAGACACATCACAGATTTTTCCATTCAATAAGAATAACATAATAAAGAAATCATTGTCGAGTAGAATAACGTGCTTATGGAGCTTTCTAAAATGCAAATAGATAGATATTATACGTACAGCACACAGAAGTATAAGCAAAAAACTTTTGCCACCATCCATATGAATATGCAATGGAAAAGACCATGTGTAAGTGTAACAGGATGGTTAGAAGAAAAATTGTCAATGTCATCATACCAAAAAGAAAGAGATCTAACACGTATAAAAGGATATCAAAAATTTCTAGCTGGTCAATCGTCTCAACCGCATATTCATCCACATCACCTGGTGCACTTCGAGTTCGACGCTCCTTTTTTTCATAGACAACAGGATTTGCATTTATCAATCCTGACACCATATTGGCTACTCAACCTGAATCACAGTTAAATTAGGTAAAGAATAAACAGCAGTGAATGAACTTAGTACAAAACCTCACATTTCCTCACATAACCCTTGTACAGAATACAAATTCTCCCAATAACTAGCTGTTTTATCTGCATTTTTCATTTTAAAAAATTAATTACCAACTTCTATCACACATGTTGATTCCTTACAACAAAATAGGCTTAATTAATTTCTTTAGCCATCACGAAAACACTATGAATAAGTATAATGGTGAGTATTTATACCAATCTGTTTACATTTACTGAAAGCAATACAAGTATAAATTCCTATAAAGCATCGCAACTGTGACAAGTCATCTTGATCAAAAAGTCGCTGCTAGAAAACATCCTATACGGCTATACCATAATGACACACTCGCTCCAGACTTCATCACAATTAAAAAACATAAAATTTGGAACTTCCTAAACAGCACTCAACAAGAACTTTGAGAAAACTCAATAGTCTTTATCTCCATAAAACTAGTGGTATGAACCAGCCAACCGAAACGAATATAGGTTCGAGCTTGACTTGTTTGAAGTTTTATGAGCTCAAGCTTCCATAGCAAAGCTCAAACCCTGACATGTTTGGATTTCTATGAGCTAGAAATCGGCTAAAGAAAGACTCTAAAACAGTTCATTTAGTTAGTTGAACGAACCAAATGAGCATGTTTAATCATAAAAGAGTCCGAATCAATTATTTCAGCCCAACTTGAAAAAAATTCGTTAAGTAAGTATAACGAACCGAAGCAAATATTCAACTACACATGATATCCATGCTACGAATGTCTCGATTCATTTATTTTTTGCTTGCATAATTCAGATTAAGCAAAACCTACGAGGAAATATCCTTATACGCCTCAAAACATTGAACAATTTACCATTAGGGTTTACCATTTAATAGCTAATCAGTAATTACATCTTAGAAACGTTGGAAATTAAATACACAAATAGGAGTATGTGACTAAATGATCACCGTACGACAGCTTGAGCAGTGGTCGTTCGATTGAAGTGAGAAGAGAGATGAATCTGCGACAATCGCTGAACGTTCCAGTTATTCAATATTTGACCGAGCGCAGGGGAGAGATTGTCGGTGGTGTAAGGGAAGAAGATGGCGGCGGCGGCGGCGGCTGACCGACGGTGAGTGAGGGGGGAAGGCGGCAAAAGGAGACGGAGGCCGCTGTTTTTTTCTGGGAAAGGATGAATAAATTAGTATCATAAATATAAATATATCTAAACTCAAAAAATAAATCTCTGTCCTCTTTTTTTCGTTTATCCGCCCTCGACGGCTTGACATCCAATTAACCTAATCAATTTTAAATCCTTAAGGTTAATTATTTTTTATTATAATTTAATAATAAAAAATATTATTAATTCCTTTATAAATTCAATAATTTAAATATGTTCATCTATCATTAAAATTTAATAAATTTTAATTAATAATTTATTTTAGCATGCTATTGTCTACGGTGGATTATGCCCTCTAATATAAAGATGTCACACAAATATTTTAGATCAATAATACTAAATTATAATATTACATTATAATATATATGAGTTATAATAGTTCATCATATTAAGATGCGACATTATTTAGTACTACATAAGACAATGATAATTGGAATATTAATATGTAACATGATACTATAATACTTATTTAAAATAATAATAATAAATATTAATGTTAAATTTTAATGAGACAAAACTAAAAGGTGTTATTCAATGATAAATCACAAATATTAAATTGTGATGTCATATTATAGAATATACTACTAACAAATAATGACATAACAATACTATGGCATATAATTTAATAAATTCGTGGTTTTATTTTAAGCTGCCAACTATAAATTTAATAAATAAAAATTTGTTCGATATGTCATTTAATGAAAAAACTAAATAATATAATTAAATAAGAACTTGATGATATAAAATCTCATTACAGTGGGAAATAATTAAATAAACAAACAATTCAAAGATGAGAGAAAAGGTTAAAAATAAAGAAAAAGAAGGCAATAACGAAAGAGTTCGCGTTGCCTTGACTTGAACTCTACACTTCTCTCAAACTTGATCGCTAACCAGTTCTTGTTTCACTTTCGCTTGCTAAAATCCTCACCAACCAAAGATCTTCAACTTCAAACACACCTTTTATTTTTCCTTTTAAACTCATTTGTTCAAGAAAATGAGTTCACTTCTCCAACAACGAGGAGTGTAGAAAATCTTGTCCTTTTTCTTCAAACTGTCCCTTAATCCGTGGTAAGTCTTGCAATCTCGCAATTTACCAGCATTTTGTTTCTAGGTCGAATCCGGAATCTCTATTGGGATGTTCAAGATTTGATTTTGTATATAGTAGGAAATTGAATTTTCTTGAAAACAAAATCCCCCCCCCCCCTCCCTTTTTTCTGTGGTGTTAATTGATTAATACCTGTGAACATGATGCGTTATGCTGCTGCATCTTGGATTCTTCTTGAGCTATGGATGATTTTATGTTTTGGTTTTGCTAATTCATACTATACGAATAATGGGAATTTTGAAGTTAGAGGAAGTAAGCATTCTGTGAGCTACAATTATGACAGGATTAGTGAAGTAAATAAAGCTTGTGCATCTATATTAAAATCTGCTTCTGTATTGAAACCTGATGATAGTCGGTTGTATACAATCAAAGAGGAGCTTTCTTTCTTGAATGGAAATTGGTGGCAAGAATTGAATGGGGGAGGTGCTCCATTGATGCCATTTGATGATAGGGAGCTTTCACTTAGTTCTAGTGATCTTCGATCCCCGATAAACTTGGTTTCCTTTTGGGTTACTGATGTTGATCGCGGCCATCATTCCAAGAACTCGATTTTTGTAAGTGGGATTTTGCAAATGGGCATAACTCTTGAAGGTTTGTTCTCAGAAAAACCATTTGAAGGAAGCCCTCGGTTTGATATATGGCCCGGTCACTCACAGCTCTCTATTATTTTGCAAGGGATTTACACTGAATCAGAGGAAAATCATGAGGAGAGAGTAATGTGTTTGTTGGGGAGTGCAGTGTTGCCTTCTCGTCAGCCTGATTCGGGTGATCCTTGGGGGTGGCTCAAGGAGTCTGGTTACACTAATCAGCCACTTCTCACACAAGATGATCAGATTGTGCTCGTGCTCCGTTATCCAAAGATGGTGACCTTGAGAAGCAGAGCAGTCCATGGAAGCATGAAAAGTTTGAATCCAAAGTCAAACCTCAAGTACTTTGATGAAGTTCACATGTCTTCTTGGTTAAGATCTTCTGCAAATTACCAATTTAATTCTGAGAATCTCGTCTCAAAAGCTTGTGATCCTTATCCATACAAAGATGGCTTGGTTAATGGTGATATTGATGTGTATAAAGGGCTTGACTTTTGTGACATACTCGAGAGGTTCACGCACCAAGAAGCTTTGACCATCGTGCCAAACTGGAAGTGCAATGGCACCGATGAGTTCTGCAGTAGGTTAGGTCCGTTTTTGTCGGATAAGGAGATCAATGCTACAGACGGGAGCTTCAAAAAAGTCAAGCTTGTTCTTCAGGATGTCCGCTGTGAGAATATGACTTCAAAAGACAACAGTTGGTTTACAAGAGTGTCGTCTGTTTTTAGAGCTGTTCCTCCTTCCGAGAATCGTTTCACTGCAGCACAGAGGACCGGGCTTGGTAGTATGACTCTTTCTGCTGAAGGGATCTGGCAGTCTTCAAGTGGACAGCTTTGCATGATTGGTTGCTCTGACGGTAGTGGCTGTGATACTCGCATTTGCTTGTATGTTCCTCTCTCGTTTTCCATAAAACAGCGTAGCATACTTCTTGGTACTATGTCGAGCATTGATATCTCTCACTCATCGTATTTCCCTCTAGCATTTGAGAAGCTAGTCCGTCCTGCTGAGTTATGGAATCAGTTCACTGCTTCTCATCCATATTACAAATACTCTAAGATTGATGCTGCTGGTGCTGTCCTCGAGAGAGACGAGCCTTTCAACTTTGGGACTGTAATCAAGAAGTCACTCTTGAAGTTTCCAAAGATAGAAGACATGGGAAATTTTCATTATAGTCTCTCTCTTTTAGCTGAGGATCTTACCCTTCACATAACTGCTGTACCCGATCCATTTCCTAAATCCTTTATCGCGAAAGCTGACTTGGAGATGGAGATTCTGTCGCTTGGCCCTTTGTTCGGGCGTTATTGGCCTGAAGCTTCAACCTTACAGAACGAAAACACGGTCTCTGACAAAGGCGAATACACAGAAAACCAACTCCTCCTCAATGTTTCCGGCCAGCTTAATCTTGTTGGAAACCAGTATTCCAACCTCTCTTCACTATTTGTGGAGGGGATTTATGATCCACACGTTGGAAAGATGTATCTAGTTGGTTGCAGAGATGTTCGAGCCTCGTGGAAGACCTTATACGAAAGCATGGACCTTGAAGCTGGGCTGGATTGTTTAGTTGAAGTGATTGTTTCATATCCCCCGACTACAGCCCGGTGGCTGGTCAATCCGACTGCCAGGATTTCGATCACTAGCCATCGGAATGAAGACGATCCACTCTACTTCATTCCAGTAAAGCTCCAAACAGTTCCCATTATGTATAGAAGGCAGCGTGAAGACATTATTTCGCGTAGAGGCGTGGAAGGAATCCTCCGCATTTTGACACTCTCCGTTGCGATTGCTTGCATTTTAAGCCAACTGTTTTACGTTAGAGATAACATGGAATCTGTTCCCTATGTATCTCTTGTGATGCTGGGAGTACAAGCTCTAGGGTACTGCTTTCCTCTGATTACAGGTGCCGAAGCGCTTTTGAAGAAAGCTTCAACAGAGTTCAGTGAAGATCAATCGAGCGACCTGCAGAGTAGTCAATGGCTGCACGTAATCGACTACACTG
Organism: Agastache rugosa; assembly: GCA_031470985.1. Taxonomy (NCBI): domain Eukaryota; kingdom Viridiplantae; phylum Streptophyta; class Magnoliopsida; order Lamiales; family Lamiaceae; genus Agastache; species Agastache rugosa. The sequence continues at coordinate 30,801,644 of CM062603.1, forward strand.
TGAAGATTCTAGTGCTGGTAGCATTTTCAGCAACTCTGAGGCTCTCCCAGAAGGTGTGGAAATCGCGTATCAGATTGCAGACACGCGCCCCTCTTGAGCCTCACCGTGTTCCAAGTGACAAGAAGGTACTTTTCACGACCTTGAGCCTGCACGTTGTTGGATATATCGTTGCTCTCATCGTGCACTATGTGAGCACGAGCTACAAACCTCTTCAGACAGCGCGTTTTGTTGATTCTACTGGCTATTCGCATGTGATACGCGAATGGGAGACTGAACTGGAGGAGTACCTCGGCCTCGTTCAGGATTTCTTCCTCCTCCCTCAGGTCATTGCTAACTTGATGTGGAGAATCCACGTCGAGCCTCTCAGGAAACTGTATTATGTCGGGATAACTGCAGTCCGGCTTCTTCCTCACGTGTACGATTACATCACATCACCTATACCGAATCCTTACTTCTCGGAGGAGTATGAATTTGTGAATCCTCGCATGGATTTCTATTCCAAGTTTGGTGATATTGCGATACCATTAATCGCGATTCTTCTAGCGGTTGCTGTTTATATTCAGCAGAGATGGAATTATGAGAAGCTGAGTCAAACACTTAGATTGGGAAAAGCAAAGTTTCTGCCTTTGGGTTCCAAAGTATATGAGAGATTGCCCTCTGCATCTTGTGAGGCTGAGCTTTCTTCTGGTGTTAGCAAGAACTCGACGTGTGACGAAGGACGCGATGCGGCGCAGAATTATCAAGATTAGCAGGTGAGTTTTTACATGTAGCTTAAGAGCACCACCAGATAATGTCAAATTTGGTATTTATGGATAGTCTTATAATGTGCTTTATAAGTTAGAACTCATTTAACATGCAGTTGATGATTTTTGTTGTGTTAATTAAAAAGTATAATGGTTGTTGTTTAGTAGAACCTTTCACCACAGTGGATTTGGATGTAACTATGAATACGCAGTGGTTGCTAAGAAGAGATTCACCAAAGCAAAAGACAGGTGCAACCGTGCAGTGTATATATGTGATTTTTTTTTTTTTGGATATGCATTTTGGATCATAGAGTTTGAGAGAGAGAGAGGAAGGAGGGGGTGCATAGATTATTAGATAAATCTAACATTTCAAACAGACAAGCATCTAGAAGCATATGAATTGATTATCATAGGAAGAATTAATAAATAAAAAACTATGATTAATGATTTAATTTAGTGTTAATAAATTAATGTATACAAATAATTATGGAGTTGAAAATAATAATTTAGTTGTATGGAATAATATAATAAGTTGAGGTCAAATATATATGGTGACTTTATATATGGTGACTTTTAAGGATTATTGACTCACGTGTTCACCTATGCGGTATTGCCACATCAACGATGGATATATCAACGGTTCTCTCCCTCTCTCCATCTACAGAACTATTTAAGAGTTTCGCGAATAGTTTTATAAGAGTAAAACTATTGTGAATATTACTCCCTCCTATTCAAAATGTAAGTCTTTTTAGGCTTTTATAACTTTTGCAAAATATATGTCATTCTAGCATTTTTTTCACCTTCAAAATCCATAATTACCCCTAATTAACTCACCTCCAAACTCACATTTTTACTATTCACTAATTTCAATTCATAATTTATCAAGGTTAAATTTGATAAAAATAAATTTCCTTAATTTGTGTGCACAACTCTAAAAAGACTTACATTTTGAATAGGAGTGAGTATTAAGGTTTTTATTCTAATTACCAATAATCTATTAATTTGATAACAAAAATTGCCTCATTTTGTTTTCTAATAATCAACCAATTAAAAAGAGATCAAATACAAATGAACATTAAAGTGAGAAATAGAAATAGATTTGGACCACTGATCCTGGTATGATCTACTATCTAAATTAATGGATGAAATCAAAGTATAAGCTCTGTCTACTCGTATACGTTAGTGGATGAATGGTGAGTTTGTGACCAAATATTACAACTAATTCAAATTTGACCAATATTTTTTATTTAAGTCAAACTTATCGTATAGAATTTTCCCTGCAGGGTTTGCCTTTTCTTTGCAGCCAATATTATATTAATGCAAAATATTTTCAAACACATATATCATCGATAGTGACGTAGAAGAAGACCCGGCTCACCGATTCATATATCCACAAACTAATTAATAAAATAAAGATTATTACGCCTCAATAACAACGATTTCATCTTATAAAAACCATATATGCACATGCAAACTTTCTCAAACCAATCTTTTATTCCTCATCTCAAATCCTCCAAAAACAAACACTTTCAAAATCAAAAGAAAAGAAAAATTAATTTATAATGGGTTCCATAACTGCCCCTGAGCTTATGGTAGTAGATTTCAACAATGAAGAAATGAAGGCAGGTTCAAATTATTGGATATCTGCCTCCAAAGACATAAGAAATGCCCTTGAAAACCATGGTTGTTTTGTAGCATTATATGACAAGATTTCACCACAGCTAAAGAAATCCATCTTCAAAGCAGCTGATGACCTCTTTGCTCTTCCCACTGAAATCAAAGTCCAAAACATCAATGAAAAGCCCTACCATGGCTATGTGGGTCAAATTCCCATGGTGCCCCTCTATGAAGGCTTAGGCATCGACTACGCCACCACTCTTGAAGGAGCTCAAAATTTCACCAATCTCATGTGGCCTCAGGGAAATCAATCTTTCTGGTACGTAAGTACGAGCTTCTAGATGAGGTGGTCGTTTAACTATACATATTACTTTTATTTTTTTATCATGGTAATTTTTTTTTTCTTTTCAACTATTTTGCTAGTGAGACTGCGATGAGCTATGCTAAGATGGTGGCGGAGTTAGAAAGAATGGTGATCAAGATGTTGTTTGAGAGCTATGGTGTGGACAAGTACGTGGAGTCGCATGTTGATGCAACGACTTATCTTCTTCGATTCTCAAAGTATCGGCCTCCTAGTCACGAGGATGAGAATCTCTTGGCGTTTCCGTCCCACACGGACAAGAGCTTCATCACCATACTTCATCAAAACCACATCTCCGGCCTCGAAACTAGGGTTAGAGACGGGGACTGGATTAATGTCCAGTTCCCGCCTTCCTCTTTCGTTGTCATGGCCGGAGATGCTTGCAAGGTTATAAATATCATCATGTAATTTAACATAATGCATCATCTTTCATGCAAATTTTCTAATATATTCCATATATGTATATATATAAATATAATAATTGTGATGTTTATTTAATTTGGTAATTAATTAGGCATGGAGTAACGATAGGGTGCTTTCTCCCACACACAAAGTGACCGTGGACAGCAAAGCAAAGGAAACAAGATACACAGTTGGACTATTTTCATTCCTTAACAAGATTGTGGAAACTCCAGAGGAGTTGGTTGATGATGATCATCCTTTGAAATTCAAGCCCTTCGATCAGGTTGATCTGTTGAAGTTTCTCCAGAAAGATCAAGGCAAACAATCACCGAGTCTACTCGAAGATTTCGATGCTACTGTTTGAATTATGCATGTCAATTAGAGCTGTCAAAACTAGCCCCGCCCAATATGCTCATTTGGCCCGTGGGCTCAGGTTGGCCCAATAACTTTGACAGCTATACTTGTTGGAATAATATAATGGTGTGCAAGTCCTTTGTATAAATGGTGGTTCATATATATACTAGTGATTGTTGTGTGTGTTGTAAGCAATTATGGTTTTTATAATAATAAAAAAACGGAATATTTCTTTTTTTCTTTTTTTAACTTGGGGAAAGAGAAAGGGGTGGGATTCGAACACTAAACCTCACTGCTTACAGAATGAAATATGCACCGCTTGGATGTCCATGAACACTAACTGAAAACGGCCGGGAATGAGTACCCATGGTCCTAATCAGCGAAATAATCAAAACCGTAACGAAGTTCATAAAAATAGTTAATTGTAATAATACATTTTTATCCGAATTTATAATTTATGTTCAAGAATTTTAAAATGTTGCATTAATTGCACCGCCACCTTTTAACTTGTTGCAATTAGAACATCCCAATTTTTACCAATGATGCAGAACATTACATCTTTTAAACATAAAAAATAGATATATTATGAACCTTAAAAATTATGAGTATATGACATACAATCGTTGCTGAAAATATTAAATTTGTTGTTTTGAAACATGGTTATATAAATGGTACACTTTTCTCTTTCGTTTGTTCCACCCAAGTGATCCATTTCCTTTTATGGAAACCACCTCCTCTCAAATAAAGGTGTGAGCTCCACCACTTCTCCTTTAAATTACCTTTCTTCTTAATTCTCATGTCCAAAATTATGAAACGTCCCACTTATTGTATAACGGAGGGAGTATTAGTGTAAATTTGTGGGTGTGACATATAGTCCCATTAGTACGTCCCATGCATACCAACAGGCCTCGTCTCAGCATATGGGCCAAGATGAAAGATTGGGCCTCCATTGTCGGAGATAGGTCAGTCCAATCCCTTTTTTATTTTATTTTATTTTATTTTTTGTGTGGGTATATGATTCTATCAAAACTCTATTTTTGTTGATATATATAGCTTCTTATTTAATAAAATAATAAAAATATTAATAAATCATACTTTTTTTTACCCGAAAAGAGCAGTAGATATTGAACCTATTACGGACAAGATCAATAACTACTACTTGAATGTCCGAAGGGATTTACTAAAACCCCACTTTAAAAAAAGATAAACACTACGATACGCATGCGATGAAACGTTAACATCACATGGAAATTTTAAGATTGAAAAAATGAGGCCGCGTTGTGATCTTTATATTTTTTAGGGAAAATGTGCAAATACCCTCCTCATGTTGGCAGCGCTAGGCAAATATCCCCTTGAACTTTGTTTAGGTGTAAATTCACCATTTCCTAAAGTTTTCAGGTGCAATTAACCCCTCGCCGTGATGGAAACGACATTTCCGTTAGCAAAAATTTTTTTTGATTTATTTTTATTCTTGTGGGACCCTCACAATTCCCAATGGTTATATACTACATAATTGGTGCTAAAAGCTCAAATTAGGAAACAAATTATTTCGAACTCTAGCTCACAACTATCAAAATTCAGGTGAGGTTCTTCGATGATTTGCACGAAAAAGGGTGACGAACCACTTGAAGAAGATGAGATCATCAATATCAACAACAAATAGTTGGCTTGGATTGCAAATTATTGGAGAACTTCGCCTGAGTTTTGATAGTTGTGAGCTAGGATTCGAAATAAATTTTTTTTCTAATTTGAGCTTATAGCACCAATTAATTCTTGGGAAATGTAAGGGTCCCACAAGAATAAAAATGAATCAATTTTTTTTTTTTTTGCCAACGGAAGTGTTAGTTCCATCACGACGAGGGGGTAATTGCACCCGAAAACTTTAGGAAATGATGGATTTGCACCTAAACAAAGTCCAGAGGGTATTTGCCTAGCACTGCCAACATGAGGGGGGTATTTGCACCTTTTCCCTATTTTTCATAGAACACACAAAGAGAAGGGTAAAATTACAAAATGCACCAACCGTGACAGACAAAAGAGATGAGATATGATGTAGATTTACATATCTACTTAAAAACTTCATGTTGTTTTTATTCTATCTATTTAAAAACTTCGTTTTGTTTTTATTCTAATATAATGACTAGTCATCTACTTTAATTATGCCATAATTGCCTTTTCAATTATCTTTTCTGATAATTAATCGACCAATAGAAATAAGTTGTAGTTTCTAGTTATAAATAAGTCGGAGAAGGTTGCATAAGGAAACAACATAACTGTTTCTCGAAACTGATCGGAATCTCTCTCTCTCTCTCATACACACACACACATACATGGGCTCGCACGCAGCACACAAACTTGCTGTGATTGAATTCACAGACAAAAACACAAACCCTGAGACAGAATCATGGTCCTTGACGAGCAAAAAGGTAGTTGATGCTCTAGAAGAATATGGTTGTTTTGTAGCAGTGTACGACAAAATCACCCAAGAAATACACAATAAAGTTTTCAAATCCTTGCAACAAGTATTTGATCTCCCAACTGAAACCAAAGTCCAAAACAAATCCTCTAAGCCCCTTTATGGCTACGTCGGCCAAATTCCGTTCCTCCCTCTCTACGAAAGTATGGGCATCGACGACGCCCATACCCTCGAAGGCATTCAAAATTTCTCTAACGTTATGTGGCCTAATGGAAACCACACTTTCTGGTAAATTAATTTCTTCCTCTTCACATTCCAAATTATTGGGATAATGGTTTTAACAGTAAGACACGAAATAAAATATTGGGTGGCAGTATCCCATGCAATTAATTATATGAGATGTTACACAAGCATGCATGTTTTGCTTATTTAATTTACTACTAATATATATATGCATGCCTTTTAATTTTGGCGTAAATTTGTGATTAATTGTTTCAGTGAAGATGTAAATGTGTACACAAAGTTAGCGGCGGAGCTGGAGCAGATAGTGGTGAAAATGGTGTTTGAGAGCTATGGTGTGGGAAAAGGCTATGAATCGTACGTGGGATCTGCTAACTACCTCTGCAGAGTGATGAAGTACAGAGAGCCTAAAATTAATGAAAATAAAATGGCATTTGTGGCCCACACAGACAAGAGTTTTATGTCAACTGTCCATCAAAATGGAGTTGATGGTCTGGAGATTCGAGCTGAAGATGGTGAGTGGTTCGGCGTTCACCACCTCTCTCCCTCCTCCGTCGTCGTCATGGCTGGTGATGCAATTATGGTCAGTTAATCTCATTCACATGCATTTCGTACATGATACAAAGATTAATAGGTCAGATTGGCTCCGAGTTCGTGCAAGGATAAAGTTTTCATTTGATAGATCCCCTCCTTTTGCATAATAAGTACTAGTATTTGTTTCTTTTTTATTTAACTGCAAATTAATGAAGTATTTTACTAATCATACCTCAAACTGAAAATTGATAAAATTGCTGAAGTGAAAAGTGTAATTTATTAATTTTAAATAGTTCATCTATAATAATTAATAAGCACTTACTTGCTTCAATAATGTGCATGCATGGTTGTTACACACTTTAATTTAGTAATTTGTTTTGGGGTAGGCATGGAGCAATAACAGGATAAAATCCGCCCATCACAAAGTTACAATGGAAGGAAGTGAAGCAAGGTACTCCATTGCCCAGTTCTCATTCTTGGAGAAAAATATGGTGCAGACGCCCAATGAGTTTGTGGACGACGATCATCCTCTCCGGTACAACCCATTTGATCACCTCAAATATCTTGATTTTTTCAGCCAAGAAGAGAACAGAAGGCTGGAGTCTGCTATCAAAACCTATTGTGGCGTTTGACTATTAATGGGGCGGACGCAAAAAAAAAAAAAAAAAAAAAAAAGGGCGGCTCCGGCTCTCCTATATATCTTCCCCTTTTCCAATTTATGCCTTCTTCGTTATTTTAAGTTCACAGTTTCCTCCGATGTTGTGTACTACATGTGTGTGTGTGTTTTTACAAGTGTATCTCATGTATTATTGAGTTATTTTACATTAGTGCTTTGTTGTATTAATTTTAGGTGAAAGATTGGAAAATAAAGTAAGGTGTGTATTAGTTAATTTCCATTGTTGGTTGACAAGTGATTAATAATTAATTGTATTAATTTGTGAGAAAATTGCTGTAATTGATGTCGGGAATAATAAAATGAGAAAATTACTTTCTTGCACCAAAAATTTGGCACAATCTTCAGAAATAGAACACAGTCACGATTGTAAGATTTGGTTTATATTTGTGCATAATAAACATTTAATTCTTCTAAAAAAAACATTTAATTAAGTACTTTAAGTAGAAGAAGTAAATTTTCTTTTTGAGGGAAGAGAAGAAGTAAAATTTAATTTCCTTGAAAACTGTTACTTTTGCTCGGTCAAATATAGGGGTGGAAAAAATTACCGAAATTGCCGTATACCGCACTTATCGTACCGAAAAAATACCGAAAGTTTCGGTATACCGAAATTTTCGGTACGGTATCATACCGTACCGACTATATTTGATACAATAACAATATGAATTTTCTTATACCGGCGGTATACCGTACCGTACCGAAGACTCGGTATATACCTTAAAGTCGGTATATGCCGTAAATTCGGTATGTAACGAGATTCGGTATGTATTAAATTTACGGTATATACCGAATTACCGTACCATATATCTAATATATTAAATTAATTATAATTATTATAATTTTTAAATTTGACATTAAATTAATATTTTGGTTCGGTAGGATATATATTATTCGGTATACCGTAAAAGTTCGATATACCGAATAGTGGTACGTTATACCGTAAAAGTTCGGTATACCGAATAGTGGTACGGTATATCAAAAAAATGGTACGGTAACGGTATCATACGTGGTCGATACCGAATTTTCGGTATATCAATTTTCGGTATACCGAACAGAACGGTACAATAACGGTATAAAATTTTTCATGCCGAAATTTTCGGTACGGTATACGGTATGACGAAAAAATTTCGGTATACCGTACCGAACCACCCCTAGTCAAATATCAGATTTTGTCGAAAAGTATTTCTTTTTTTACTTTAAAATTAGTAATAAAGAGTAATTACATATTGTTGATCCTGTAAAGTACTTTATTTCTCCAAAGAAGTCATTCTCATAAATTCAATCTCATGGACCGTATATAACAAGATATTCAATAATTTTTTTTTTTGAGAAACGATATTCAATAAAATTAATTATAATTCAAGGGATAAGGTACAAAAATATCTTCGAAATTTATATGGAGGAGCAAAAATATCCTTGAACTATGTTTAGATGCACCAAATTCAAAAGTTTTCAAGAATATTAAGATTTCTGTTAGACATCTTTAAACAAATTCGGATTGATTAAAATAGATTTTAGGGAAGAAAAAGAGTAAAATTAATAATCAAGAAAAGGAGAAAACGAATTGGGTGCGCACGCCATGAACTTGAGGATCTTTTTTTTCTTGGTCGTCATCGTCATTTTCTTTTTTTATATCGTGGTCGCTATCTTCGGTGTATGCTGAATAAAGCTCTGTCCTTGTGCAATAATTTACAAATTAAACCACATTTTTCAATTACAAGTGTGACAGACTCGACCTATAAAAGCATAGAGTTGGACGAAGGCTTGATATAGTCCTGAATGATGGGAGGATCGCAAGAATAATGTTGATAATCGAGACCCTTAATTTGCGATGGACAGTATGATCAAAATTAAACAAAAATGAAAATATAATGATAGAAATCAAGGGGTATATGTGTCCATCTATTACTAATACGAAAATAAAGCTACCCTTCCACGGTGCTCCGTTCAGATTTTCCTTTATTCTGGTAATTTGTCTAATTTTAATTCATATATACTAATTTATATTATTTAATATTCATATAAAATATATTTGTATTTATCTTAAATCCCTATTTTGTGCCTCATGAATTCATATATTATAATTCATATATATAGTTAATCAATAAATTGGTAAGCTCGATAATTACAAATATAAAAGAAACATATATCTAATAAAAAATACAATACACATATCTTGCCACAAATGAATATTTTTAAGAAACAAATTCCGAGTGCTCAATTCTTATTCAGATAATTATCATGCGATTAAAATTAATTAATCAATAACTTTTTGCATGCCACTGTATTTATAGAATACGAATTAAATTAATTATAATCTTATTTTTATTGCTAATGAAGAAAATTGAGTTAGAAAAAGCCCTTTAGTAAACCTTGATTATCTCTATTATAATATTATGTTTAAATACATATTTCGCCATGCATCTTTTGATTTCATGTTTTACTAAAATAATCTATCCCACATTGCTTTCTAATCAGAATTTATAATTCTAATATAACAATTTATATTTATTTGGATATATTAACATCTATTTATATATATTCACATATTCTCATACCTCATTGCCTCATTAATATTATACTGATTGATCTATCTATTACAAATAAGAAAATAAAGTTGCCCCATCCACGGTGCTCCATTAAGATTTTCCTTTATTTTGGTAATTTGTCTAATTTTAATTCATATATATTCTAATTTTTATTTTATTAATTAAAATTTTATTAATTTCATATTCTTGAAATATCACATGTTTATCTATTAATCACATCACATATCATATTTATCTATCCCTCTATTTAATTAATTTCTTCTATTATACATATTAAAATAATAATAATTTCGGAATGCATCTTATAAATTCTTATTTTATACATTCTTAATTCATATATAATAATCTATAGAAAATTTGTAAATAAAAATCTCTCTATGAAGACTAAATAAATATATTTAATCAACATGTCTACATGGAATCCTTTTCAGTTTTTCATTCATGTTTTTCTAAAAACTTCGATTAGTACTTTCTAGAAAATATATACATTGACTCAAATGTGGGATAGGTAGCTAAAGAAAAGAACAAAAAAACTTGAAGATGTAAAAATATTTTTTTCCACATTTTGGCAAAGATTAGAGATGTCGATTTAACATGAACTAACGAGACGGTTCAAATATACTTAAAAAGAAGGATTTTTATTAATTTTAATGAATATTAATTTTTTTAGATTTTTATCGAGTAATTTAGCATAAACCAACGAGACGGTTCAAATAACATAGAAAGAATGATTTTTACTAATTTTAATTAATTTTACTTAGAGTGTTCATGTTTATCGAGTATTACTCAACGGATTTGAAACGAGTATGTACAGTAAAATCAATATTTTAACCGAGATTAGAACGAATATGTTAAAAAATTCTAAACAACAAAAGGCCCAAGACCCTATCTTGCCACAACAATCTTTGCTTTACAGAAGAAAATAAAGTTGCCCCATCCATGATGCTCTATTCAAATTTTCCTTTATTCTGGTAATTAGTCTAATTTTAATTCATATATATTCTAATTTTTATTTTTATTAAGTAATTTTTTATTAATTTCATATTCTTGAAATATCACATGTTTATCTATTAATCACATCTCATATTTATCTTTCCCTCTATTTAATTAATTTCTTCTATTATACGTATTAAAATAATAATAATTTCTGAATGTATTAATTATATATTTCCTCCGTCCACGATAAATTTTCCACAATTTCTTTTTTGGTCCGTCCACAAAAAATTTGCCACATCCATTTATAGTAATAGACCCACACACCTCACTTATTTTTCCACTCACAACACAATTTAAAATTATATAAAAGTAGGACCCTTATTCCACTCACAATACAATCAACCAACAAATTATTAAAACCCGAGTCATCCACAATGTGGCAAATTTATTGTGGACGGAGGGAGTATTTTTTTTTTGAGAAATTTAATCTGTCTAATATTAAATTGATCAGTAATTAAATTCAAATGAATAGTTTAATTTTAATATCAAAGTTGAGAATCTTTCTTTTTTTTTTCTTCTAGAATTAAAATATTTGATTTTGTGAAACTTGAAGATGTAAACTTTTTTTTTCCCGCATTTTGGCAATGATTAGAGATATCGATTTAACATGAACTAACGAGACGGTTCAAATATACTTAAAAAGAAGGATTTTTACTAATTTTAATTAATATTAACTTTTTTTAGATTTTTATCGAGTAATTTAGCATAAACCAATGAGAAGGTTCAAATAACATGGAAAAAATAATTTTTACTAATTTTAATTATTATTACTTTGAAGATGTAAACATATTTTTTTCCGCATTTTGGCAATGATTAGAGATATCGATTTAACATAAACTAACAAGACGATTCAAATATACTCAAAAGAAGGATTTTTACTAATTTTAATTAATATTAACTTTGTTTAGATTTTTATCGAGTAATTTAGCATTAACCAACAAGACGGTTCAAATAACATAGAAAGAATAATTTTTACTAATTTTAATTAATTTTACTTGGAGTTTTCATATTTTTATCGAGTATTACTCAACGGATTTGAGACGAGTATGTACAGTAAAATCACTATTTTAACCGAGATTAGAACGAACATGTAGAAAAATTCTAAATAAATTTAGATTTAGAAAATGCATAATGAATGATTATACCCGATCCATTATCATTCTTAATTATAAATTTAGATACGTGAAATAATTAATTTTCTAAGTTTAATTAATAATTAACGCGAACAATATCACAACTTTTAAATAAAATATAAAATTATTTTTAAAATATATACATATAAATTAAAATATAAAGTTATTTCCCGTTGAATTCCGATGGGCTACTTACTAGTTTGTTTAAGAATTTGAATATTGGTGTACCTACACATAGTTCAAGGATATTAATTTTTACTTTACCATGTAAACTAGCTTGAAGGGTATTTTTGCATCTTATCCCTAATTTTATTTAATTTTGTTTCTTTTAATTCAACGGGAGCTATATGACGCTTCTTGTGATCTTATTAAAATCCACATTATCCCACCCACTTCTGATTTAATACCCTCTCCCAATCTTTTAATTAATTAAAAATATTTCAATCACCGATCACCAAAGTTGTATATTCATTCAACAATATCACATATGATTAATATTACATTTCTCAACATCAAATGTTGTCATCAAAGGACCACAACATACAAAATGTTATCCCATTGAAGACAAGAAGAAAATAATAGTACAATCTCAAATTTTTGGACAGCTTAAGTCTATATCAAATGTTTGTCACCATATATATATATAGAGCGCGGATCAAATAAGAACACTTTCTTAGGTGAGAAATAAGAACAAAACTTGACCCTTGATCTTTGTTGATCTACGGTCCAGATTTAACCGTGCATTTAGTTATTCTAATTTATGCATTTAAATGTAAATGCATTAAGTTGTTGTAGTTTATGCATTAAAATATTTATGCATTTAGTTTCTGCATTTTATGCATTTCTGATGTAATAAAAATGCATTGTTCTTACGTTCTTATATAAGATGTGTTCTTACCAGATCCACTCCCTATATATATATATATATATATATATATATAATTGTGTTAGACTTGTTTAATATATCCCAAGAAAGAAAATTATGTCACAAGTTACAAAACAAATGATTTGGTGGAAATTAATTATAACCACCGGACCCCATTTTAGTATAATGATAATTTTCTGTTTTTATTAGCCTAATTATATATGCTAAATTATTGGCACAAAATCAAACCTCCCACATTTTTTCTGAGGAAATTGTACTAATTAAAATATAATTCATGCAAGTCGAAATCGGATGTGATTAAGATATATATACATATCAATTCAATGCACTCCCTTTCTATATATATATAATGTTCACTTTCAATCAGTTTTTTTTATTTTTTATTTTTTGAAAGGTCGCATTCACTTTCAATCAATTGATTGGGCATCAATGCATCAGTACTCCGATCATCAATTTTATGTTTAATTTGCCCGACTGGAACGTGTTATATATTTAAACTCAGCTAGATTTTAAGTCAATTTAACTTTTTATAAAAATTGAGCCAAAATAATGTTGACAACAATGACAAGAGAGCTCAAATCAGCTCAATATATTTATTCTTTTCCCCTTTCATTTCAAAGAAATGAATAAATAAATCTAATCAAATTTTGATTTTTATGTAATTATAAATAAATTTAAGGCATTAGAATAAAATACAGAGCAGGTGACTAGCATGCTAAAAAACACAATCTTATTCCTCATCTTAAATTCTCATCTTACTCAAACTTTCTCAAACCAATCTCATTCCTCATCTTCAATCCTCCAAAAACACAAGTTCAAAAGTAAAGAAAAATAATGGGTTCCATGACTGCCCCTGAGCTTATAGTAATAGATTTCAACAATGAAGAAATGAAGGCAGGTTCAAAATGTTGGATATCAGCCTCCAAAGACATAAGAAATGCCCTTGAAAACCACGGTTGTTTTGTAGCACTTTATGATAAGATTTCACCACAACTACACAAATCCATCTTCAAAGCAGCTGATGACCTATTTGCTCTTCCCACTGAAATCAAAATCCAAAACATCAATGAAAAACCCTACCATGGCTATGTGGGTCAAATTCCCATTGTGCCCCTCCACGAAGGCTTAGGCATCGACTACGCCACCACTCTTGAAGGAGCTCAAACTTTCACCAATCTCATGTGGCCTCAGGGAAATCAATCTTTCTGGTACGTACGTACGAGCTTTTAGATGATGTGGTCGTTTAATTTTTTTTTTTATCATGGTTCATATTTTTTTTCCTAACTAATTAAATATTTTGTTAGTGAGACTTCGATGAGGTTTGCCAAGACGGTGGCGGAGCTAGAAAAAATGGTGATCAAGATGTTGTTTGAGAGCTATGGTGTGGATAAGTACGTAGAGTCACATGTTGATGCAACGACTTATCTTCTTCGATACTTAAAGTATCGTTCTCCTAGCGAGACAGAGACTACCATGGCTTTTCCGCCCCACACCGACAAGAGCTTCATCACCATACTCTATCAAAATCACATCTCCGGCCTCGAAACTAGGGCTAGAGACGGCGAATGGATCAATGTCCAGTTTCCGCCTTCCTCTTTCGTTGTCATGGCCGGAGATGCTTGCAAGGTCAGTATCGTCATTTCATCAATTCCTTATAATTTTGTTGTACTATTATTATACGTCACATGCATGTGTGTGTAGGTAAGTATTAATCAATTAACATTCATGCGTTAATTAGTTTAAAGAGAATTTAGTTTTAACAAAAATATATTGCGAAAATTTGGGTACAACCAACCCTACTGCATTAAGGAAACTATGAGAAATTAGATGTAATTAGAGAGTAATAACTAAGAGGTAATTACAATTTATTAATTCTAATTAAATTTTTAATTTCAATTAGAATTAATTAAGCTCCAACAAAGATTAATTATATTAAATTAAAAATAAAATAAATAAAAATGGGCGCGCGCAATGCAAGTGCATCGATCATGTATAGTATCTGATCAAAATATATACTAAGATGTTGTTTATTTGGTAATAAATTAGGGATGGAGTAACGATAGGGTGCTTTCTCCAAGCCATAAAGTTAACCTGATCCACAGCAAAGCAAAGGAAACCAGATATACCGTTGCACTATTTTCTTTCATTAGCAAGATTGTTGAAATTCCAGAAGAGTTGGTTGATGATGAACATCCTTTGAAATTCAAGCCCTTCGATAACGTCGAACTGGTGAAGTTTTACGCTACAGATCAAGGCCGACGATCCCAGAATATTCTCCAAGATTTTTGTGGTGTTTAATTTGAATATATCCAACTACTATATATATTTTTCAACTTCAGAACTTCATGATTTATATGTATGTATTTATATATGGTACTGTTTGAATGTAATAAGTTTGAATTGTTTGTCCTAGTTGGAATTAATGGTGTGCAATAAGTCCTTTGTATAATTGTTGCATGATTGTATTTTTTGGTAGATAGGGTTCATATATTAGTGATTGTAGTGTGTTTAATTGCTCATCGTGTTGCATGCAATCATAATTTCCATCAATTTATACTAAAATAAAAAAAAATGAAAAAGCCTTGTTTTACAAATTAAATTTGATATATCTATATATTATATATTTAATTTAATGAGGGCCGGGCCGGTCGGTGCATATTGCCGGTGAAGCGGCCGAGTATGTGTTTTTGTATATGGATATAATATCTCATAATATTTGTTTATTTTAAAAGACAGCACGTTTTCTGTGTGGCGCACTCGTCACACTCATTTAAATTCTGCTTTTGCCCCCTTGGTTAATTTTTTTTATTTGAAAGTAAAAAATACTAATGGAAAGTCTGTTATCGAGAATCATGGAAAATCTACAGTTCCTACGGTTTTAGGTCCCTTTGTTATTTCCTTTCTGATTTGGAAAGTAAAATATTATGGAAAAATTATTATCGAGAATCATGGAAAAATTCTTGGAAAATCAACAGTTCCAACGGTTACACACTGACATCGAATTTGTAAAAGCAAAAAAGAAAAATCTTGAAAAAAACTACTCTAATTAGGCCGGTGCTAAATAAATCAAGCTATTCCGAACTTAACTCTATAAAAATTTGTTTGATATTTCATTGATAAGCTCGTTAGCTAGACGAGCCAAGCTTGAGCATGACGGTATTCGACTCCTTACCTCATGAGCAAGCTCGTTAAATGATTTAACTTGAAAATATAAAATTCTTTATTAGATATAACTTGTATTTTATGCTATAGTTAATAAAATTTAAATAAAGTATCTAACTAACTTTATTTTTTTTTAAGAAAATAGTAAATATATTACTATGTTATAGTGAATAAAATAATTTACAGTTAAAAGATAACTAATATTTTAAATGTAAATCTAAATTTAGAAAGATCGTTTAGGCTTGATTAAGCTCAAATTAGTTGATGAGCATCAAAGTATATATTCGGTAAATAGAGTTCAATGTTCGACTCAATAATAAACGAATCAAGTTTAAGCATGACAGTGTTTGGTTCGACTCGGCTCGATTGCACCCCTAACTCTAATTGGTTGAAGTTCCAAAATTATAAAGGAAAAGGTAGTCAGTCTATAACAAAGCTGAGGCCTTGTCCGACTATCCCAGGATATACTTGAACATTTCTGCGGTGTTTGAATTACTCTCAACCTCAATTGGTGATTTATATACTGTATGAAGAATTGGAGATTACATCTGTCGAATTGGGCCCAGCCCGGTATGCCTATTTGGCCCGTGGGCTCAGGCCGGCCCAGCCCGCACCTTTGACAGCTTTAATGGTAATTGAACTGCACGTTTCTACCAATAAGAAAAAAATAAAATTGTTACAATTAATTATATCCCACCTTTTGATAATTTGATTTGTCACAATTCAGATCAATCAACCCCAATATCCCCAAACACCCAAAATTAATTTGATGTCGATGTTATTTTAATTATTTTCAACTATATTTTCCTATATCTCTCAAGATTATATTTTTCGAATATTGAATCGAACACTTTCCATGACTTTTGATGCGTGCTGTTCTAGAACAGATAAAAATTTAATAAACCTAAACTCAGTGGTTGATAAGACAAATTAAGGAGTGGGGTGAACAAATTAAAATAAAGGAATGGAAGATGAAGTAAAATATATATATATATATATATATATATATATATATAGGGAAGAGATCATATGTAAAACCATTTTCCCGTAAGAAATAAGAAACGATCTGGACCATTGATCTTTGTAGATCTACAGTTATCATTGACCGATGCATTATAATTAAACATGAAATGCATTATCGTAACAATGCATTGTAATAAATTAAAAATGCATTATTATATAGGACCACAAAGATCATACAATGGAAACAAGAAAACATGATTACAATCTCAATTTTTTGGACCATCTCAGTCTATATCAAATGTCATTAATTAAATCTTAATGCGTTACTCATTTCTATTTTAATAATGCTAACTTTCAATCAATTAGTTTAGCAATTAGCATCAGTGTCCGATCATCATTATTATGTTATATGCCTGACTGGGACTACTTGTTTAAATAAACTAAATTAATATTTTAAACCAATCTAACTTTTTTCGAAAAATTGAGCCAAAAAGTACTGTTGCTGACAAAGAATCCACGAGAGCTTACTAATTCGTTGTAGGTTCAACATCACAAGAAATTTAATTAACATACAATTAATTACTAGTAAATTATCATTATCAATGCGCATATATATATATATATAATGCAAAATACTTTTACGTAAAAAATAATAATAATGCATTTTATGTATTAAAATAATGTATTTTATGTGTTATTACAATGCACCGTCATAGTAATGCATTTTTGATTTATTACAATGCATTGTTACGATAATGCATTCCATGTTCAATTATAATGCACCGGTCAATGACAACCGTAGATCTATAAAGATCAATGATCCAGATCGCTTCTTATTTTTTTTGGGAAAAGACTTTTACATATGATCTCTTTCATATATATATAAATATATATATATATATATATATATATATATATATATATATATAACCATGTTTAATTAGGACCACATTGATCTATATCAAACATTTTTCTATTGCGTGTGATGGAGCCATTTTTGATAATTACATATTTAATAATTAAAAAAATAACAAAAATCCTTATACAATTTTATTTAATTTGTGGCCCTTTAAGTTTTTACTTGTTGTATTCTTCTGAATCACCATGAGTTTAGCATGGAATTAATATTAATTATAATTCATTATATAATAGTAATACTCGGGCACAAGTGATCGATGCAATAACATAGAGTTCAAAATTTATATAAGCCTTCATCTTAGGTCGGTTTGCAATATTGGGCCATATTTCTTCAGGTCGTTCAAATTAGGCCATTATCTTAAAAGTTTGGCAATCTTAGGCCCTTTTTCGGCCCGATTGGCGGTCAAAGGCCACCTTTCGGCCCGATAAGTTCCAAACAGAATACCCACAAAGCTTATAAAGATTTCACATCAAAATTTAAGACAAAATTACTCAAGTTTACTATTTTCTTCAAATATCGATCCAATTTCTAATTTGGAGATAATTCATGCAATACTATCAGGCCCATCACACTTCCGTATAAAAATTCTAAACATACCAACTTCATACCTTTTTGACCGTAATGCTGCCGGGTATTTCCACGGGAAGTTTTAGGGACCTCGTCCAACTACACGATCGCAACCGATGGTTTCCAGACGTAGACTCCTTCAGCAACACTCAGCACAGCCCTCGTTCGTTTCCTACTCGGGGCGTAGGGTATTTAGTCGGTATTTAGAGAATAATTAGACACTGGAATGGATGAGCAAAAGCCCGAACTTTATTTAGGAATTATATAAAATTTATTACAACATAAGTATATCTCCTTTAGGGAGGAGACAGACTTGTTTAGCTACCTATGGTAGCGAAATTGAAATACATAAACTATACTATCCTAGAATAGGAACTATACTATAATTTTATTTTGGAGAGAGCATAGAGGATGGTGTAGAGGATTTCTGATGGATTTTCGATGCCTTCTGCTCTCCAGCCTCGTGGTTTATATAGAGGTCTCAATTCTCAACCTCCTTCCTTCATTATTGCCTCGGATTCTTTTGTTCCGTGACCAGCCTGTATCTGACTCAGCGTAGGACCACTGCTGTCGTCCATTATTGAATAAGGACGCCAAACTTTCGGTGCTACTTGTCATTCCGCATTATCTTTATTCAATAATGCTTCTCCTGTGCTTTTACCCATTTGTTTTTTAGTGGGTAATCACTTTTCCCTCCACCCACTACTGTCGTTTTCTTTTTAGTGGGTGCTCCAGCTCAGAGTCACATGACTCCACCAACCTGTGTCGGGAATCTACTTTTTTCCCGGGGCCCTTGGCGTCCTTGCTTTTGGCAACGTCTTTTGTTCGAGATGCTCGTTGGACCGAGCCTTCTCTTTTCCTCTTCTGGGCATGAACCCCTTCCCGAACTCTGGTTCCTTCTGGTTCTGACAATCCGAACAAACGCGCTCGGACCAGTTTCCAAAATGAGCCATGTTACAGTATTTGCGATGAGTTTCTTTACTCGTCGCAATCTTGTTTTCCCAGAGCAAGGTTCTATTTCTCTCGAAAGCTTCCTCTGCGAATCTTGTAGATTTCCCTGTCATGGTATTTAACAGGAATGATCCGTTCAATGAATTCTGAAAGAATTTGAACGGGAACTTGACTTTGTCCATCTCAGTGAGACAGACCCATAAACCCCATGCTCTTCTTGTGGAGATGAGATCTTCCGGTAATGTAGAGACTAGAGCAGTCTCTTTTTCTGTAGGCGCTTTGATCTTTTCGAGGGCGCGTGCATCTGGTCTTCGAAGCCTAATATAGTGGAAGGCTTCATGGTTTACTTTCCCAGCTGGTTCTGGGCCTGCACTGATGAAATACAGCTCCAAAACGTCACCTCGGCTAAGCTGCGGATTGTTAGCCCAGGTATCATACACCGCTTCTTGAATCCACTTGGGTAGATTCTTGATTTCGGCGAATGATGGGGAGGTGGTATAAACTGAAGCAAGTGCTCCGAATTCATACCATCTTTTGACTTCGTGTAGATCTGAATTTGGCATCATCCACACCCGAGGATATTTCCCCGAGACATCAACCCTTATTTTTTCTGGGTTGATTCCAGTCCTTGTGTTGAGCTTCTCCCAATTGGCTTGATAAACCTTCCATGAAGAAGAAACTTCAATCTTATCAGTATTAATCTTAGATGTGCCAGTCATTGGCCTAAGATTAATCTCTCCCTCTTTTTTCCCAGAGGTGCTAGGTTGACATGATGGTTCAGAGTGTGACCCCTGAATATCATCTTTTTCTTTGGGCAATGGTTCCGAAGATACCACCACCTTAGAACTTGTGCAAGAGGTATTTGAATCCTCTGCTACAGGTTTAGAGCCCTGTACTCAAAACTCTTCTTTTACCAAAGGATCTTTGGCCACCCGAAGGATTGGTGTTTGACATGCAGCCCAGAGTTGCCCCTGAGACCGTATGCAAGCTCGTATTCTCTCGGTGACTTTCGTCTTATCGAGGGTCTGCAATCTTCCTGCTTGCTCAGCATTCAGAATGCACTCGTCCCACTCGCCGGTTAACATCTCCAGATTTTCTCTGAGATGTCTATGGGCTAGCAGAATGGAGTTCACATCAGTTTGCTCCATCTCTTGTTAAGAAATCCGCAAGAATATTTTCGTGAGATTTCAGAATGACAATATCAAAAATATAATATTGGCATTCAGCTTGCCATCTGATTAATCTAGCCTTTTCAGGCTTAGATTCCATCTTGTTTCTTAAGAAAGCTTTAACCTGTGTGTTATCAACTTTCAAAGTAAATTTCTTTGCAAGTAAAAATAAAGGCCATTTTTTAAACGCCTTTCTGACTGCAAAGAACTCTTTTTCGTTGATGTGCCATCTCACGGCCTCATCATCTGAAAATAAACCACTGCAGTATCTACAGGGTTCTTCTCCATTAGGAGTGATCTTGGTTAAGATTGCAGCCCACGAATAATCACTAGCATCTGTATACAGGACCAAGTCGTCTTCGTCCTGAGGTATCGAGAGCTTTGGGAGATTTTTGCAAACCTCTTTTAACTCTTTCATCGCTTGTCGATGTTCTTCTGTCCAAATGAACGGAACATCCTTTTTCAGTAATGAACTGAAAACTTTTCTATGTTTTGCGAGATCTTTAATAAATGGTCCCGCAAAATTAACAACTTCCAAAAAACTCTGAAGTTGTTTCTTTTCTTTCAAATCTTCAGGAAAATTCTGGACTTTTTGAACAATATGGTCCTGCAGAATGATTCCTGCTTCATCGATCTCAATACCCAGAAATTCCATTCTCCGAGTTGCAACGACTGCCTTCTTTTCAGACAGTACTAATCCTTCTTTATAACAAACATCTGCAAAGATCTCAAGATGTTTGATATGTTCTTCCATATTTTTTGATGCTATTAATATATCATCAATATAGACGAACATAAAAGAAAAATAATCTTTAAATAGATTATCCATTTTTCTCTGAAATATTTGAGGCGCATTAGCTAACCCCATTGGCATTACGTTCCAAACATAATGCCCTTGTGGAGTAGAGAAGGCTGTAAACTTCTTACTCCCTTCCTCCATGCGAATCTGGTAAAACCCTGACTTGCAATCAAACTTAGAGAAAACCTTAGCATTCCTAATGCAGTTAATGAGGTGTTCCCTACTAGGGATAAAATATCCATCAAACTCCAGAATATCATTAATTTCTTTGTAATTAATAACTAATCTGGGTTTACCTCGTTTGATCTCACCATGATTCCTTACCAGAAATCCGGGACTGCTGTAAGGCGAGTTCCCTGGTTCGATCAGCTTTAAATCAAGGTGTTCCTTGATTATCTCCTTCATATCCTGTTGATCTTTGAGGTTCATCAGGATTGGCCTGTATCTAACAAACTCATACTCCTTTTCTGACTTTACCTTCAAGGTTGCATTGAGCTTGTTTCTATCCCATCATGCCAAAGGATTCTCATTATAATTTCTTTTGATTTTCCTTTTGACATCTTCTGGAGATACCTTCACCTCTTCCCTAATATCTTGATGGGATATTAAAGAAGCTTTGAGGATTTGAATCTCTTCATCTTCGAGATCCCAATCCCTAATACAGCTTAGCACTGCTTCGCTGAATCTCCTTTGATCTTTCATCTTTGGGTGTCGAAGTTTTCCTTCATCACCACGCTTGCTGCGAAAACTCAATGGTATATGGATCCAGTTCATCTTTTTAGCGACTTCAGGCTTCATCTTTGATAGATCTTCCCTGATGTCACTAGCTGGAATCAGCTGCATCTCCACTTGATTCCATGTAAGCTCAATAGGAAGCGACATTTCTCATCTAGAAATTTCATAGACGATTTGTTGTTTCCTGCTCTTTAGATTAAAGTTCCTTAGAACTTGATCTATGTTGTTTGCTGAAAAGCCTTGATACTTTTGTATATTCAGACTCTTCTTCATGATTTTGTCAATCAGACTTTGAGAGAGAGTTGTGTGACTGGAGAATCCCATCCTGTCCTCTTTCTCCTGATGAATAATCTCTGGATCAGTCTGACTCCGATCTAGTTCCATCAGACCATTCTGAATCTTCTCCACTGAAGACCTCTTCTTGTTCATATATACTCTCATCCGAGGGTATATCTTCGAACTGATATACTTGTACCAGTTCCTGGTAATAGACGACATCTTCGATATCTGGAGTGGATTCGAATTTGTTGATACCTCTTCTCTCGTTGTCTGGGCAATTTGTGGAAATATGCCCCTTTGCACCGCACGTCCAGTAGTTACAATCCTTGAAACTTTCATTGACTCTAGTGTGAGTTCTCCTGAAAGTTTTCTTGACCGGTGTCCTTCCTTGGGATTTATTATCTCCTTGGAAAGGATACCTATTTCTTGATGGTCCACTTCTTTGGCCTGATTTATAAGATCTAGCCTTCTGTCTTGACCATCTGGTTCTTGGTTTCCAAGAATTTCTTTTTGGATCTCCACTTTTATGATAGGGCTGAAACCTATTTTTCTTGTATTTCTTCAGCCTTGGTGGTTCTCCCCCAATGATCGTTGGTAGATCATTGTCTTTACAGTTTAGAGGAGCAAATTTGTTAATCCTCCTCAGTTTCTTCATGTTCTTCAGAGCTGTTGCCTGTTGACACCACTCTGATAGCTTTCGATGTACATATGACATCCTTCTTGCGACGTTCTCAGGATCACCTGGTTCGTAATCCCTAATCAGCATCTCTTTCCATGGACTTGGAAATTTCAGAAAGAAGATTTCCAGTGCCACTCTATCATCAACTTTAGATTGATGTTGATAAAGAGTAAAGAGCTGTAAAAACTTGTTGAGCGGTTGTTGATCCAAGACCGCAAGTCTTAGACTATACAATGCCATCAAGTATTTCCTCCTTTTCTCTTGATCATATCCTTCGAAATATCCTTCTCCCAGAAAATGGTTCTTAAACAGAACGGCCATATTCTGGACATGTTCTGTGTAGTTATCACTCTCAAAACATGAATTCTTGATGTCCACAGGAAAGAATTCCCATGCTGTCTTGACCACTCCTGCAAAGACTCATTTCGAGAATTCTTACGAATCCTTCTTTATTCAAATCGAGAGTTGCTGCTGCAATTCTCAGGGCTGACGTCCACTCGTCAATTACGGATTCTCGATCTCTGAAATTTACTTCATCCAGGTCGAGCATTACTCCGTAAGGATGGATAGGATCCAGGGTCTCTTTTCCATAGGATGTATCTTGCACCTTTGGATGCGGCCTTCTTGCCCTTGTCCTTCTCGCTGCCATGTATGCATCATTTGGGGTATGTTGATCATACCTTGCTCCAGTCTGAAAGTCCTGGACTGCATTAATGGCTCCGGGTGCATTTTGAAAATCTTGTTGATTTCCAATGATGGCTCCTGGTGGAAGTTGATTCACCGGCTGTGGGTTTTGGACCACATTCTGGTTCATCTTCAAGTCCACCATTGTCATGTTAGCAAAAGATTCTGCTAACTCCTGGAGGTCGTCAAGTTTGATTCGTTCAAGATTACTCATTTTTTCTTTTCACGAATCATTCTTTTCAAGGTCTCCATGTTGGGATCCTTTTTGGTTTCTCCCACTGGCTTTGGATAAGTGGGTTCATTACCAAAAGGATTTCTCCTTTGACTGGAACGAGGTTGTTGCTCCAGTTTTTCGATCCGTGATTGGATCTCCTTCAGGATATTGTAGATTTCATCCTGTTTCATAGCAATCTTGTAAAGATCGCGAGGTACACCATATATGCTATCGCCATAATGTTGTACTGTCTTCTGTATTTCTCTTAGATCCGCCGATATCTTGGAGGAATCTGGAGAAATCTCTTGATATAAAAGAGTAGATGATACTCCTTTATCTTTCTTTTGTTCCATCAGTGCGGTCCAGCATGTAGCTGATTCCAATTAAATCCTAGATGGATCCAATGATCTCTTCTCATAGCATGTTCTATCTCTCATTCAAGGAGTATACAATTATGTAGAAGATCTTCTTTTCTTTTGATTCCTTGGATGCAGGAATCAATTAATTCTTTCTCCTGGTTTTGTTGGATTAGGATATCCAACTGCCCTCTCCAGTGTGTTAGCACACTCTGGTATCTTGTCCTTCTTTTCTCCAAGATTTGGAGACGTTCCTGGAAATGTCCACACCTTGGACATCCTTCTAGATCCATCAGATATGATTGTTATGATGGTTCCTTCTCATGGTGTTTATCACCTCGAACAGGAGATCGCTCAGATCTGAATCATATCTCCTTCTTGCCTCAATTTCTTGAGTAAAAGGCTCAATGTATTCAAGCCTTCTTTCACGTACGACTATAGAGTCGAACAATTCTCTCCAGATTGTCCGTAACATCTGGTTTCTTTCTCTTTTTATCTCCAGATCTTGGAGATAATTCCTGTAACACTCGCATCTCGGACAATTGTCCGGATCCATGTTTTTCTTGATGTCTCCTCCGTTAGGATAATACTTAAAGTAATAAATAAAATATAATTCCCAGATAAACTTAAGGCTCTGATACCATTTTAGAAAGCGTGGATCTCTTGTAACCTTGAGCAATTCTTATCTTGATGTGTATTTATGATTTGTTTCAAAGCAAGTGGGTATTAACGATTTTGGCCCAAAATTGCAACTTTTATAAAACATAGTGGCCTAATTTTGCAAATCCAAAATTCAAATTTTCATATCTTTCAAGCCCGAAGGCCCTTTTCTTGCAAGCTCGCCAAATTATGGCCTAAATTTGCAAACTACCCTAAGATAAGGGCCTAAACGAATTTACAACTCCAATAACATAATTGTAGGAGAAGGTATATGAGCGGACCCAACATGTGTTAGGCGGCCAACAATTATTTTATGATATAATTAATATAGCTCCTCAACTTGGGTATTGAATAATGCGATAATAATTATCTTATGATAATTGAAGCAAAGCGTGAAACTCAGTTGGTAAGACGCTTCCCCTCCAATCTCATGTGTGCGTGTGTTGTGAAACTAAAAAAAATATCTTATGATAATTATCAATTATTTTATGATACAGTTAATATATATAATTCCTTAACTTGGGTATTGAATAACATGATAATAATTGTTTAAATTTGTATTCGTTGATCAATAGTACTATTTCAGATCACCATACAATCATTATATGATGCAATGATTTAGACTAGTCGAAGAATGAAATTGGTTATACGTGAAACGCATATTACTTCTGCTAGCACAATTAAAATAATGAAATTAATAGTAAGGCATTAGTGATGAAACATAATTATGAGAGTGGGAAAAATATCAAGTCCCATGCAACATGTACTCCGTATATTGGGAAAGGTCAAGGTGTTAGGTGGGCAACAATTATTTTATTTTATGATACAATTAATATAATTTCTTAACTCGGGTATTGAATAACATGATAATAATTATCTCAAGATAATTATGGTTTATTTCAAGTTGATGACTTTGTGGGGAGATTAATCTATAAAGATCTGGGGTGTGAAGTAGAAATAATTCTGCAGGGAAAACTCCAAACTGCAAACAATTGCAAAATTAAAACATATAAAAAAAAAACAAAGAAAGAAAATCAATATCGATCATATCGTGATGGGTTCTCTGTCAGATCAAACACTTCCAACAATAAGCTTTTCAAAGGAAAATCTAGAAGCTGGATCATCTTCTTGGTTATGCACCAGTAAAGAAGTTGTTCTTGCACTCGAAGAATTCGGTTGTTTCATCGCTACTTACACAAATTTCTCCCCACAATTGCACCATGCAATCTTTCGAGCTTCCGAAGAATTGTTCGATCTTCCAACAAATGCAAAAATGCTAAATACTTCAGACACGCCTTCTCATGGCTACGTCGGACAAGAACCCATCATTCCTCTCTACGAAGGTTTGGGAATCGAAAACACGACTAGCGAAGAAGGTTTGGACAAGTTCACCAATCTATTATGGCCTTCAGGAAATCACACTTTTCGGTAATTATTAATATACAACAATTTAATTTCATTAAATTTTTCTTTTCCCCTGTAATATGTGTAATATCTTGATTTATTTATCTGTTTTTGTGTGCAGTGAAACTGCGATGGAATTCTCGAAGGTCGTGGCTGAACTGGACCGGGTGGTGATGAGGATGGTGTGTGAGGTTTATGGTATAAGCCATGTTTACGACTCCTTGCTTGAAACGACGTCGTACCTTCTTCGATTCATAAAGTATCGTGCACCTACCAAAGGTGAAACTGGTTTAGGTATTGTCCCTCACACGGACAAGAGCTTCACCTCCATTCTTCACCAACGCCAAGTTAAGGGCCTCCAAATTATGACAAAGACTGGCGATTGGATCGGCGTCAATCCCTCGCCGTCGGCCTTCATTTTCATGGCCGGCGATGTTTGTATGGTATTCTCTCTCTCTCTCTATATATATATATATATAGCGCGGATCAAATAAGAACACTTTCTTAGGTGAGAAATAAGAACAAATCTGGACCCTTGATCATTATTGATCTATGGTCCAGATTTAACCATGCATTTAATTACTCTAATTTATGCATTTAAATGTTAATGTATTAAGTTATTGTAGTTTATGCATTAGAATATTTATGCATTTAGTTTCTGCATTTTATGCATCTCCGATGTAATAAAAATGCATTGTTCTTACGTTCTCTTATAAGATGTGTTCTTACCAGATCCACTCCTTATATATATAACTCATTCCGATATATATATAATTCAATTATTCTAAAATTTATATTTTGACTGCACGTAGTCTCTGCTAGTACTGTTCGAGCTAGGGTTTAAATCTGACCTTCATGTTAAAGTAATTAAACATTAATTGAGTTTTTTTTTTTAATTTATTGCAGGGATTGACGAATGGAAGAATAGAACCTTCGGTTCATAGAGTGATAATTGATGGGAGTGAAGAAAGATATTCACTTGGGCTATTTACATTTATTAAGGATGTGGAAATACAAGTGCCAGAAGAGTTAGTTGATGAAGATCATCCTTTGCAGTTTAAGCCTTTTGACCACTACAAATATATCCATTTTTATTACACAGAGGAGGGCAAGAGATCAAAGTGTCCAATTAGGACTTATTGTGGAGTTTGAGATTAATTAATTTGACCGCCTGCATGTGTATTTTATATGTAGCTTAGTATGTGTGATGTGTGTTTGGATGGATGCATGTGTATGTTATTAAATTAATGTTGTGTAATTTAATTGGATATGAAGGAAATAAAAAGTTATCTTTACGTCTCCTTTTGATTCCGATCGATTGCATGGTTAAGATGAAGTTTTATCATTGCAATTTCAATTAAAACCCTTGCACCCGTGCAATTAATAAGATAGTACTCCCTCCGTTCTTTTATAAGTGTCCCCACCGTCAAATTACACATACCAAGAAAATAAAGAAATTTACCTATATAACCTTATTAATTACTATCATTAATGTATACATACAACTAATTAACAAATTACTAGAAGCATTAAATAAGGATAAAATTGGAAAAATGTCATTAATTTACTCTCAAATTTTGAAATAGGACACTTATAAGGAAACAAAAAATTGAGCTAAATAGGACATTTAAAAAAGAACGGAGGGAGTATAATGTTTGCGTTAATTAAAAAAAAAAATACTAGTAAGGTTCGTTTTCGATCCTTGGATCTTCTGTTTGGCATGTAAAAGAAAATAGGCAAAACACATTCATAGGTCCCTAAATTTTGAGTTTTTGTTTCACTAGGTCTTCGTACATTTTTTTTTTTCGTTTTGTTAGGTTTTTCTATACTTTCGTTTGTGTTTTCATTAGATCCTTATTTATCCGACGACCTAATAGAAGCATTAAGTTTTCAATTAACACATAATCACTCTCATCAATTAAAGAAGTGGGACCTTGCTATTGGGACTGAGGGAGTATTATTTACACATCATATCCTTGTTGTATTCAATTATATATAAATGTTGTGCAAAAAAAAAAATACTTAATCTTCATTGCCGTGATTTTAGGAAGTAAATAAGAAAAAAAAAAAAAAAAGCCATCTTTGACACCAGAAAAGAAAGGGGCTCAATGTAGAATTCAAGAAGCACGAAGAAGATTTATGTGTTCAATAAGAAGCACGAGGATTTAATGAAATAAAAAAAAATAAAGTACATACAGCTAGGGATGTATTTTGTGTAGAAAAATATTCTAGAACACTTCTAATTATATAACTCCTTTTTTAGGATCTCATTTAAACGTAAGACCATCCGCAACAGCGATCATCATGTGGTGATCGCTGCGTTTGTGATCGCGGTAATGGAGGCGGAGACTGTTGGCGATCACCATGATTGCTCCATGGTGATCGCTCCAGCAAAACGAGGCGGAGAGAAGAGGCGCTAGTAGAGCGATGAGGTGGCAGTTTCCCATTGGGCTACTTCTAATTTATTTATTTTTAATTCTAATTTCCAAATTTGATGATCTTCATTGTGAGCAAAATAAAAAGATCACCATGGGCCCACAAATAATATTAAAATAATGGTAGAGATCATCAAGAGAAGATTGTTGTTGTGGATGGCCTAATAATTTAGACATTACCTCGAACAACTAGTGGCAATAATAAAAGGGAGAAATGGAATTTTAGCACTTTTAAGATTAAAAATACTAATAATAGCACATTTTTTTAAAAATACAAATAATAGTACATCTAGACATATTTTCTTTTTCCATTTATTTGATTTTTTGTTTTGGAAATCAATTTATAATTCAAATAATTACTCTAAATATTATGCTCACTTTTTACTTTTAGCATTCAATTATCTAACCCTAATATCTCTCATTTCTCCTTTCTTCTCGTATCCTCTCCAGAAATTCCAAAACAAGCACCATCACTTCCAACGAGATCTACATCGTCACTTCAGGCGAGATGTGTGCCATCACCTTCCGGCAACCACACAACAACTCACCTGTATTTTCAACCATTTACTTCCGACAACCGCGAATCCACCAAATGATCATTATTCTCTCCATCCAAGCCATTAATTCCGGAGAGTAGTACCTCCAACAGGTTACCTGAGTTCCGACAAATTTCGCTCCGCCACCACCACCTATATCATCCTCCCCCCGACGAAAGCAGCCACCGGATCCCACCATCGCCGTCTTCACTATGTCCCCATTCTAACGAAACTAGCCACTGGATCCAAACATCGTTGTCTTCATTTCATTCTCCCATCTCCGATGAAACACTGTCAGATCCGATTGCAGTATGATCTTGTACGACATCTATATTTTTAGATCTGTTATTTTCGAAAAATTTCTTGATTTAAAAGTCTAATACTTGTTTACAATTTCTGTAATGTGAATTCTAAAATAATATTTTGTGATTTCTCCAAAAAATTTATGTGAACAACAATGGAAAAATTATTCATATAAGACGTGTTCATATTATGTTTTGTTTAATTTTCCAGAAAAAAAATATGTGAACTGCATAATTTGTCAATTATTTGTATTTAATTAGTCCATTGTCAATTATTTGATATAAGACGTGGTATGTAGTATGTTTCGAAGATTTTTTTGGTGCACTATAAAACTTATGAATATTGCTAGATTTGTTGTGTCATAACTAAAAAAACATGTGTGGATTGTATAAAAGATGTGAATTCACGAATATAATTGAATTCACATTATTTTTTGTATGATTTCACGAATATAATTGTGTGAATTCACAATTTATGAGAATTTGGATTTGTGTAAATTTACGAATGTTTGTGTGATTGTTCACGAATGTTTCTATTTCTTAGGGTGCATTAGGTCGTAAATTATTAAATGTTTTGATTTTTGTGCAGAGACCAACATCAATCATGTGGCCTATGAGGACAATGGCTAAACGACTCTTATCAAGGGAGAGAAAAAATTATTTTTAATGCAGATAAAATGACTATCGAATTTTAATCCTTACAACATTGTAGACGTGTTTTAATGCTAATAATATTTGTTTTAGCTTTAGTTTTGGATAATTTTTCTACATTGATAGAGTATTGTTGTTGTCAATCATAAAAAATGTGAATGTGAGTTCATTTGTAATAGATTTTTTTGAAGAACAAAAAATCTAAATTATTACACTAATACTTTTTGGACATATATGTCCGGACATAAAATGAATATATTAATAATCTTAACTTATAATTTATCAAATAAAATAATGGTGTTGGTTAGTACTCTAATGTATTTACTTAATTAATCTAAGCCGTCATTTTTAGAGAGAGAAATATGAATACAAAAAATACGAAATTAAACTAATAAAGTTATTTTGTTATTTTCACTAATCTTTCGGAAATACTATTACTTAATAGATATTTATGCATTCACTTGAATTAGATTACTCAAAAAATAATAAATTGAATGAATGTGGAGAAATTACAAAATTAAATAAATAAGTTAAACGGATTGAACCGATTCATTACCTAAACGAGCTAGATTATGTCCGGACATTTATGTCCGAATAGCATCACTCAAATTATTATATGTTAGTTCACACTTTTTTCATGTTACATCACATACAATATTTTGTGAAAACATTAAAAAAATAATTATAAATGCTAAAAAGAATGAAAGTCTAAAAAGACTTATATTAAAAATGGGAGGGAGTATAAAATACAAAAATTCTTTCCGATGACGAACAAACAATGTACATCAAAATAAATTATGAACCCTCTCGCCAATGTTACCTTCGTCGTGCAACTTCACAAATAAAAATAGGGAAATTCACATTTTTGATTTCCCGTATAATAATATGAGAATTCACAAATTATAAAATGTGAAAACATTCATAGAAAATTAGTTGACCACCATATTCATCCCTACCAAAGCTACTATAAATCTCTATCTAATGTGATACAATATATACATTCACGTAGTTATATATGAGAATTTTCATACTATTTGTTGGGATTCGTTATCAAATTTCACATGTGTAAAGCAGAGAAATCACAGAAATAAACTTAGGATCTTATTTATAGATGCACGTAGTTATGTATGTGAATTCTCAAAAAACTCAACCCTGCCGCCACCCCCTTCTCCGCCGCCGCCTTTCTTACCTCCATCACTCTTTACTGCTGCAGTCACATTCACTTCCTCACCCTCCACAACCACCTCTTCTACGCCACCTTCGGCGACCAAATCAACGTCTACGGCCATCACCAACACCCACCTCGACACCTTCAATGGCAACGGAACCTCCATCGACGTCGCTAAATCCATCGCCTTTCGCGGCAGTAGAATCTTCACCGCCCATCAAGACTGCAAAATCTGCATCTGAAAATTCACCGATCATAAGAATAATTAACTCATCGCCACATTCCCCACGCTCGAAGACCAACTGCGACGCCAAAACTATGTCGAACTCTGTCACTACAAGTAGTGCCTCTGGATTCCACACCACGATATCGTTTTCGCCCTGGTCACTGCCACAGACAACAGCCGTGAAAATCTCGTGACATCAAGTATTGAGACGAAAGTATGGAAAAGAAGATATGACAGTTGTTTTGGTGGAGATAGAATGAAAACTATGACGGAGGTTGGGTGGTGGTGGCGACGTGAAAAATCGCCACAGCGACGGCAGCTAGATAGAGGAACAAAGAAGACGTAAGAAATGATGAAAAGTAAGAACCCTTGAGGTAAAAAATGTTAAAAGGAAATATTAAAAAAATAACTAAAATAGAAAAAAAATTATTAATTCATTTTCTGGTATGGGATATTTAAAGTCATTGAATTAAAGAATGAAGGACAAAAATGTCCTAAAGTGCTATTATTTGTCTTTTTAAAAGTTGGTGCTATAATTAATATTTTTTTCCCTAAAAGTGCTATTATCCTATAATAACTCATAATAAAAACCCAAATTTGGCTGTATTAGATTTCAATTTCTACAACATAGTTATCGCCTGTAGTAATCAAGATCAAAATGTCGCCATCAACATATATATGCAATTTATATAATAAAAAAACAAAAATAAATAAATAAAAAGCCCACCTCTGTCTCTGCCCACAGCAATGAGCAAACGAATGCTCATAGAAAATTCAGACCCAAGCCATGATTTTCGCTCTCATCTTATTTCTTCTTTTCTTTTTTTTCTTTTGATCTTTCTAGATCTCTTTCTCATAAAAAAATAAATAATAGAATTTGATTTCTAAACTTCCGCCTTTATAAAAATATTCCCTTCGTCCCATAATAAGTGTCTTCCTTTTCATATTGAGTTGTCCTACAATAAGTGACCTTATACCTAATATGGAAAACACTTTCTTTACAAAAAAGTGTAGGTTTATCACTTTCTATCTTTTTAACACTTCGCCTTAATACCGGTGCTGAAAAAAAAGACATTTATTGTGGGACGGATCGCACCGCTTGGGTTTCTAAAAGATGACACTTGCGCCGCCCGGCCCGGCCCAATCTACCGGATCACAATTCAGGCCAGCCCGAAAAATAATCAGGGCTGCAAGAATTTTAGTACAGCCCTGCCTTGCACGGGCTGTCAGGCCGAACTTGCCCAAAACTTTTTAAGCTATTAAATCACATTGTTATTATTATTCATATAAAATGGAAAATCACACTACTACGATGTTCTTACTAATTGGATCTTTAGAATATTGTGGTAAATAACAAAACGCAAATAACTCCAAAATGAATATACTATATCTAGAAATTGTGGAATATATATACATTGCACGTCTCAAGCGGTAATAGATCTTGTCCGTGAACAGAGAGGTCTCGGTTCAAGCTCTACCGTTCCCCCTTCCCTAAGTCTCAAAAAAAAAAAGAACGAAACACAAAAAACTGATTGCTATATATACTTCCACAAATTCAACAACTCGAACCAGAAAAGAAAAAAAGAAAAAACCTTCTAAATAAAAAAGAAAATGGGGTCTGAAACCATCAAGTTCCCAATCATAGACTTCTCCGACCTCAAAAATCAAACTGAAACCTGGGAATCAGTTAAAATTCAAGTCCTGAAAGCCTTAGAAGAATACGGCTGCTTCGAAGCCACGTTCGATCAAATTCCTCTGCATCTTCGAAAATCAGTTATTGATGAAATTAAACAACTTTTCGATCTCCCTTTACCCGTCAAATTACGTAACAGGTCCAACAAACCCTACCACGGCTACGTCGGACAATATGCGATGGTACCACTCTACGAAAGCTTGGGCATCGCCGACGCCCTCTCCGCCGGAAAACTCGACGCCTTCACCGACCTCATGTGGCCCCAAGGCAAACCCTCCTTCAGGTACGCACTTCAAACAGAATTAGTCGAACGAAACTTGAATATCTATGCTATTTAGAAGATAATATTCAGATATAGTCTCGCAGAACCGGTAAGATCGAGCAAATCTTTATTGTCATATTTTGTGTGAACCGGTAAGATCGAGCAATTCTTATGAAATCTTTAAATTATTGTCATATTTTGTGTGAATTAGTATGCAATACCACTATCACCACTGCATACTTCCATCACCAAATCGAACAGTATGAGAAATGATTTATCGAAATCTCGAACTCAAAATTTAAAACATTCCATTATATATAATATTTTTCTGCATCCGCTTCTACTTATAATCACGGGGAACTCCAAGGGGTTTTTATTTTAATACTTTTTTGTTCCCTAAAAAAAATACTATTTTGTTGATATTTTGTCTGAAATTTTGGTTGTGGCCCCCTCACCACGTCACCAATAACCCCCTCCACAACTCCCAATAAAATTTTCTGGGTCCGCTATTGTATATTCCCTCCATCCCCAGCAAGTGTCCCGAGCCGTCAAAATTCATAAAAAAAATTACGTCAAATTACCATATTTATCATTTTAGTCAAGGCAAAAATTTTACTTTTTCAGTTTACTATACAATAATTAATTAGGATAAAAAGAGTCATTTTGCCCACTATCTCAGTTTACATTTTGGTGGTTCCGATCATTTGTTCGGGGACGGAGGGACTATAACCCTATGTTTCTATTCTTACCAGCAAGAGTGTAGAGTCATTCTCGGAGCAGTTGTCGGAATTGGACAAGATTGTGAGGAAAATGGTTGTGGAGAGCCTTGGACTAGAGAAATACATGGATGAACACATGGATTCGACCGATTACCTTGTTCGAGTTCAGAAATACGACACGCCTCCTAGCCATGAGACTGAGCTAGGGTTATCATCCCATACGGACAAGAACATCGTTACTATCCTGTACCAGAATGAGATCAACGGACTCGAAGTTCTGACCAAAGATGGACACTGGTTCACCGCTCAACCCTCACTTAATTCTTTCGTTGTCATGATTGGAGAATCCTTTTCTGTAAGTTTTCCCATTTCAAAAATTATCCAAAATGTATAAATTCGGAATTTCAAAATTTTCTAGGGCACTCTTAAAAAAAAAAAAAAAGGACAACTATCACTTAATTTATTGGCATGCTGCAGGCATGGACAAACGGGAGGCTGCACGCTCCGTACCACCGGGTGATGATGGCCGGAGACGAAGCTCGATACTCGATCGGATTGTTTTCGGTTTGTAAACCAGGATACATAATTAAGGCTCCGGAAGAGATGGTGGATGAAGAGCATCCTTTGCTCTTCAAGCCCTTTGATCATCACGAGTTTCTTGATTTTTACTACACTGCAGCTGGTCAGAAATCTCCGGCTGCTCTCAAGGAATATTGTGGAATCTAAACTCTGAAAATTGTTACTCTTGTTTCATGCGCAGACTAAAAATTTCAATGTATTTGAAATAATGATTGTGTTTGAGAAATAAAGCTAGCTATCATGCATGTATGGTGTTTGGAATTTCACTTCATACGTAATATGGTGGAGTTCGGTGTCGTGGTCAATTCAGTTTCTCTCTCATATCAATAATATGAAAAGCCACATGAGAAACCACCGTTTGAAAACAAAATTTTTGGTACGAACAATCTTATCCCATGATTGATTGTGATTAGGGCCGGGTTAATTAGAAAGTAATTAATTCTAATCAAAATTTACTAATCCTCAACTAGAATTTTTTATTAATCCCATCTAAAATTAATATAGTCATAATTAAGATTGATTAAATATTAATTAATTAAAAATAAAAAAAATAATGAAAATGATAAAATTAAAGAAAAGTCACCGCATGGGAGTCTTTCCCTTGTTTGAAAGGTGTATAATAATAAATAAATGGGCTCAATTAAATTATGTACAAATTTAGATTAATCATTGGCTGATTTTATACATGTCCTTAACTAGTGTGTATCCCGTCGAAAATCGATGGCAAACTATATTATGCTATAATTTATAAGTATGTAATCATAAAATTAATATAATATTATACAGAAGAGAGTAATATTATTTCAACAATTCACTATAAGAAATCTTACAAGTGATGAAATTATAATAAATTACATCAATAAGGTTGTTTTTTCGATTTTATTGTACTTCCTTTAATAAATATTTTTATTTTTATTATTATTTTGCAATATATAAGGATGAACATTAAAAATAATTTAATATTATTTCGAAGTGATAATATTTCGATAATTGATCAAAACGAGTGTTTCTTTGATTTTATTTCACTTTCTTTAGTTGTAAGAAATCAATAGAATTCAAACTATTTTTTTATTTTTACTTTTACCTTGCAATTTGTTAAAGATTTCATTATATATGATGTTAATTGTTGTGTACGTCTGATCATCTCGTCACAAAGTCAAATTTCAAGAATTATCCCTACGTG
The DNA here is from genome assembly GCA_031470985.1 of Agastache rugosa. Classification (NCBI taxonomy): domain Eukaryota; kingdom Viridiplantae; phylum Streptophyta; class Magnoliopsida; order Lamiales; family Lamiaceae; genus Agastache; species Agastache rugosa. The sequence goes on from CM062603.1 coordinate 30,837,843, forward strand.
TATATATATACAAATCCGAGAATTATAATTGAGAATACGTATTGTTGGGAATTTTGTTTATTTACGTCAATTTAAAAATTTGTTAAATTAAAAAAATTATATTGATAACTTAATAATTGATCAAATTAAAATTGTCAATAAAATAAAACTATTTATTCGGCCAACAAATTAATTTGCCAAATTATATTGGTTGTGCAAAATAATTGCGGAATAGGAAAATACACATGGATTGTGAGTATTTATATAGGTTCTCTAAGAGTGAAGTTTTATTAAGAATCAATGTGGGATGGAAAAATTTATATTAAATATACATAGAATAAGTGAATAAAAATGCTAAAAATAAGGATTAAAGATAAATAAGAATACTGAAAGGAGAGAGCGCCACGTAGGACATCGAATTAAGGAGAGAGCTCGAATTCGCAATCGTTTTAATAATATATATATATATATATATATATATATATATAGATTAACAAACTAATAAATATTATATTATTTGATCATATTTAATTTATGAGAGAGATGCCAAATTAATAATGAAGAGATGGTTTGAATTTCTCTTTTTAAATTTTCTAATTAATTAATTAATATTATATTCTTTGGCCATATTTTGTGAGAGATACCAAATTACTAACGGTGAAAAGGCTCGGATCCTCTTTATTGAATTTTGAAACTTACTAATCATCAATATCTAATATCATGGATCTTATGCATCATATCCATGTATATAGATAGATAGATATTCTCACAATTTTCAGCTATCATATCTTTTGTTGCTATGTTTAAATTCTTTTTTCTTAAACAATTAATGTATATATATCGGAATTTTGTTCCGATATGTGGGAAAAAGTGAAAGTTAAAAATAAAATAAATTAAGCAGTGTTCAATGATTCAATTGTAACTTATAAACATATTTCAAAAACTTAATAGTAATATAGTTAAAATTTAACAATCTTTAATTAGACAATAATTAAATTTAAATTATTTTTCAAGTTGAATCGTATTTTTTGATTTGTTAATATTATCAAATTAAATAAATTATTATTGAGAAATTAATAATTGGCCAAATTAAATTTTCCAAAATAAAAATAAAATTATTTATTTGGCCAACCAATTAATTGGCCAAATTAAATTGTTTATGCAAAATATTTGCAGGATGAAAAAAATACCCATTAATCTTGAATATTTATAATGGTTCTCCAAGAGTAGAGTCTTATTGAAAATCGATGTGGGATAAAAAAATTCATAGTTAATTTATTGAATATATGGATTAAAAATACATTATAAGAGGATTTAAAATAAATAAGAATAATGAATGGAGAGTGCGCCACATAGGACCTAAAATTAAGGGGAGCGCTCGAATGCGTAATCGTTTTAATAATATTATGATTTCCTCACTATAGCCCCATATCTATTACTAATAGGAAAATAAAGATGCTCCCTCCACGGTGCTCCGTTCCGATTTTTCTTTATTCTGGTATTTTGTGCGATATTAATTCAATACATTCTAATTTTTATATAGTTAATATTCTCAAAATTTATCACATATATCCTTTATACTTACATCTCATATTATCTTTTAATAATTACATGTCATGCTTATCTTTCCTTGGTAATTTGTGCAACATTAATACATATTCATCTATTCTAATTCTAATTTAATAATTTTTATCTGTTTAAATACATCAACATATAACAGTTTGTTTTTGTTCAAAATGTCAATGACTACTCACGATATTTTCTTATGGTTAATTTTAGGGTAAATTGCCTCTCAATTTCTAAACTTTTGCCATCTTCTCGTTTTGCAACCCAGCAATAAAATCTGCGTCACAATATCTCAACTTTTAATTGTATATAATTTTGCAACTCGAGTCGATTTTCCCCCAAATGTATGATGACATGGCAGCCTGAAAATCCTATGTGGCAATTTCGGCCGGCCAACAAAACGACGTCGTTCCACGTTACATGAAACGACGTCGTTTTGGAGTTACATATAATTAAAAAAAAATTATCTCTTCTCTTTGTAATCTCTCTCACAACAACCCCCACCACCGCCGTCCAACGTCCACCACCACTATGTGCAACACTAACCACCACCACCACCACCACTCCACACCACCACTACCACCACCACGCACAGACACACACACACACACACACACACACAATTCCAAATGAACATCATAAATTCATAACAATCGTACAAATTCATAACACAAATCTTCTAAAATTCAACAAAAATTTTCACATACAATGTAAGTAAATCATATCTGAATCCGCTTTAACAAGCGCAGGGATTATCAACGAGCACCGGATCCTCATCGTCGCTGCGAAAGAGCAGGTAGCTGGTAGAGGGCCCACCTGCAGCCGCCCAACTTCGAGAAGAGCTGTAGGATCTCGGTGGCGAGCGGCGGCGGACGATGAACCGATTTGCTCCGTAGAAAGCAAGTTACCTTCTGGTTGATGGGTTCGACAGGTTCCTCCGCCATGTGAGAGAGAGAGAGAGACGATGGCGCCTCTGCCATGGGACTGGCGAACCCTGAAATCCACCCCCTTTCCAGAACTGACCAGACGAAGAAGACGACTCTGGCTCCCTATCGATTCTCAACCCTTTCCAGATCTGGGTTGTCATTTCTACAAATTTGGACAGCCGTTAAATTTGGAATTGGGAATGGCGTTAGTGGTGTATGAGATTGGCGGCGGCGGTGGTGTATGAGATTGGTGGCGGTGGAAAGAGATGGAGATATTGGAGGAATTACAAACATAGATGGATACAGAAAGATAGAGAGGGAAGATAAAGCGATGGAAATTTTCGAGAAGATGATGAGGCTGCGACGGCGGAGGGGTGGACGGTAAATCTTTTGCTGGGGTAGAGAAACAGAAGAGATGGAGGAGCCGATGAGAGAGAGAGACAAGAGAAAGGGATGATGTGGAATTTTTTTTATTTCTTTCTTTTATTTATAATTTACATGTCATCAAAACGACATAGTTTAATGCCACTTCAGTTATTAAATTGCCACATACGCAAATTCCCAAATCAGATCTCGCCGGAAAACGGTGTGAGTTGCAAAATCAGACATAATTAAGAGTTGAGATATTCTGACGCAGATTTTTTTGCTGGAGTGCAAAATCATAAAATAGTAAAAGTTGGAAAATTTACAGTCAATTTACCCTTAATTTTATAACTACGAACACCAACAATGTCAAAATTAAGGTGCCTCGGCCCCACGATTGTCATTATTCACATTCATTTCTTTCGATTTCAAACTAAGTATTTTTTTTATGCACTGGATAAATATAAAATATTGTGTGTATAAATTTAGATATCTTATCACTTAATATCCGATTTTAAATTAATCCAAAATCGACATACTAATTAACTCGAATAGACTAGAAAAAAAAGTGTTAGAAATGAAACTTTTTAGACCGAAAAAATTTAGCTCAATTAATCTGAATATAAGGTCTTGCTCGAAAATTAAGATATAAAGATTGTGCGATGAAGAAAGATGTGACTTGACTCATGATAAATGATGTTATTAGGTATTAATTTATTTTGAGATTTATTTTAATAAATTTCTATTCAATAAATTTTAATTATAATTTTCTATTTCTACTCCTTATAATTAATAGTTACTTTGGTGTTTGAATTCTTATCGGGTTTAATAAGTTTGTGATGGGTATGAACAGTAAAATCACTTTTTTGAGTGGATTTCGGACGAGAACAAGTGGATAAGTTCTAAACAAATTTGAGTCTGAAAAATAATTTATGGATTTCAACGGGAACTAACTGTATACATAAAAATTAATCACGTAAATCTTAACAATATAATACTTCATAAAAACAGTCGCAACAATATATTATTACTTCACAATCTGTTGAAAATCTGAACCAACTAGGAAGTTCAAATAAACTTAAAAAGAAGGATTTTTACTAATTTTAATTAATGTTAACTTTATTCAGATTTTTTCGAGTAATTTAGCATAGACCTACGAGACGGTTCAAATAACATAGAAAGAATAATTTTTACTAATATTAATTAATTATATTACTTGTAGTGTTCAGATTTTTATCGAGTATTAGCCAACGATTGAGATGAGTATGTACAGTAATGTCACTATTTTAACCGAGATTAGGACGAGAACATGTAGAAAAATTCTAAATAATTTTAAATTTGAAAGATACTTAATGAATGAGTACCCGATTCAATTTCTAATTATACACGAACAACATCACAACTTCTAAATAATATTTAGATATAAATATTTTAAAATGCATACACGTAAATTAAAATATAGGTTATTTCCCGTCGAAATTCGACGGGCTACTAACTAGTTTATTATAATAATAAAAATAAAAATAGATGTACTAAGTTAGCCCTATAACCCCATTTTTTCTTCAAGAAACATGTAAAAGAAAAAAACGCTGAAATTGATCCTAGAGAAGAAATTCCTTGAATTGATCCTACAAAATAGAAATTCATTTTTATATATTTTTATTTAACTGAAAATTTTGGAACGATTCTCCAGCATTGTATTCCATTGTTGAGGATGAAATTTATGAGATAAAAAAAATATATGGATAGTTGTTTAATTATATATCGAAACCAAGAGTACTTTACGAACACAATTCATATGTGAGCTTTGAAAAAACAAAGAAAAGATCAAAATTCATGTTTCCTAAACAGTTTCTTACATGATTTTGTGGCAAACGATTGCATTCAGAATTTTGGGGCTATAGGGGTGAAGGAATTTAATTTGGGGTTATAAGCATAAAATAGTACATCAATTATTATTTTTATTATCTTAATAAATAAGGGGTTCTAGTGAGAGAATTAGTGGGATAATTATGAACTATGTTTAAAATTAACCTTTAATCATTTAAGCGAAACCAAGGCATATCTTATCTAGCAACTTAATAGATGGTGGCAGATTATGGGCCACCTAATTGATATTGGGCCCACAAATCATCATTTATGCCTGTTACCCTGATTGGGTTATCTATAGTATCATAGAATCATAGAATAGTTTAAAATAATAGTCCTCCATCACAAAGTGCAAATATTTTTTTAGCCCTTGTCATTTGTGAAAGATCCCAACTATTGTCTTACATAATAAATAAATTTCAAATGGTTAATTATTTTGGCGCAGTGAGAACAAAAATTCTTAAATAGCTATTTTTTTTTAATATTATTACAAATATTAATACTCACACACCCCATCTAGAATTTTTGTGGCCGAGAGTACTCGAACCTCTGACCTATTGGTCAACAGGCAACCACTCAACCACTAGGCTATTTTAAGAGTGAATGTAATTGGAACTTGAAATCCATTTTTTGAAATTTCAAATATTTAGGTCACGTTTGGTTTGATTGATTAAATTTGATAAGCTTGATGGATAAAATAATTCAATATAATTAAATATTTGGTTTGAATGATTTGAATCTTGATGGATAATTCAGCTCGTGACCCTAGTTACCAATTGAATAATAATTTATCCTTCCAAATTTAAAATAATTATTAATCAACCATACAATTCATCCAAAAATACATCCCAATCCTAATCAAACAATCCAAACAAATAAAATAATCCAAATAATACAGTCATATTATATCCAATTCTATTTTATCAATTATAGTATCATCTAAATCAAACGAAATCTTAATAGTAGCTGACACATTCTTGACCACCGAATTGCTATTGGTCCCACCACGTGGACATGAGTCATTTCCAACTCATTAGCTTTTATGGTTGGATTATTTATTACTTGCCCGTTTCGCTCATTTGTCTACATACTCTTAAATGGACATTTCACTTAATTTATCTATTTTTCAATAAGGAAATAATTTACCCTTTAAAAATGGTGGGATCTACTCACTTTCTATTTTTTATCCTTATTTTTAATCTCCGTATTGAACAGTAAGTAAACAAAATGGAAGGAACAGAGAGAGTATTACTATCATAGAATAATTTAAAATTACAGTCCTCCTTCATGAAATACAATAACGGGGCGTTTACTTTGCGTGATAGGATAGATTGATAAAATATAGGATTGACTATATGAAGGATTAGATGATCAAACAAGCTCAAAAGTTATCAATCTATCATAGTAAACGGTAGATTAACCTATACTATTTTTATCTATCTATTCTATTACCCAAAGTAAACAACCCCTAAGTATTTATTTAGCCCTTGTCATTTATGAAAGATCCAAAATATTTCTACTACAGTTGCACACTCAAAACTGTATTTGAATGAAATGAATAAAAGAACTATTCAATTATAAGTTATCATAAATAAATAAAAATTATATTCATTTAAAAATTTTAACAATTAATCAAGCCGATTAAAATCTGTTTGATCGATTTTTATATGAATAGATTTATCGATCCGTACTCATTTACAGTATTGTCGTGTCTACTATTAGTGATAGCAGCAAAGTTTTCTCAAGAAATTAAAGTAAATCGAAGCAGTGTTAGAAAATCTAAGATTAAATGAGGGTTGGTGGAATAAAATACACCTTAACATTTATATAGAGGAGCGGATTTATGCTAATAAAATATCTTTTGTCAGCTCTTGCGATTTGCAAATGCGATTAATGTAATATTGATTTTCATTTAAAAGACAAACCTCAACTCTTTGTCAAGGCTACAATACAAGAGGTTAGAAAATTGTAAAGTGCATTCAAATATGATTAATTATGACGCATTACATTTTGTCACCAATCACCATTTTCCGATTTAGTTAAATTTCCCCATCATCCGCATTTTATTTTTATTTTTATGACAAGGAAAGTCTGTAACTATTATCCGAAATTTAATATTGTGTTTTAGATAAATCGCGTTCTTATGTAATTGACTGCACACCAAATAGGTGACTATCAATATGTTTTTTTTAACTAGTTGCAAGATCGAGACTATATATAATAATAGTTTATCTAAATATATCGAAAGGCTTTGCTTTTCAATTATTTGGTTCGACAAATCTGTTGGCATCACTGAAATCTGGCATTTAGGGGTTTGTATTTAGCTACGGAAGATTCCTTAGTTTTATTTGATAAACAAATAAATTAATTTTCCAAAAATTGGACCGATATGAATTGTTTAAATGTCATTATTATCGTTCTAAAAAAATGTCATTATTATCAAATGAAATTTATAAAGTTTCATTTTATCAAATGAGACACCAACCAACAAACTCTTTTTTTTATTGATTATCTCATATTTGAATATTTGCTGTATCTTTGTCATAATTATTGTTAGAGAAATTATTGATAGATCGTTTGTACAAATACCCATAGGCCCTTGAGAAGACCTCTCATCAAGAGTCTGTATGATTAAAATACACGAATTTTATTCCATTTTTTATTTTTTTTCACGATCTTTTCCAATTGTATATAAATACATAACTATTAAGATTCTTTGCAAGTTTTCCATAAATTGAAATTCCAGCGATTTGATTAATCATATGGCTGCCGATTTTTTAACGTGTGGTGATAATAATATGAAACGACATTGTTTCTTTCTTAAGTGGAGCTACACGTCAAACTCTATCACCACGTCATTTTACACGTCAAAGATCGGCAACCATGCATTAATAAAATCGTCGGAATTTCAACCCTTGAAAAATTTTCAAAGAATCTTAAAGGTCGTGTATTTACAAATAATTTTTGAAAGGTCACGGAAAAAACCAAAAATTGGTTAAAATTTGAGTATTTTAAATTTATTAACCCTTATATTAATTAAGATTAGTGAGATTACCATTCTCTCAATGAAGCTTTTCTTCTAATTGGTGTAGCTCACAAATTATAATGAACACTTCTATAAATTAATTCAAATAAATACCTCTATTCGTAAAACGGCCGTCTTGGGGCTAACTAGGCCCAAAAGCGAAATTTAATCAGCCGATTATTTAGTGTCTAATTATATTTTGCCAAACTCATATTTCAAAGTTTACCCTATGCCTGCCTATTTGTCGTGCTTTGCTTTTTCCTTAAAAAAAAAAAATCGTCGTGCTTTGGTGAGAATTTGTAATTTGTTGGATAGATAGTTTAATTAACTAATATAATGTTAGATTATGATAAAATTAATAAATATATTATATGTGTATAAGTTAGGGTTGATAGCTGCTCCACAATGCTTCAATTAAGAAACTCTTTGAACCACTCCCTAATTATTTTGCCACAAAAACTCAATTAATTTAACTGTTAAAACAACTTGTAATAGATTTTATATTTACTTGAAGACTCATAAGTATAACCCATCTCGTTCTATCGGGAACATATATCTAATATCCGAATAATATTTCGAAATAAATAAAACGAAAACTATACATGGCTTCCCCCGCGCAAACTAAGCTCCCCATAATAGAATTCAACGAGAAAAAAATGAGAGAATCATGGAAGCCGACCTCCGATTCAGTCCGAGAGGCGATGGAGTCGTACGGATGCTTCGTGATCGAGTACTCGGAAATGAGTTCGGAGCTGTACGAGGCGATGTACGGACTGCCGGAGGAGCTGTTTGGTTTCCCCATGGAATCTAAAATGAAGTTCACTTCCGACCTTGCAGGTTTAGGCTATGGCGTTATTCCGTTATGCCTCTCTTTGAATATTTCGGAATCCAACACAAAGCACATGATCTTCAACCTATGGAAAACTTTGCCACCCTATTCTGGCCCGCTGGAAACCCTCATTTTAGGTAACTGCTTCATATATATATATAGAATTGTGATAATGATGCATAAATTGCAATAACTTAATGCATAAACATTTAAATGCATAACTACAGTAACATAATGCACAAACTATTTAATAGACTTTTAATGCATAAATTGCAATTAAATATTGTTTATATATATATTTATATATCCAAGGTTTTTTTTCAGATTTCTTGTTTTATTAATTTATTTATTTTAATAGATTTATAAAATAATTTTTTATTAGAAATAATAATATTATGAACGAAATAATACTATACATGAACATGAGTCATTAATAGAGACGTAAATCTGTTAAAAAAAATGATGGATCAATTAACTAAGAAATTAAACTTTTGATTAATCAACATTTCAATTAGGATTAATTGTCAATCGAGCTTCTGCCTGGTGAGTAGTTTGGCAATTCAAAAGGAACGATCTCACCCAAATTCTTTTTGTCATGAACTGGTTCGAACTGAATAGTTTGGCAATTCGTAAGGACCGGTGATCTCATTGACATTGCTAGTATAAATTGGTCTTAATTTGTTTCGGCCTAATCAACTTGTTTTAGTGGTTGTTGTTAAACCTGCTATTCCCATATCTAAGTTAATGCACACGAAATCTCCTATAATACGTCTCATTTAAAGTTCACTTTTACCTTAACAATTATCATTGATACACAGTCGATAAGAGATACACTTAAATTTAAATTAAATTGATACATATATAACCGTTGGTATATATATACTAGAACTATAGTTTTGCTCTCCAATTGATCAAGTGGATAGTTCCACAATTAGCTTAAATTTTATCAAATTTTCTTGAAACCACTACTACAGAAACGCTCATACACAACGGTTTATAACCGTTGTCGTAGGCCAAAATCGACCGTGGTCGTAGGTGGTGATGTGGTAGGGTGCTGAAAAATGCGCTCATACACAACGGTTATTAACCGTTGTCGTATATAGTTACCACAACGGTTAATAACCGTTGTCGTCTCAATTTAAACCCGTTGTCGTAAATGGTGTTGTTAGTAATTTACTCTCATAGACAACGGTTAAGACCCGTTGTTGTACTATACTTATGACAACGGTTTTGACCCGTTGTTGTATGACCAGATTAAGTGTTGTTGTATTTAGGTTTGTTCAAATTTACAACGGTTAATAACCGTTGTGGTAGATAAATATAACAACGGTTTGGTACTGTTGTCTCTTTGACAACTGTATATTAGCACAACGGTTTGTAACCGTTGTGGTAGGTTAATAAAACAACAGTTTTGCTGCAATATTTGTAAAATATAAATTAAATATTAAAATTGTAAGCTAATTTCAGTAATTAAAAATTAAAAATATATAATAAAAGTTACATAGTACCAATATTTCATTACATAATTCAAGCACATTCCTAAATGTCCGAAGAAGCTAAATGAAACCAAATGTGTCGCAGCCCGAACCTCGATATTAGATGTCAAGGCCGGTAGGTCCCACGACTTACACAATTTATGATTAACAAAGGAAATTGAGATAGCGACCCGGCTATCGTTCAAAAGAATAACCATACTTAACATGACGTTGATCAGAATCTATTACCCAAATTTGAGCAGTTGGAATTACCAATTTGGACCCGTAATTGGATTACCCAGTGACCAATAATTAGAATTACTATTGATTCAACAATTTGGATTTACCATTGGACCCAGTCACTGAATTGCCTATTGACTTAATGGTGGATTTGATCATTGGAATTACCCCGTGACTCGGCCATTATTGGATTTACCCAATTTGGACCCGATCATTGGAATTACCCGAGTGACTCGGCCATTGGATTTACCACTCTAGAATAATGTGACATATATGACTCGAGACGATCAATTGAAATCAATATGACATACATCTCAATAAACATAACTCAAATCACTTGGAATCAAAAGACCTGATCAACCAAATAACCAACAATTGATCAAGAAGATGACGAATTTATTTGAGGATCAAGAAAAACAAGATAAAGAAAACTGTTTCAAAAGAATTTAGCAAAAGAGTTCGACTTTAGAATTTAAACTTTATAACAACATTAAACTTCATTTTCTTGCAGCGGAAAACATGAGAATATATGTATGAAGACATATATTCTAGGTCAACTTCTCAAAAACGACTTTCTTGACATAACAACATTTAACAACAACAATAGTCCATCCAGTACTCATCATCTTCATCTCGCCAACTCCGCATGTTTTAGAAATAACATGCAGGGCAGAGTACTACGTACTCAGTGAACACATGCCGAAAACATTTGAAAACTTTGCTGAATACAGCTATATATGAAAACTTGCCAGAAAACATAATACGAGGATTTTCTGAAAACAACTCGTAAAATGCTAAAAATACTTTCTTTTCAAAACTCATTTGTCTGCAGACATTTATAACAGTATGAACCATATCTACAAATAAATAATGGTGATGAGAAAGAGGCCTCTTTCTCAATCACTTGTAATCGGTATATCAAGGAAAGGCTCACGATTATGAATAATCGGCCTATCAAAGAAATGCGCACGATTACTAATGTGTACACAGATTTCACCTTGCGTGAAACCGAATTCGTCTTTCTGAAGTAGATGGTAACATACTTAAACATTTTTAAAATCATTTGGCAAGTATCAAAACTTTGTAAAACATACGATATCTTACTTTTCACATATTTTAGTTTAGAAAGCCCACCTGATAAACTTAAGCTTTAAACTTTAAGCTTTAACACGTGTAGCCCTTTTACTTCACGTTTCTGCTCCCGCTTCCGCTTGCTCCTTTAATCGAAACGGAATAACGATTTTAGAACGAGAGCTTTTATCGACTAACGACTTCGATATCCTTAACGAAATTCTATTCGAATTTCTACGTCGCAACTTGATGAAATTCGAGAATTCCTATCTTAACTTTTCAAACGTTCTTAATCTATCTTAATCTATCTAAATTCCTCATTAAGCATCAATATTAATCAATTCTCATACAACATTAACTCAATTAAACATATAAATTCCCCAAATCGGAAAATCAACCATAAATAGAAAAATCTTTATTTCTTTGAATTAAATTTCCATAAAATTTTATAATACTTAATTTTTATTAAGAAGTTCATAAATGCAATTAATTTCTTAATTAAAATTTTATTAATATTTTATTTATTTATTTTAAATTCTCGGTTATATTAAAATTAATATTTCTTTAATTATTTTCTCTTCTTTTTAATTTCTAATATACTTAATTATCATCTTAAGCTCATTTCTTCATTTAATTTCATTCAATTAAGTATTAATCTTTCAACCCTAATTTATATTCTTATTTAATCGGTTATTTTCTCAAAAATGATATTGGTTGGAAATTTTTAAGTATTTCCAACATGAAACATTCTTAAAATACTTAACTAAACTCATTTATATCATTAAATCAATCATATAATTCATGTATTCATTATTTCCTATTTTCTTCTCATTTTCGAAAATTGCCAATTGATAGCTAGGGTTTTCCATGCTTAAATCTAATTACATATTTGATCTTTTAATCATATTCTAAGCATAATTCATGAAGAACAAATCATCATTCAATGCATGAATTAATATTTAGCATTTTCTTCTAAATTTCGATTTTCATGCAACTTAGGGTTAGGGTTTTGATTTTTTTCTAATTTAATCACACAATTCATCATATAATCATGATATAAGCATCATATTAAGACATGAAGATTTACTAATCATTTCTAGGGTTTCTCCCAAAATAATCGACATATATATATTCCTAACTAGAATTCTTCATGCATCATCTTAAGCTTAATATTTGATCATAAAATCATCATATAACCATCATTCTAAGAAATCAAGATCATCCAACTACTTCTTCATATTTCTTACAAATTTTCGACACATATATATATATATATATATTATTCTTCCACCAAAGACATGAATCAAGAGCTTGGAATAGATGGAATTAATCTTACTTAGCTACTTTGAGAAGATGACTTTGGTCTTGGAAGCTTGGATGATGATCAACAATGGAGTTGTGCGTGTGAGTTTGAGAGTGAGATCGAGAGAGAGATGGAGAGATTGAGAGAGATGGCTGCTATGTGTGTGTGCGTGTGGAATGAGAGATGAGAGAGAGATGTTTTAATAATCTAATAACCTAGGTTTAGAGTTATAGGGTAGGTTATTATTTTATTAAAACTTAATAGCTAAGTTTTGGTTAATTCATTTAATTAGTTATTAATTCAATTAATTAATAACTAATTAATCTTCTAATAATTCTCTAATTTCTCAACACAGTAATTAAGATTAAGGTTTCACGAACCTTAGATAAAAATCTCACAGAAAGAATCGGAGATTTGAAGCATTTTCAAATCGACCGAAACTAAATTTTTAAGCGATTAATTACGTAAAATTTTACGTAATTAAATTAAATTCTTCTTCTTGTCAATTAATGACTAAACATTTATCATCTATTGATAAATGTAAAAACTTCTTCGTTTCGGATTAACCGAGACGATAGAAATTAATTAAAACTCATTTTTCCGGTAGAATATATCTGCCGGATAAAATTTTCGGAAAGAAAATCTTTATTTTACTAAAATTCTTGTCTTTCTCAGAAGATTAATTATTTTAATTACTTAAGAAAGACGGGATACTACATTCTCTCCCCTAAAATAAATTTCGTCCCGAAATTTGCTTACCTCTCGGAAGAGTTCGGGATACTTTTCTCTCATTTTGCTTTCTAACTCCCATGTTGCTTCTTCTAGTCCATGATGCCTCCATTTGATTTTTACTGACACGATCGACTTATTTCTAAGTCATTTGGACCTTCCGATCCAAAATCGCTTCAGGTTTCTCTTCATAACTGAGATCTGGTTCAAGGACTACCTCTTCTCGACGAATGACATGCTTAGGATCAAACATATATCTCCGCAACTGAGATACATGAAACACGTTATGTGAATTTCCAAAACTTGGCGGTAAAGCTAGCTTATATGCTACTTGACCTATTCTTTCCATAATTTCATATGGTCCTATGTAGCGAGGCTTAAGCTTTCCTTTAACACCAAATCGTTGAATTCCTCTTGAAGGCGAAACTTTCAAGAAAACTTTATCACCCATATTGAATTCTAATGCGATCTTCGATGTCGGCATAAGACTTCGACGGTCTTGCGCTTCTTTAATTCTTTGCTTGATTTGACGCACAATCTTTATCATTTCTTCCACCGAATCGAATACTAATATTTTTCTCTCGCCCACATCATCCCAATGGAGCGGAGATCTACACTTCTTTCCATAAAGGGCTTCGTAGGGCGCCATGCCAATCGTCATTTGATAAGTTGTTGTAAGCAAATTCAACAAGAGGTAAAATTTGCTCCCATTGACTTCCTCGATCTAAAACAACGAGTTCTCAACATATCCTCCAAGATCCGAATGGTTCTTTCGATTGACCATCCGTCTGAGGATGAAAAGCCGTACTGAAGTTCAATTTGGTACCTAATTCTTCTTGCATACTTCTCCAAAAATGAGAAGTAAATTTTGAGTCTCGATCCGAAGTGATCGACTTAGGTACTCCGTGCAATCGTACAATTTCTCGCACGTACAGCTGAGCTAACTTATCTGCGCCATAAGTTATGGGAATAGGTATAAAGTGTGCAGATTTTGTCAATCTATCCACTATTACCCATATCGCTGTATTTCGTTTGGATCTAGGTAACCCGGTTACAAAATCCATTGTAATTTTATCCCATTTCCACTGGAATATCTAAAGGTTGTAGCTTCCCATAGGGTCTACGATGCAATGCCTTTACTTGCCGACGGAGCTAAACATCTTTCCACAAAAGAAGCTTTGTCTCTTTTCATTCCTTCCCACCAAAATGTTTGTTTCAAATCTTGATACATTTTGGTGCCTCCAGGGTGAGCTGAATAAGGAGTTTCATGAGCTTCGCTCATGATTTCATTCCTTAATTCTTCATCATTCGGCACACAAACTCTTCCTCGATACAGGAGAACATTATCTCCTGCCTCCTTAAAATTTTCATTTTTCTCTTGACGAATTTTCATTCGTAACTTTTCCAATTTCTCGTCTTTTCTTTGAGCATTGGAAATTCTCAATCTTAAATCTGGAATTATTTCCATAGCTGCAACCATTTGCTCACGGATTGCGGAGGTAGAATTACTTCTAACCTCAGTTCTTCGAAACTCTTAATGAGTTCTTTCTCTTGAGTTAGAAGAAATCCAAATTCCGATTTTCCTTTTCTGCTTAACGCATCAGCAACTACATTTGCTTTTCCTGGATGATAGGAAATTTTACAATCGTAATCTTTAACTAACTCGAGCCATCTTCTTTGTCTCATATTTAATTCTTTCTGCTCAAAGAAATATTTGAGACTCTTGTGATCTGTGAAGATTTCACATTTCGTTCCATAAAGATGGTGTCTCCAGAGTTTTAAAGCATGTACTACTGCTGCTAGTTCCAAATCATGAGTTGGATAGTTTATTTCATGAGGTCTAAGCTGTCTAGAAGCATATGCAATAACTCTTCCTTCTTGCATCAGGACACAACCTAGTCCGTTCTTTGATGCATCTGTGTAAACAGCATAATCTTTATCCGAATCTGGAACTGATAGCACTGGGGCAGTGGTCAATCTCTTTTTAAGTTCTTGGAAACTTTCCTCACATTCTTCTGACCATTTGAATTTTGATTCTTTCTTTAGGAGATGGGTCATTGGCTTAGCTATTTTGGAGAATCCCTCGATAAATCTCCGATAGTAGCCTGCTAGACCTAAGAAACTCCTAATTTCATGTGGTGTGGTTGGAACTTTCCATTCCTGAACTGCTTGTACTTTTGAAGGGTCAACTTTGATTCCTTCAGGAGATACAACATGTCCAAGGAAATGTACTTCTCTTAGCCAAAATTCACATTTACTAAATTTGGCATACAATCTTTCGGTTCTCAACCTTTTCAGAACAGTTCGTAGATGTTCCTCGTGTTCTAATTCATTCTTTGAATACACGAGAATATCATCAATGAAAACTACGACAAACTTGTCCAAGAATTCATGGAATACTCGATTCATGAGATCCATAAATACTGCTGGAGCATTTGTCACACCAAATGGCATTACTACAAACTCGTAGTGGCCATATCTTGTTCTGAAAGCTGTCTTGGAAATATCTTCTTGCTTGACCTTCAATTGGTGATAACCAGATTTCAGATCAATCTTCGAGAATACACTTGCTCCTCTGAGCTGATCAAATAGATCATCTATTCTCGGCAAAGGATATTTATTCTTTAAGGTCAATTTGTTTAGTTCTCGGTAGTCGATGCACATCCTCAAACTACCATCCTTCTTTTTGACAAACAGAATTGGTGCTCCCCACGGAGAAACACTAGGTCTAATGAAACCTAGGTCAAGTAACTCTTGCAGTTGAATTTTCAATTCTTGCAACTCCTTTGGAGCCATTCGTATGGTGCCTTGGAAACGAGTGAGCTGATCCTGGTTCAAGATCTATTGTGAACTCCACTTGCCTATCTGGTGGCAATCCTGGCAAAACTTGTGGAAATACGTCTTGAAATTCTTTTACTACAGCTACATCTTCGATGCTGCTTTCCTTATCTTCCTTCTTGTTGAGATAGATAAGATATGCTTTCACATCTTTCTTTTTCAACATTCTCCTTGCTTGCCGAAATAATCGGCGATTTCTTACAACTTCTTTCTATCCCGAAAAATAGAGTTGGTTCCTGACCAGGCATATGAAATGAAATTTGCCTTTGCTTGCATTGAATGCTTGCAAAATTCTCGGTCAACCAATCCATTCCCAAGATAATATCTATATCCCACATTTTAATTAAATTTAGGGTTTTCGCTAACATCTTGAGAGATCCTAATTCAATCTCTATATTAGAACAGATGCGAGTAACTGAGGTAGATTTACCTAACGGTGTTGTTACTCTCAAGTCTTGACTAGCACGTTCTACTTTAAGACCAAGATTATCTACGCATGCATCTGATATAAATGAATGCGATGCACCAGTATCAAATAAAATTATAACAGGTATGCCATTTAATTGACCCATACCTGTCAAATTTCCTTGATCTTTGTCGAACGGCTTCTGATCAAGAGCAAAAACCCTTTGATATTGCTGCTGGGGTTCCATTCTCAAATGCTGGGGTTGCTTTTGCTTTTGCTGGAATCGCGGCCCTTGGCGATTCCGTTGCTGCTGCCGTTGTTGAGAAACAACTTCTATTGCCTTCAGTCTCTGAGGCTGGTTCTGAGTTGGTCTACTTCCTCCTGCTCCTTGTAGTTTAGTTGGGCACTGATACGAATAATGACCAACTTGACCACAAGTATAGCAGCTATTACTTCCAGCCTTGCATATCCCTTGATGCATCTTGCCACACTTGGAACATGGAGACATTCCTTGATAAGTTTGAGATGAACTGCCTTGATTGACGAAAAGTTTGAATCGTCCTTGATTAAATTGCTGCTGTTGATGACGTTGTTGTCCTTGCTGTCCTTGCCAGGGCTTCTTACTAGGTTGACTTCCAAAATTCCATTTTCGTTTCTGACTTTGGTTGAACGGCTGCGGATTTGCCACCATCCTTTGGGGTTTGAACTTGTGTGGCTGCTGAAGTCTGAGAAGACTTATCTGGCTGCATTGCCAATTCCATATCCAAAGCTCTGTTTAAAGTCTCGGCATACGATAATGCACTTTGACTGGCCAGAACGATTCTTATTTCTTGCCGAAGACCTGCTCGGAAAAGTTCAACCATTTTCTCGTCTGTGTCCACCTTATCTTGAGCAAAACGCGCCAAATCACAAAATTCGCGATCATAGTCGGCTACTGACTTTTACCTTGCTTGAGATTAGCAAACTCATTCTCCTTCTGCTTTCGATAACTTCGAGGAACGAATTTTTCGAACAAAACATCCTTAAATTGTTCCCACGTCAGGTTCTCCAGTTGTTCAGGGGTATATGCCCTTTGACGAGCTTCCCACCGCAATCCGCGGATCCCTTGAGCCGATAAGACATGCATGTTAGACGTTCTTGATCCGTACATCGAAGAAAACGGAAAATTCTTTCCAAATAAGACGAATCCACTCTTCGGCTTCTGAAGGACTTCCTCTTCCATCGAGAGTTGGAGGATTTTGCCGCAAAAATAATTCTTCTATTCTCCTTTCAGGTTGAGGAGGAGGTGGGGTAGGTTCTCTTTCGTTTTCATTTTCAACCCTTCCTCGACCTCGGCCTCTTGGTCTACCTCTTGGCGGCATTTTCTAATTAACCAGGATTTTCATTCGAATTATTCTTTCTTTCTAACAAAGTCTTATTCTTTAATAAAAATTCTTCTTTCTTTAAAAGTATTTTAAGGGAAATAAATTTTTCTAAGTTTTAGAATTTAGCAAAAATTTTCTTATCACCTTTTTAATGCATAATATACTCATCGTACTTTTAATGAATCACACCATTCATACTCATCACCATTCATGCTTATCAAAACTTTCAATTACATCTAACAGGCTCATACTATTTAATGAATCAAAGATTCACAAACATCATCATACATTGTAATCCCATAATTTAACTTCTTATTATCATCATGAACAATTTAAACAATTCACTATTGTCATAGATAATGAATCAACAATTCATTCATTACTATAATCACAAAAATATTTCAAGAACACATATTTTCCATACTTATCTTTGCTAAGAAAAATTTAGCTAATATATATTCCTAATATTTCAAGGAAATAATTGCATCATCTTGGCATATAAACTTTATCATAACTTTAATGAATCAAAAGATTCACGCTTATCATCAAATAATCACTAAAAATGTTTTTCCTGTAGTAATTATTATATATATACATATTTATTTGCTAAATTTAATTAGCTCTTCATTCTTTATAATCAAGAGATGAATAATATCATCTTGATGTATAAACTTCCTCATAAATCTCTTTTGAGATGATCTACTTCATCTTAACATTTTTCCTAACTAATGATTACGAACTAAGCTAACGATAACGAATAATTAATGAAACGAATAAAATGAACGATGCATTAAACTAATGATAGTCGAATAATGAACGAAACGATTAACGGACAAAATTAACGAAGAATGGAAGGAACGAAACGAACTATGAACAAAATAAACGAAGAATGAACAACTACGAACGACAACGGAATGGACGAATAAACCCCGGCGCTGGATCGAACTATCCCGCGCCAAGATCGCCGTCCCGCACGCAGACGTCGCGCGGCCAAGAAAAGATTTCCTTCATGTGCGCGCGACTTAACCTCCGGCGGATTGTTCCGCGCCACACCAACCCGCGCCCGATGCTGAAATTGTCGTGGGGCTGGCGCGCCGCGCGCTGTGGTCGCGTCTGTTGCCGGTACTCGTGGACCCGATCATTGGAATTACCTGTTGACTCGGCCACTGAATTACAGTTGGACCCACTGGATTTACTCCGACTCGGCCAATTGAATTACCTAATTGGACCCGAATTGGATTTACTTGACTCGGCCAAATTGAATTACCAAATTGGACCCAAATTGGATTTACTCAGTGACTCGGCCAATTTGGATTTCGCCCGATGCCGGTTCGACGCTTTGTCTTGTTTTCTTCGTCCGGGCTTTTAATCGGTCTTTTTCCTTTCCTTAAACCTCACTGCTTTACTTTAACTTCTATTATCTAAACCTCGATCAATTTGGATTCACTCAAATGGAATTACCATTTGAACTCGGTCAATTTGGATTTACTCATTGGACTCGGTCAATTTGGAATTACTCAGTGACTCGGCCTCGGTTTTCCATTTCTCGGTTTTCCAGCCATCTCAGTTTTCCAGTTAGCTTTGATTTTCCAGCTGATCTTTGCTCAACTTACTTCTTCATTTAGTAGGAAAATTTGCCTCTTTGAGGACTTTTACAAAAGGTAGGGAATTATTTACACCCAAAAATTCCCTATATGAACCGTGATTTTCTAACATCACGCAAAATGTTTTTATCGGAGCGGAATTCTACGTCGCTTCCGATTATCATATTATGCTTCTATGTACAAGAACTTATTTACAACATAGTATTAAAAGTTGTTCGCTTACTAGTCTATTACATATATTTACATCATTATCTTCCCGACACTTCCCCTCACTGCTCATCCTCTGACGGATCCTCTTCTTCTTCCTCCCTCGGATCCTCCTCACTTGGATCTTCTTCTTCCGTTTCCGTACTCTCCTCTGCCCTCTCCACTCCGTCCAAAGTCACACGAGGGGCATGAGTAATATCCTCTCCCGGCGACGGCCTAAAGCTAGGCTGAAAACTCAAATGAGTAAATGGTATTCTACGGAGGTGGAAGTATCCTTCAGTTGGTCCAACTTCTGGATCAACGTTATCCTCGTCACTATCATAGTGACGTGGTCCAGAGGTGCTAGCCACATTAGGGTCAAATAGAATAGTAGGGCTTCAACTATGGCATCAAGCTCTGAAGAATTCAAAGCTTGCAATGTTTCAACGGAAGGATCATTTGGAACTTCCTCAACAAAAGAAGCTGAGGCTACGCCGTTAGGCAAAACAGAAGGCTCAGGAACAAAAGTTTGAGTCTCAATTTGGGAGGGAGACGAAACATAGCCATTTGCCAATGGCTCAACAAGAAAAGAGTTAACATCAAATCCATTATTTCCATGGATGGGAGAAGCAATAGGTTCAGGATTTTCTGGAGGATTCTGATCCAGAATAGGGTAATCTTGGGGCATGAGATTTTGTAAACCAAACTCACCAACAGGAATCAATGGCTGATATGGTCCAGGAGGTGGGTACGAAAAACACATATATTGAGTACTAATTGCAGCTATGAACGCTCTGCAATCTCCAAACAAGACACCATCCCAAAATTGGGGAGTAACGTACCTTGCAGCAATCGATGCCGCCCACTCCTGCCAATCCTCAGGAAGCAGAGGAACTAGCCTAACTATACCAATAACTCCCGAGATATTTGATTCATGGATGTCCATCCAAACTCTATGGTACCGAGCTAAAAACTCTGCTAGGGTTTCTGTGTAGCTCATGTGTATGTGGTGAAATTCAATCATCGCTGCTACGCTTCTAGAGTTGGGCATCCTATAAAAGAAAAATTTAAATAAACAACTAAACTGAAATTACGAATAGTCTTGAGAATCCACTGTCTCAACATACTCAATGTCGCTTCCAAAAGGGTGTTCCAGGCTCATGTTACATTCCACAGATAAATACTCAACTTGTTTGCACAACTGATCCATTATCTCGCTTATGATCGATCACCAACAACCAATCACATTAGAGGCTAAAACACAACAATTATATATATATACTTCAACTTCCAAACTTTATAACTAGAAACGGTTGAAATTCGTACCTGGATAGCTGGATGAGATGAGAGATGCTGGACTTCAGTTGTTGTTAAAAACTAACTAGTCTAGGAATTCAAACCAGACTAGACTTTCAGAAATAACAACTTGGAACCGAAGACATTGCTCTAACTAGTCTAGGATTTCAAAATAGACTAGATTTAAAAAAAAATTATTCGGAAGCGATCGGACACAGCTCGATACCACTCTGTCGCAGCCCGAACCTCGATATTAGATGTCAAGGCCGGTAGGTCCCACGACTTACACAATTTATGATTAACAAAGGAAATTGAGATAGCGACCCGGCTATCGTTCAAAAGAATAACCATACTTAACATGACGCAGTCCGAATCTATTACCTACCAATTGGCCCACAATTGGAATTACTCATTGACCCGGCCAATTGGATTTACCTGACTAAATAAATTGAATTACCAGATTCACAATTGGATTTACCCATTGACCTCAATAATTGAATTGCCCGACTTAGCTACTGATTTACCCAATTGGACCCTGGAATTACCTAAATTGACTCAACAATTGGATTTACCCAATTGGACCCGATCATTGGAATTACCATTGACTCGGCCAATTTGGATTTACCACTCTAGAATAATGTGACATATATGACTCGAGACGATCAATTGAAATCAATATGACATACATCTCAATAAACATAACTCAAATCACTTGGAATCAAAAGACCTGATCAACCAAATAACCAACAATTGATCAAGAAGATGACGAATTTATTTGAGGATCAAGAAAAACAAGATAAAGAAAACTGTTTCAAAAGAATTTAGCAAAAGAGTTCGACTTTAGAATTTAAACTTTATAACAACATTAAACTTCATTTTCTTGCAGCGGAAAACATGAGAATATATGTATGAAGACATATATTCTAGGTCAACTTCTCAAAAACGACTTTCTTGACATAACAACATTTAACAACAACAATAGTCCATCCAGTACTCATCATCTTCATCCCTGCCAACCTGCATGTTTTAGAAATAACATGCAGGGCTGAGTACTACGTACTCAGTGAACACATGCCGAAAACATTTGAAAACTTTGCTGAATACAGCTATATATGAAAACTTGCCAGAAAACATAATACGAGGATTTTCTGAAAACAACTCGTAAAATGCTAAAAATACTTTCTTTTCAAAACTCATTTGTCCGTACATTTATAACAGTATGAACCATATCTACAAATAAATAATGGTGATGAGAAAGAGGCCTCTTTCTCAATCACTTGTAATCGGCATATCAAGGAAAGGCTCACGATTATGAATAATCGGCCTATCAAAGAAATGCGCACGATTACTAATGTGTACACAGATTTCACCTTGCGTGAAACCGAATTCGTCTTTCTGAAGTAGATGGTAACATACTTAAACATTTTTAAAATCATTTGGCAAGTATCAAAACTTTGTAAAACATACGATATCTTACTTTTCACATATTTTAGTTTAGAAAGCCCACCTGATAAACTTAAGCTTTAAACTTTAAGCTTTAACACGTGTAGCCCTTTTACTTCACGTTTCTGCTCCCGCTTCCGCTTGCTCCTTTAATCGAAACGGAATAACGATTTTAGAACGAGAGCTTTTATCGACTAACGACTTCGATATCCTTAACGAAATTCTATTCGAATTTCTACGTCGCAACTTGATGAAATTCGAGAATTCCTATCTTAACTTTTCAAACGTTCTTAATCTATCTTAATCTATCTAAATTCCTCATTAAGCATCAATATTAATCAATTCTCATACAACATTAACTCAATTAAACATATAAATTCCCCAAATCGGAAAATCAACCATAAATAGAAAAATCTTTATTTCTTTGAATTAAATTTCCATAAAATTTTATAATACTTAATTTTTATTAAGAAGTTCATAAATGCAATTAATTTCTTAATTAAAATTTTATTAATATTTTATTTATTTATTTTAAATTCTCGGTTATATTAAAATTAATATTTCTTTAATTATTTTCTCTTCTTTTTAATTTCTAATATACTTAATTATCATCTTAAGCTCATTTCTTCATTTAAT
Organism: Agastache rugosa; assembly: GCA_031470985.1. Classification (NCBI taxonomy): domain Eukaryota; kingdom Viridiplantae; phylum Streptophyta; class Magnoliopsida; order Lamiales; family Lamiaceae; genus Agastache; species Agastache rugosa. The sequence goes on from CM062603.1 coordinate 30,860,991, forward strand.
TTCATTCAATTAAGTATTAATCTTTCAACCCTAATTTATATTCTTATTTAATCGGTTATTTTCTCAAAAATGATATTGGTTGGAAATTTTTAAGTATTTCCAACATGAAACATTCTTAAAATACTTAACTAAACTCATTTATATCATTAAATCAATCATATAATTCATGTATTCATTATTTCCTATTTTCTTCTCATTTTCGAAAATTGCCAATTGATAGCTAGGGTTTTCCATGCTTAAATCTAATTACATATTTGATCTTTTAATCATATTCTAAGCATAATTCATGAAGAACAAATCATCATTCAATGCATGAATTAATATTTAGCATTTTCTTCTAAATTTCGATTTTCATGCAACTTAGGGTTAGGGTTTTGATTTTTTTCTAATTTAATCACACAATTCATCATATAATCATGATATAAGCATCATATTAAGACATGAAGATTTACTAATCATTTCTAGGGTTTCTCCCAAAATAATCGACATATATATATTCCTAACTAGAATTCTTCATGCATCATCTTAAGCTTAATATTTGATCATAAAATCATCATATAACCATCATTCTAAGAAATCAAGATCATCCAACTACTTCTTCATATTTCTTACAAATTTTCGACACATATATATATATATATATTATTCTTCCACCAAAGACATGAATCAAGAGCTTGGAATAGATGGAATTAATCTTACTTAGCTACTTTGAGAAGATGACTTTGGTCTTGGAAGCTTGGATGATGATCAACAATGGAGTTGTGCGTGTGAGTTTGAGAGTGAGATCGAGAGAGAGATGGAGAGATTGAGAGAGATGGCTGCTATGTGTGTGTGCGTGTGGAATGAGAGATGAGAGAGAGATGTTTTAATAATCTAATAACCTAGGTTTAGAGTTATAGGGTAGGTTATTATTTTATTAAAACTTAATAGCTAAGTTTTGGTTAATTCATTTAATTAGTTATTAATTCAATTAATTAATAACTAATTAATCTTCTAATAATTCTCTAATTTCTCAACACAGTAATTAAGATTAAGGTTTCACGAACCTTAGATAAAAATCTCACAGAAAGAATCGGAGATTTGAAGCATTTTCAAATCGACCGAAACTAAATTTTTAAACGATTAATTACGTAAAATTTTACGTAATTAAATTAAATTCTTCTTCTTGTCAATTAATGACTAAACATTTATCATCTATTGATAAATGTAAAAACTTCTTCGTTTCGGATTAACCGAGACGATAGAAATTAATTAAAACTCATTTTTCCGGTAGAATATATCTGCCGGATAAAATTTTCGGAAAGAAAATCTTTATTTTACTAAAATTCTTGTCTTTCTCAGAAGATTAATTATTTTAATTACTTAAGAAAGACGGGATACTACAAAATGCATAAATTACACAAATATGAGTTCTTCGGCTCCCACAAAGTTTGCTCCAAAATACTGCCAAAATGTTCTTCAGCCTCGTATAGCCTATTTATAATACATCATCAATCATATAAGCTATTTATAAATAAAAAACAAAGACAACATCAATAGGATATATACCAACAATAAGGGAACCAAAACTAAATTTTTTACCTTTTACTAGTATATATATCGTTGTACACACTCCTCCCATTCTCCACGCACTTCATCTATTTCCTCAGCCGAATATGTTTTTTGGTTGAACTATTAAGTACAAAAAAAACAAGCTACAGTTAGTCACCATAAAAAACTTTAATTTAATGGAACTTAATTACAATAATTTATAAATAAAATATTAATTACCAGTGATTGTAAGGAATCGATCGTCACATCAGAAGAAGCATTAACTATTTCCCTCATGTATTTCATCACAAAAAACCACATTTGACGCAGTCTTGTTGTTTAGGTGCCTACATTGAAAATAAAAAATAGTTAATATAGTAATTTATTATTAACTTATATAATTTATTTTAGTTTGCATACCTTAATTATAGTCCATTTTTTACTGTTTCCTTTCTTTTCTATCCCCGCATTAAAAACCCTCAACGCCCTTCATATAGATGTATGAAATGGTTTAGTTCCATCAAACTGATATAATAGAAACGAAACAAGCAAAAGAAACTTACACTTCAACAATATGCTTCCAATCGCCGTGACGGTTTCCAGTGAACAGAGGATCCAACAACCCTATTTGTTCCTTGTGAGGGTCGATGACTGTAAGGATTCAGTGCACTCTATGCAAAGAAAGGACAAAACTATTCAACGAACTATCCAAAAAAGATGGATTAAAGCCATATATATATTCCCATGAAATATGGGCTGATTCACGGACCAACTCTGCCTCAGTAAAACACACACATATATGAGAAACACTGCAAATTAAGATCCCTTTGCTATTTCAGATTTCATGATCTACTGCAGCAGCAACTAACATAAACTTGTGTTTCTTTAACTGCCCCAGTAAAGTTCAAATGATGATAATTTAACTTACCCAACATTACATGGAACCAAAACTAGTTGATTGATCAATGTTCCGGTGAGCCCTCTTGCCAATCCACGTGTTCTTCGTTCTATTGCTTCATCTGCTGTCTTCATATCTTTTTTGGTTGATGGAATATGACCAATCTCCACTGGATCAACAAATTTAAATTTGTTGACTTTGTTTAACTTCATCATCTCCTTGTATATATGCCTATAAATAAAAGAAATAATTTCATCAATGTAATATAGCTAACCAACATAGATAATTAACAATATTCCTAATATTAGTTTCCATATGTAGACAACAATGCACGTATAAGAAATTGGCTGCAATAGGCAAAAAGGTAGGATATCTTCAATGTTTATGTACAACGGACGATCCTCTTCAAAAACCTCTTTGAGTGTTATCGTTATAGTGTTTTTGCCTTTAAGAGCAATCTTGCTATAACAGTAGACCATACGCAATGCCATAGGTAGAGTATCAACATCCACTGGGTCTACCGCCTCAGCCCTTTCCTTTTCAGAATTCTTTTTCCCTTTGCCTTTTGCTTTCTAGATATTAACAGTACATATATTAATAGATATCTAAATAATGCCAATACTATATAAGTAATAAATATTTTTACCTCATCTTGCAACTTCACCAGATGCATTGGCCATGGAACGTGACAACCAAGTGCCTCACCGATACTTTTGCACTCACTTGTTGGGACAGGCAAAAGGGCATTGTCATCCACTACCTCATCGATGGATACACGCATGCATTTTTGAGGCAATTCATCACCAGGCCCACATACTCTCAAAACTGTGTCATATGCAATGTTTGTGCCTGACTCCAAACTAAGTGCCACAAGTTTACCCTATAACATAAATGTAAATCATATTAATACGTCCAATTGCAATGTATAGCTTATTATTTTGCACAGACATGTAAAAAAAAAGAAGAGAAAATATACCTGTAATGATGCGTTTTTATCAATTATTTGCACATCTGTATCGAATTTATACACATCATCTTCCTCATCCAACTTCACACCATCATCTTGTTTACCAATATCATGTGCATCAACTTCTGGATCTTCAGATTTTTGCTTGACTGAGCAGCTATCCTTCTTATCTACATCAACATCATGTAGACTTGTTTTGTTGTTGAACAACAGCTTCTAATCTTGCAATTTGTTCAGCATTTCTCATTGTAGCTTCCATCAATGCTTGTTGTTGCTGACGATTACAAAGCTCTGTGCAGGATTTCTTTCATCTAGGAATGTTAAAATATGATGTTTGAGTCATATCACATCCAACAGCTCTCAAACGCCCTTTATGCTCTTCTTTTTCAAGAGCATTTTCAAGGATAGTGCCTTTCACGCCCTTTAAATGCAAATTTCCAGCCTTTTTCTTAGAAATATACTCATCCTACATTAAATAGCCCCAAATGCAGATCGTTCCCCATGCCATATCCATGTATGGTATGTTAAATCCATACCATTACTCAACAAATGCAACCGTACGAGCTTAACTTTTTTCCGCATAAGGTTTCCACAAGCTGAGCACGGGCATGATATTTTATCTTGATCATCTACACTTTGTTGGGCAAAGTGCATGAAGAAGTCTACTCCAGCCTTATACTCATTTGACAACTTATATTTTAACATCCATGATTTGTCCATTATAATCCTATAAATTATGAATTTTTAAGCAAACTTACTAAGAGTGCAACTTACAACTAGATCAATTTATCATAATTCATCATACAAAGCATGCCATTATTTAATTTACTAAAAATTTCACCAACTCCAGAATCATATTTCACATATCCAAATACAAAATCTCCCAAGACAACAAGAAGAATTGAAACAACACACTATTTAATATTTATTCAATAGATAAGGAATTCAAGAATAGAAAAATTATTACATACCAACCTGAATGTCGAAGTAAGAATTCCTCAAAGCCAATTTAATCTTCGATCTCCACACACGTCTGACAAGATCAGAAAAAATAATAAAAAATAGATTAGAAAATTCACTTTTACAATTTTTTCAGTTTTTCAATTATTTTTACTTTTTAATGTTTTTTTTCACAATTCTAAGATTAAAAAAGGCAAAGAAATAGAGTAAGAAGCACCTTCAATCTCCAGCCATTGTTCCCTGAGGCTTTTGTAATGATTTTTAGTAGGCTTTCAATCTCTTTTTTGTATTTTCTCCGGCTGAAAATTCCTCAATTTTCAGCATCCATTACATATACATTATTAAAACTAAACTATATCATCAAAGACATTATTTAATATAAATTTACATAAAAAATTGATGCGTTGTGTTGACCTCTCTGTTCAAAATTTCCTATGCAATGCACACTTATAAACAACAAGGGCTTTGAATTATGTCACCACATAATTCGAATTATATCCCTACAACTCAAAATTATTTTCAAATTAATACACCACATAATGACAAAAAACATAGAAAAAGCTCAATTCAGAAACATTGTTTCTCTCCCAGTATACAAAAAAATTTGGAGAAATCATGGTTAGATAATACCACATGCATAGTGGGAAGTGGCGCATTTTCTCCAAAAAAATTAAGAAACATGGAAAAATTCCTAGTTCAAAACAGCATATTCACAACGAAAAAACCCAAAATCTACCTCAGAAATCATAATTTTTCACAAAATAGCAAAAATCTAAGTTTAGAAGTTGCATATACATCAAGCAAAATAACACATCACAAAGACTAAATGGAATTCAATGAAGAAAAAAGAGGTTTAAATTATGAACTGACATATATAAGCAAGTCAATAGTCGGAAGAGTATCACCTCTATAAAAAAGGAGAAGAAGAAAATTTGGGCTGCAGAGAAAGACTGGAGGCATCAGCGGCGATTCAAGGTGTCATAGGCGGTCGGACGGTGAAATCAACAGGCATATGACGGCGACGGTGGAAGCTATAAAGCAGCTGGAGGCGGAGAACCAATATTTACGGCAGAGGATTCGATTTTGGCAGAGGATTCGATTTTCACAGAGAATGGATGAAGCATTATTCAAGACCGGCCATGGTGTTAATGGTGACGTCGACGGCAGCTAGAGGCTTGACGGCGGCCAGAGACGACGACGACCGGCGACCAGACTTGACGGTGGTGTTTTTCAATTTGGGGGAATAGGGATTTGATTTTTCATAGAAGGTTAAAAGGTGAAAGGTAAGAAACGTGTTGTTTTTATTTTTTACTTTTTCTATTTTTTTATTTTTTACTAATCATGAGGGCTATAACAACAATATAATGACAACATAAAATGAAACTGTTGTTGTAGATTGATTTTGTTCTCCTACGACAACATACTAAATACAACGGAAAATAAAACCATTGTTGTAGATAATGCTATTAGTCTACAACAACATAGAAACGACAACAACTAGAGCTATTGTTGTGTATGAGCGTGTAATGAGACTACCACAACGGACTTTCAACAACGGTTCACAAAAACCCTTGTCTATGAGCGCACTTTTTCGCTCAAAGACAACGGGCTTTCATACCACAACGGTTTTTAAGTAAACAACAACGAGTTTTGCTAAGAACCGTTGTTATTCAGGTGTTGTCAATTACGAATTTTGTAGTAGTGAACACACACATACTAATACCCACATATATATATATATAGAAAATGGATCATATAAGAATGGATCTTAACGTAAGAAATAGAAATAGATCTCCACCATAGATCTACAAGGGATGGAGGGTCAGATCTGACCCAGGTCAAACCGGGTCGGATCCGGGTCAATGGGTCGGACCCGGTCAACCGATGACTTTTCAAAAAAAAATTATTTTCGAAATTTTTTTATTTTCGATTTTTTTTAAGGGTCAGATGATATGCACCATCACGTGTAATGAGATGCACCAAATTGTACAATGAGATGCACCACTAAATGTATTGGGATGCACCATTTTTTAATTTTTTAATATTCTTTTTCACTATTTTTATTTTGATTTTTTTTCAAGAGTCGAGCGAGGGGAGCCGAAGGCCTCGGAGCGAGCTAAAAAATATTAATGTTGCCACAATCATTATCTATAAATTAAAAGCGTAGCCGAAGGCGGAGACAAAAAACAATTCCCAAACACTTGCTTATTGATATGGTATGAATACAATTATTTGAAAAGTAGTTTGATTTCTGATGAACACTCGTTTTGCATGGTTTTCACTTGTTCTTTTATGCATGTTTTGATAAGATTATGCTCTTATGTGACGTCTTTTGGTTTGTTTTCTTAATTATGGTATGATGTCACGTTTGGGTATAGTTTCATGTGTTTTATGTAGATTTGAGTGTTTTGGAGTAGCTCATGATCAAAGGAATAACTCAAGGATCCAAGGGCAAGGTGATTGGGCTAAAGAATTGTACATAAGAAGCAAAAGATGGGACGAGTCGTGAAAAATAAATTACATATTTTGCAAATTGAGCAATATAGGAATGAAGCTCGTTGTGAGTTCGTAGGCAAAAACGGATCCAAATTCGGAGTTATAACGAAGGAGAACGAGCGGAAACAAATTTGTTGCGCGAAAGTAACAAAAACGGCGACCCAGACAACGACCATTGGCCGGGTCGCCGGTTTTGCTGTCCGAGTCGTCGGAACTGACTGGAATGCGCCAATCCTTGCAAAAAAGGCGACTGAACAGGCGATTGGGGTCCGGATCGCCGGTTTTGTTGCCCGAATCGCCGGTTTTGCTTCCCTAAGTGTTATTGTGCGATTTTTACTTCCTTTTGGGTCTAGGTTTTGGCTCTCATCTATAAATAGGTCTTCATAGATTAGTTTTGTGACTTTTTTTACATCTTTTTACATCTTTGAATTATATTTTTGCTCTTTAAATTTCTTTTCAAGTTCTTAGTTAGCTATTTACTTTTTTTTGGAGAAGATTCGAGATTGAAGATTGAAGATATTCAAAACAAGATCAAGGATCTGAACCTCGGTTTTTCTAATTAGTATCTTTAATTATGTTTTTCTTTTATTTCTTTGCTAAAACCCTAGTTATGAGTAGCTAATTTTCTTTGTTGATCCTAGGGTTTGTAAGACTCAATTGAGATGATGTTTTTGATTTATTGATTCCAATTTTCCTATCAATTTATGGTTTGTGATTCTTGATGCTTTATTCATGTTTAGATAGCTGGCCACTATTTATGCATGCTAGTTGTTCGATTAAATTCTTAACAGGTTTAGTTGATCAATGGAACTCAAGAATGCATGATATGAATGATTATGAGACCTAGCGGAGATTAATTCGTTCATAAGAGGTTATAGATCTTTTGTGCTTTTTGGAGTTAGTGGATTATCTTGAGACCTAGCAGAGATAGATATTTTGCTAATCTATTTTTGCATGACTTGTCGAGAGAGAGCTTGTGAATATATTTGAAATTCCTTCACCTAAATTGAATTAAAATTGGTAATTGGGTTAATAAGTTAATTTCGTTGTTGATTTTGAGTCGATGCATTCCCTAGGATCAGTCTTTTATCCTTGATATTTTATGAATTTGTTTCTTTATCATTTATTTTCTTTTAATTAATTAATTTCTTTTTAAGTTGAAAATAAATTTCCAAATCAAAATAATCAAGAGCTTGAATAGTAAAGAAGTTTCTAAATTTTATTTCCCACTGTATTTTCGATTTACAGTCCATGTGGATACGATACTTGATTTACTAACTGTCTATAATTGCACCGTTTAGTTGCGGTATATATTGCTAAGATTTTAGTGATCAATTTCATCATATCAAATCACCCCAAGATTTTCCTCGTTTTGATATAGTTATACACACACATAGTGTATGAGATAAACCTCCATGTATTATGAGATGCACCACAATACATTTTGAGATGCAACACTGTGTGTAATGAGATGCACCACCATGTATAATGAGATGCATCACAATGTGTAGATACAACACACTGTGTAATGAGATGCACCACAACATGAAATGAGATGCACCACACTTTATTAAAAAAACGAAAAAAAAATCGAAAAAAAAATTTCGAAACTTAAAAAAAATGAAAAGTCAACGGGTTGACCCGGGTCCGACCCGTTTGACCCGAATCCGCCCATGTTCAGATCTGGCCATCCATCTATTATGGATGAAGGGGGATTTATTCATATTTCTTACTTTAAGGAACATTTTCACTAGAAGCTATCCATATATATATATATGGAAGAGATCATATGTAAAACCATTTTCCCGTAAGAAATAAGAAGCGATCTGGACCATTGATCTTTGTAGATCTACGGTTGTCATTGACCGGTGCATTATAATTGAATATGAAATGCATTATCGTAACAATGCACTGTAATAAATCAAAAATACATTATTATGACAGTGCATTATAACAAAACATAAAATATATTATTTTGATGCATAAAATGCATTATTATTATTTTTTACGGGAAAAATGCTTTGTACGTGAACCAACCCCTATATATATATATATATATATATATAATTCATTTTTATAAGTAATTACAGTATTTTACCATGCATTTCTCACTTGGGCTACATCCACAGTAAGACACTACACTCATACTGTAATCTGATGTCTCAATAGGATTGGACGGTGATGAAGATGTTGAGTTGCAGCTACGGTTTGGATAAATACTATGACCCTCTAGTAACGTCGTCGTTTTACAGGACGAGGTTGATGAGATACCACGCGCCGGGCGAAAACAACGCTAACATCGGCATTATACCTCATAGAGACAAGAATTTTTTGTCTATAATTGGCACTAACGACGTCCGAGTTTCATGATTGAAACTTGTGAAGGTGATTGGATCGATTTCGAGCCTTCTTCTCGAAGATTCGTCGTCGTTGTCGGTGAAGCTCTCATGGTGAGAAACTCCAATGGCAAAAACTCCTGTACACCTGTCGCACAGTAAGTGACGGATCCCACGCGCGGGGCGCGTGTAACTCACGCGCCCCCTTTTCACCTTTAAGTCAGGCGTGTGCATCACACGCGCCCCGCGGCTTACAAATTTTTTTTTTATTAGGCCTAACTTTAAATTTTTTTTTCCAGTTTTTTTATTTTTTTTAAACAGTCGAGCGAGGGGAGCCGAAGGCCTCGCAGCGAGCTAAAAAAAATTAATGTTGCCACAATCATTATTGTTCAAACGTAATGTAAAACATAGTTTGGGACGATTTTCTCTATGTTATTCAACTTATCAAAGCACCTATATATACAAGAAATACTAAGCTAAACAAGGAAAGTATTAAACCCTAATCTATCATACTATAAATAACACTATATTTCTAACACTCCCCCTCAAGATGAGCATAGATATTAATCATGCACAGCTTGTTACAAAGATAATTAATCCTAACACCATTAAGAGCCTTTGTGAAGATATCTCCCAACTGATCTTCACTCTTCATATATCCAGTAGTAATCAGCCTTTGTTGAATCTTTTCACGGATAAAGTGGCAATCAATTTCAATGTGCTTCGTCCTTTCATGAAAGACTGGATTAGATGCAATATGACATGCAGCCTGATTATCACACCACAACTTAGCTGGTATTGAGACATTTAAGCCCACTTCAATCAAAAACTGACGCACCCACATAATCTCACATGCAGATTTAGCCATAGCTCTATATTCGGATTCTGCACTTGAGCGTGAGACTACCTTTTGTTTCTTGCTTTGCCACGAAATCAAATTCCCTCCGAAAAACACACAATATCCTGAGGTAGACTTTCAATCTTCTTTTGCTCCAGCCCAATCAGCATCTGAGAAACATTCAATATTGTCATGACCATGATCACCATACACAATTCCACGTCCAGGCGCTCCCTTCAAATAGCATAAAATCTGCTCTACCATCCTCCAATGATCAACTGTTGGTGAGGACATAAATTGGCTTACCACACTTACTGAATAAGCAATATCAGGACGCGTCATCCGCAAATAATTCAACTTTCCAACAGTTCTTCTGTATCTCTCAGGGTCATCAAATAGAACACCATCCTTTGTAAGTTGCAAGTTAGGAGCCATTGGAGTGCTGCATGGTTTAGCCTCCAACTTTCCCGTGTCAGACAGTAAATCAAGCACATATTTCCTTTGAGACAAGAAAATTCTTCCTTTCTTGCTTCTGATCACTTTAACACCTAGAAAATATTTAAGCTCTCCCAAATCTTTAGTATCAAACTGAGTAGAGAAAAAAACTTTCAGAGAGGCAATGCCTTCAAAGTCACTACCAGTGATCACAATATCATCAACATAAACAACCAACAGGATAATGCCATGATCAGAATGTTTGTAGAAAACCGAATCATCAGATTTACTCTGCTTCATACCAAACTTCTCAAGAGCACGAGTAAATGTACCAAACCATGCACGAGGACTCTGTTTCAAACCATACAATGATTTACGAAGATAACAAACCTTATGAGACTCCCCCTAAGCAACGAAGCCAGGCGGTTGCTCCATATAGATGTCATCAAGTAGATCACCATGGAGAAATGCATTTTTGATATCTAACTGATGCAAAGGCCAATGATTAGAAGCAGCCATCGAAATCAAGAGCCGAATAGAAGTCAACTTAGCAACAGGAGAGAAAGTTTCAGAATAATCAACACCATGTATCTGAGCATAGCCTTTGGCTACAAGACGAGCCTTTAAACGAGAAATGGAGCCATCGGGATTAACTTTAATTGTAAACACCCACTTACATCCAATGGATCGTTTACCAGGGGGAAGTTCAACAAGAACCCAAGTCCCATTAGCGATCAAAGCATTCATTTCCTCAACCATAGCAAAGAAATTCAACCAGAATGAGCCAAAGCTTCAGCAACAGTTTTAGGAATACGAACAAGAGAAGCAACAAGAGCACGAGTGGCTGGAGACAAATGAGCATAAGAGACAAAAGCAGCAATGGGATAAGTACAAGAGCGTTTACCTTTGCGAAGAGCAATGGGAAGATCATCACTCGGTGTCGGATCTGACGACGAAAGTATTGGCTCATCGGGACACACAGAGGAATCATGAACCATCTCAACAGTAGCTGGTACAGAAGGAGGAGGGGGACGACGGGAGTAGGTTTGCATGATGGGTGGCTTAGCAGACTTGGATGGAGGAACAATCGGAGAGACAACTATATAACTGAGAAAGTCTGGATCCTCCTCCTCAGTAGGACTAGGAGTGGAGTCGGAAGAGTAAGGTATATGTTCTGAAAAGGAGATATCAATGGACACAAGATATTTGTTGAGACTAGGACAAAAACACCGATAACCCTTTTGAACTCTAGAATAGCCTAAAAATATACACATTAAACACTTCGGATCCAATTTTGTAACGTGAGGCCGAACATCTCGGACAAAGCATATACTACCAAATATTCTGGGTTCAATCGAAAACGAAGGTTGGGATGGAAAAAGAACATGAAATGGAGACTCACCACGAAGAACAGAAGATGGCATGCGATTGATGAGAAAACAAGCAGTAGAGACAGCATCAGCCCAAAAACATTTAGGAACTTGTCGAGTAAATAACAAAGCTCTAGCAGTCTCAAGAAGATGCCTATTTTTTCTTTCGGCTATACCATTTTGAGATGGTGTATCAACACAGGAAGTTTGATGAAGAATACCATTGTGCATCATATGATTGCGAAATATATCGGATAGATATTCTTTAGCATTATCACTTCGCAAAATTTTGATAGGCACACCAAATTGAGTCTTAATTTCAGCACAAAAGGCAGAAAAATGGGTAAATAACTCAGAACGATTCTTCATCAAAAATAACCATGTCATACGAGAATAGTCATCAACAAAAGTGACAAAATAACGAAATCCGGGTTTTGATGTAATGGGACAAGGACCCCAAACATCAGAGTGGACTAACTCAAACGGAGCACTAGCTCGTTTATTGACTCTAGGACTTAAACTAACACGATGAAGTTTTGCAAGCTGACATGACTCACAATCTAAAGACGACAACTTAGAAAGTTGCGGACACAACTTCTTCAAGGATAATAGAGAAGGATGCCCCAACCGACAATGTGCATCCATAGGGGAGACGGTTCCGGTACATGCTACTGATGAAGATGGTTGTGTATCAAGAATGTAGAGACCGTCTGATTCATGTCCCTTACCAATAATCTTCTTCGTCGCAAGATCCTGAAACAAACAATAATCAGGAAAAAATGAGACACTACAACGAAGATTACGAGTGAGTTTACTCACAGAAACCAAATTAAACGAGAGTTTAGAGAGACTAAGAACGGAGGACAAGGATAGGGACGATGTAGGATTGACCGTTCCTGATTCAACGACATGAGATTGAGAACCATCAGCTAAAGTAATAGGAAAATGAGTATTAAGAGAATCAAAGGTAGAAAAAACTTGGGAATTACCTGTCATGTGATCAGTGGCACCGGAATCTATGACCCATTTGGAAGGTGAGGAAACTAGACAAGCATTAGGTTTACCTGACTCGGCAATAGCGGTGACAGAGCTGGACTGAGATTGGTTTATCCCCTGTTGCTGTAATAACTTGGCATACTCATCGGCTGAAATAGTGATGGAATCACTAGATGGAACAGTATGATGGCCACTGTCAGCCACATGAGCGGAAGAATGAGACTTCTTATTACGCAATTTCGGACAATCCCGCTTATTATGTCCAAATTCATGACAATAACGACACTCTATAGAGGTTGACCAATGCCCTCGAGATGCTGAAGTTTGTCCTTTGGTCCCGCTAGGTTTGAACCGAGTCTTCTCAGGCTCATATGTAGAAGCATGACTAAAAAGAACACTTCCGAGGTGAGAATCTGGGACAGAGGTTGGGTGTTCAGTCCGAAGAATCCTACTAAAAGCCTCTTGCAAAGACGAAATCTGAGAGTCAGACAAAATTTGCGATTTAGCCGTCTCAAAGCCCGCCGGAAGGCCTGCCAAAAAACTCATCACAGCCATCTGCTCTCATTGGGCATGTTGGACACTGATATCAGTACTGAAAGGAAGCAGTGCATTGAGTTCTTCGTATGTCTTCTTGAACTCCATGAAATACTCTGTAATCGATCTATCCCCTTTGTCTGGCCTATAGAATGCCTGACACACATCATAGATTCGAGAAATATTCTCTTTTCCCGAATACAAGAAGTCAAGATATGACATGAGAGTTTTGACAGTCTTGCAGTGAGTAATCATCCCAACGACCTCGCTACTGATAGAATTTCGAATCTGCAAGAACAATCGAGCATCCTCTCGAAGCCAAGTAAGTTTAGATGGAGCAGAGGATGGTGGATCATCGGTCATATGTGTATCCATAGACATACTCAACAGATAAAGTTCAATAGTCTGACGCCAATCCATATAATTTTTAGAATTGAGTTTGTGTTTTGTGATTCTGGTCATCACATGTACAATATCAATCGTTCTATTCTCGTTTTCAGACATAATGAACTACAACAAATCAACCCGCAAACAAAATCTGAAATTCCCAACAAAAACTGAACTGTACCGAAACGGAATCCAACACCGACCTGGTATTGACCCAAACAGGCACACGGTTCGAGAGAATATGTCGAGACGAGTCGAACGGAACTGACCGGACCAAATTCTGGCAAGCCATGCGCCCTCACGCGCCGGCGGAAGTTCTGGCGGCGATGAACTGCGGTGACGCGTGTGGCCCACACGCGCGGTTTCCGGCCGCGAAATTTCTGGCGACGGCTCGCCAGACGGTGGCGCTTCTCCCTGCGCCGGAGGTGTCGACCAGAGATGCTTAGAACGGAGATGGGTGGCGGCACCCTCTCGAAAAAAAAAATTTGCTAAATCCCAAACCCTAGATCTTTTGCTCTAGTACCATGTTCAAACGTAATGTAAAACATAGTTTGGGACGATTTTCTCTATGTTATTCAACTTATCAAAGCACCTATATATACAAGAAATACTAAGCTAAACAAGGAAAGTATTAAACCCTATTCTATCATACTATAAATAACACTATATTTCTAACAATTATCTATAAATTAAGATCGGAGCCAAAGGTGGAGAAGAAAAACAAATTAAAAAATCGAATTAAAAAAAAATTGGCGGGTCGGGTTGACCTGTTTTGACTGGGTTGGGTCGGAAAGATCCGGTTGCACATCAAGTGACCGGTGCACAACAGTACAAAAAACTGGCCGATTAGCGACGGAAAATTCCGTCTCTAATTCAGTGATTTTCGTCGCTATTTATAATTAGCGACGAAATAGCGACGGACCCAAGCCGTCTTCAAAAACAGCGTTGCTAAAAAAAATTAGCGACGGAATATTTGTCCGTCTCTAAATTAGAGACGGACTAACGACGGAATAATCTGTCGCCAGTGTCACGTCGCCGTTAACGTCGCCGCCTATTAGAGACGGAATAGAGACGGAATTTCCGTTGCTAATTGAAGACGGACTATATTCCATCGCTATTTTGTCAGGGCATCGGTGACTATTTTTCTGTCGCTATTCCGTCGCTGATTTGACAGGCTTTTAATTTTTTTTTTTTTGGATATTTACCTAATTCAATTACCAACTAAACTGAAATAAACAATCATCACAAATGACGGAAAATGGCTCAATTCCAAAATATGCCAAATTAAATTGTCTTATAAACATCAAAGGATCTAATATTAAACAAGTTACAACATAAATATTCTATTCCAAATAAACTAAACATCAAAATATCTAAAATAACAACAAAGTCTCTAAAATATTCAAAGCCTCTATTTTGAAACGTCATTTGGTTCAAGAGACTTGAGGTCGGTGACGGCGACTTGTTGTGCTTAGCTCAACTCTCCAAATCCTTTAAGAGGCATCTGCAAATTAATTAGATAAAAGATCAGCAAAATTAAATCGCTTTCATCTCCCCCTTAAATTAAATCGCTTTCATCTCCCCCTTGAATCCTTCATCATATTTGCATACATATCTGACATGCGCCGTTTCAATCTTTGATACCGCCATATCTAATGCTAATCCATTCAAGATGTGATCAAGATCATCAATGGAGAGTCTATTTTTTGTGTGTGTGTGTTTGTGAAATATATATCATCAATAGAGTCTATTGATTCTCACAGATTATGTGTGTGTGTTGTGTGTGTGGGAGCAGCCAGGCAGATAGGATTCAAGGACAGAAGAGAATGCCCACATTTGTGCAAGTTGGCATCTGAGTACATTAAAAAAGCTGAAGGGTGTGAAGAAGACATGTATGCATTTTTTGCAACTGAATCTGATTGCGATTCTCTCTTCATTAAACTGGTGGAAGAATTCGAGAGATGTATCCTCAGCTACTTTGCATTCCATTGGAGACATACATCGTACATGCTCAGTCAGGCACGCAGCGTGGATCTCAAGCTTCATTTCAATCCAGCAAAGAAGAGCCAAAAAAGATCATTTCTAATACATAATAGTTTCAGGTGTTGGGTGCTGAAGAGCCAAAAAAGAAGCTTAAGAACATCGTTTTGGCAGCAACGAGGTAGATCACCACATCTTCATTAAATAATTAAATTTCCATGAATTCACAAAACTTAAAAAGATTATCAGTAACAATAACAAGTTTCTAAATGCTAGCAGCCATATAACAGTTTTTACCAGTAAAATTACTAGTTTGTTTTCCTGCTTTGCTTTGTACAATAAAAAGTACAGAGAGCAAGTAAGAAAATAACAAACATAATAATTAAGTCATAATCACTAAAGTAACATGCAAATATTATATACAAAATACAGCCAATTAACAATGAGCATAACAAAGTTTCGCCTAAGCATTTATACCACGTTCCCGATCAATTTCAGCTAATTAAATTTACATCCTAATGTGTTATTAGTTTAGATAATTTAGAACTATCCTTACAGCAAACAAGTAGTTCCTACGATTGAAATAAATGTCTACTCAACATTTGAACATTAAGATCACATTAATGTTTTGTCAAGCAAAAAAATGCATTTAAACTAAAAGTGAAACACTACAATTAAACCTATGCTGCAAATATCCTAAGATTAATAAATCCTAATACTCTCTAATCACTATCCAATTCTTTAAGACACAATTCACATTACACTTGTTGCTGCAACCATAATTTTTTTATCAACAACTGCATTTCAGCATATTTATACGTACAACAACCAACAATCAACTTTCAAGAGCAAACATATACAAGAGCTAAACCTTAATTAGAATCTCAAATTTCAGCAAAATAAATAAAGAAATTGAGCATAACCTTAATTAAGGCTTTAGTGAAGTAGGCTATGACAGTGAGGTGGCTACAGTTCCAGTCAGTGGCTTCCGCCGGCGGCAACGGCTGTTAGAGGCGGCGCCGACTACCACAGAGAAGGAGAATGAGAGAAACAGAAAACCTGCACAAGAGAGGCGAGGATGGTGGTGAGAGGGCGACAACGACTGTGCAATTAGGGCAGCAGTGAGTGAGAGAGAGAGAGAGAGAAAGAAAGAGAGAGACTGAGAAGGGTTTGGAAAGAATACCTGAGCTGCAGAAGCGACCGAGCGGTACTTGATTTTCTCACCTGCGGACTGCACGAGCGGCAGACTATGATTTGGGATTTAGGGCTCGCGACAAGAGGAAGAATGAAAGAAAGAAGATGTATATATTTGTTTAATTCAGAACAGAGACGGATTAGAGAAGGAATATTCCGTCTCTAATCCTAAAAAAATTATAAAAAAAAGGCGCTTAGTTTAGAGACGGAAACATTCCGTCGTTAAAATTAATTTTTTTTAAAATAAAATATATTTATTTAGAGACGGAATAACGTCCGTCGTTAATTTTTCCGTCGCTAGTCCGTCGCTATTCCGTCGTTAATTGTGGCGCGAATCCATCCCGCGAAAAGTCGTCGTTATTTCCGTCGTCGTTTTCTTCGCCCACAGTCCGTCTCTAATCCGTCGTTATTCCGTCTCAATATAGAGACGGAATTTTTTCCGTCTCAAATTCCGTCGGTGATCGACATGTTTATTTGTAGTTTTTTTATTTTTTTTAAAGAGTCGAGCGAGGGGAGCTGAAGGCCTCGCAGCGAGCTAAAAAATATTAATGTTGTGACAATCATTATCTATAAATTAAGATCGGAGCCAAAGGCGGAAAAGAAAAATAAATTAAAAAATCGAATTAAAAAAAAATGGCGGGTCAAGTTGACCTGTTTTGACTGGGTTGGGTCGGAAAGATCCGGTGCACAACAGTGCTTCTCAACTCCAATTCATAATTCATCTACTATCATGATTGAATTTGCAGGTTTCCCTAATTTATATTAGATATTCTAATGTAATAAATTTCATCCTTTTGATTTAGGCATGGAGCAATGGTATATATAGGCTATATTGCCCCCTCCACAAAGCGGTGATGAGAGGAATAAGAGAAAATATTCAATTGGGATATTTTCTTTTGTTGGCGGAACAGTGCAAGTACCTGAGGAGTTAGTGGATGATCAAAATCCAATGAAATTCAAACCTTTTTTAATCATTTGGATTTTCTTGATTATTGCAAGGAAGGAGGGCATAAAATGAGTGGTGTCATTCAGACATACGGTGGACTTTGACTTGATAAATTATGTCTTAATGTTGTTTACATTATGTATTGTGGATGTATATTTAATACTCTGGCGTTTGATTTTGCTTTTCGTTCATGTACTATAGTTAGGGATGAACACGGTTCGGTTAACCAATCATTTGCCATATACGAATACCGATCACATACGTTTTTGACCGGTTCAGTTAATATAGTTGAGGGTGTGTGTACGGTAGGGACATACAACCACTACAACAAAATGTTCCAATAGCGACAAAATTTTTGAAGAATCGTGACACTTATAAATGAAGAACAATTAAGAAGAGACAGTGAGAGTAGTGAGATTCCTGAACATGGCATCTACGCGGCAGAGATAAATTAATAATAATGCAGGCATGGACAAACGGGCGACTCCATTGTCCTTATCACAGGGTGATGGTGAGCGGTAACGAAAGCAGGCCCGGGAAGAGATGGTGGATGAAGAGCACCGTTTGATTATTTAAAGTTCATTAATTGATTTTTTCTTCACAGATGCTCTCTTCGAAAATTGTGGACCCTAAACTCCATCAATGGACTTATATTTGTGCTTACTTTATAGTTTATTTTGTTAATGTTAATGAATGGTAAGTGAAATATATGTATATTTGATCTTGTCTAGTACATGTGGCGTGCGTGTTATGAAAATAAAAGATATGATCAGACATGCTATTTGATTAATCATGTTTCTGAATTTATACTGCTTCTTTGAAATAATGGTATTGGAGGCGAACAAGTGTTTTACGATATTTTCTACTAGTGGTTTAATCGCATGAGAGATGACCGGGAATTGACTATTGGACCTGATGTGAAAAGAAAATATTATTGGGCTTTAGTGGCTTGATTTGAAAAGAAAATATTATTGGGCTTAGTTTGAAAAGAAAATATTATTGGGCTTTAGTGGCTTGATTTAAAAAGAATATACCGTTGGGCTTGAGGTCTGTTACAAAGAAATTGCGAGTTGGGTCACTTTAATTTACTACTACTGGATGAAAATAATGAAAAATAGTGTTTTGAGTTTATGAATTGATGCAAATACAGTATGCCCTCTAAACTTTATAATTCAAGCCTGTTTTCCTTTCTAAGTATTTCTAGTGGCTATAGTGAGCTAAAAAAAAAATCTTTTTTTATTAGAAAGGTAAAAATTGGGGGTTATAGGGATAAGAGCACTCACAACAGCTCACTTATAATCACTTATAACTCTAAATTTATGCTAAAATAACAAAAAGGAGATAAAAAGTTCATCCAATAGTTCTCTTAAATTGTGTGGATCCCACAAAAATATTTAAACCTCCTTAACTTTTTTCCTCAAATTTACACCTCCCTAAATCTATTTTTATCTTACAATTTGAATTGGGCCCACCATTTTATAAAGAGTTAATCATGTTGACTAGCAAATTAAGTTAGTGGAAATTAATAGTTGGCCACCAACTTTATTCTAATACATTGTGGCCAACTTTGAGCTGAAGTGATTTAAATGCTCGTATCACTTTCTGATTTTTCACTTTCACTTTCTCTCTCACCGTACTCCCTCTTTCACCCACTCCACTCTCACTTTCTCTCTCCTCTCATGTCTCTTTCTCTCTGTACTCCCTTCCTCCACCGCCACTCCATCCCGTCTGCCGCCGCCGCCGCGTCTTCTTCCTTGGTCGTCTTTTCGATTTGATTTATTTGTACACTTTTTCGAACAGTTTATTATTTATCTTATAGTCTTTTTCCGGTCATCTTCTCCGGCGTAGCTTTCATCTCCATAGTGATTTATTTGAGGTATTTTTACTGTATTAGTTTTAATTGAGTTTTCTAGATCTAGTACGTCATGTTCTAGATCTGGTACGTAAATGTTCTTGTCATATTTTTCAGATTTTGTTGTCCTCTTCGTGCATATGTGTTCTTCCTGCATTTTTCACGTCACTGAACGTCGCGACTTGGCACACCTGGTACGAATATGTTGTATTCGTACCAGGTGTGCCAAGGCATACCGCGCATAGACTTGGAACACCTGGTACGAATACACACCATTCGTGCCGGGTGTGCCAAGTCTAGGCGCATCGCGACTTGGCACGCCTAGTACAAATGCGTTTTCGTACCGGGTGTGCCAAGGCATACCGCGCTAGACTTGGCACACACAGGTACGGATATAGACCATTCGTACGTGTGTGCTGAGTCTAAGCGCGGTATGCCTGTATCACGCTCGGTACGAATGCGTTGCATTCGTACCAGTGTGCAAGGCATACCGGGATGCGGTTGACCAAAGACGAACACCATCCGGGACATTAGATGCGGAATGTGACGCCATGGATTGGAGAAAGGCATGAAATAAGGCAACGGGATGCTGGAAGAATGCGGTGCGGCGGTATATCTAGAAGAATGCGGTGCGACGGCGGATACGGAATATGGGCCGGCGGAGATGTGAAAGTTCAAGGCGGCGCGGCGGGCCCAGGCGGAAGTACGAAGGCGGTGCGGCGGAAGGGATGGAAGTACGACGATGCGGCGGCGGAATGAAAGTACGACGGCGGCGGCGACGGCAAAATGAAAGTACGACGGAAGAAATGGAGAAAATAGGATTTTTAGAGAGAGAAGAAACAGAGAATTTGAAATTTGAAAACTGAAAAATGAAATGGGTGGATGGATGGTTAATAGTGGTTTCAAGGGTAAATTGGTCCAAATTTCCAAAAGTTGGCCAGAATTTCTAGAAATAAAGTTTGTGGCCAACTATTAATTTCCACTATCTATATTGGTTATCTCAAATTTTGCCTCTTTTATAAAATAGTTAATGAAAATAGGAGAACTGTTGTATGTATTTGTAAAATAGGGGAAAATATAATATAAAGGAAGTTTTAGAAGTAAATTTAAGAACAGAAATTTTGAGAATTCTATTGGGAATGCTCTAAATAGTACTATTATTAATATTCTTATTATTTTCTCAAATAAGAGGTTAAGGTGAGAAAAAAGGGACCTATTCCCCTACAAAAATCCAAAAATGTATAGCCTCAATGAATTTGAAGGATAACCAAAAAAAGATGGTCACCCATGAAATTAAATACATTTTTCCTTTGGGAGACAAAGTCTAACATTGAGCATCATATGTGAGCAAAAAAAAGAAGAAATCTATGCTACAAAACTGTTCGACTTTTTCTGCCTCATGTGTCTCTTTTCTATCTATTTTTTTTTTTTTACTTAAACTCTAAGGGCTCGTTTGGTAGGGGTGATTAGGGTGTATAATATGTCTATGACACCCTAATATCTTGTTTGGTATGAAGTATACGGCCCTTTATAAAGTTCGGGCCCGTATGAATAATACTTATTTTTGTTGTTATGTATACTACCTATGAGGTGGTATAAATAATACTGCAACTAATTATAACAATAAATTACAATAATTACTATGTGTTGCAGAGAATTTAATACTTCATACCAAACGGAATATTAATTCTTTATATTTATAAGACATCTTAGTCAAACATATCAGGCCTTATCCCATACTTTGTACCAAACGAGCCCTAAGGGGTGTTTACTTTGGATGATAGGATAGATAGATAAAAATAGTTTAGGTTAATTCACCATTTACTTTGATGGATTGATTACTTTTGAACTTGTTTGATCATCTAATCTTTTATATAATCAATCCTATGTTTTATCAATCTATTATATCCTTCAAAGTAAATGCCCTCTAAGGCGTTTGTGATGTCTACATGCGGCATAATTAGTACGTTTCTACAAAAATGCGAAAGGAAAATTTTGAAATAATAATTGAGTAACAATTTTTGAAAGAATGTTTCAAGAAAATTTGAGTAACTAAGGTACCTCCAACGGTAGGTTCCAAAATTTGGAACCCACAAAATACATCATTGGAGGAAAAATAATCTGGTTTTCAATTTTGAAACTGGAAACTAGTTTCAAAACTGAAATTGGGTGCAAGGCGGAAAAAGTGGCCGGGTTCAGCAAAAAGTAGGCGGCTGCGGTGCGTCATCCACGACGCGTGCACGACACGCGCGCGCTGGTTGGCGGGTAGTCCACTCGCGCGTGGGGGCGCCGAAAGCTTTGACCAATTTTTTTTTCTTTTCATCTACAGCTGTTTTCATTTTAATTATTTTTATTTCGGTTTTTTTATACTTTTTCTTAAATACGGGCCTATTAGCTCGTCTAAAATATATCGAACATATATCTTATATTATAGATCACGACGAAAACTTTAATTCGACATAAAAATCGTAAAAATCCGATTTGAAACGAGCAAATGATGATATTTAAAGCTCAAAGTTAATAATTTATAAATTATATTAAAAATATTTATAATATATGTATAGATATATAAATATAGTGAGACCATATAAATAATAAAATCTGGTTTAATTGTTGGAGAAGGTGTTTAGATAAAAAAAATATGTGAATTTTAAAAGCTGATGTGATGCTGATATGACAGTTTAGAACCTGAAACTGATTTCTACCTGTGAGGCACCCTAATGTAGAAAGATTGGGACTGCAAATTCACGATGTCCAAGGCTCCAATACGTTTTGTCTTGCGAGGAAAAAGGTATGAACCTTAGCGTGGCCGCCGCCGCCGCACCATGGATTTATTATTATTATTATTATTATTAGCAGCGGCAGCAAAAGTTTTCTCAATAAAGTAAATCGAAGTAGTGTTACAAAATCTAAAAAAAAAATGCAGATTATGCTAATAATACTACTTCGATTTTACTTTATAAAATGCAGATTTATGCTAATAAAAGATCTTCTGCCAGCTCTTGCGATCTGCCAATCGATTAAATGTAATATTGATTTTCATTTAAAAGACAAACACTTGTTCTGCCCCCAACTCTTTGTCAAGGCTACAATACAAATTTAAAACTGCATTCAAATATGATTAATCGTGACACATTACATTTTGTCACCAATCACCATTTTCTGATTTGGTTAAAATTTTCTCCATAATCTGCATTTTTTTTTTATGACAAGGAAAGTCTGTAACGATTACACGAAATATAATATTGTATTTTAGGTAAACCACGACCTTATGTGATTGGATGCACACCAAATAGGTGACGATCAACATTTTTTTAAATTAGTTTCAAGATTGAGACTATATATATAATAGTCTCAATCTATCGAAAGGCTTTGTTTTTTCAATTATTTGGTTAGACTAATCTGTTGGCATCACTGAAATCTGGCGCTTAGGGGTTTGTATATAAAAGCCACAGAAGATCCTTTAATTTATTTGATAAACAAATAAATTAATTTTCTAAAAATTGGACCGATATGAATTGTTTAAGCGTCATTATTATCCAATGAAATAAAAGTTTCATTTTTCGCATTTTTTCAGACGTAGGCTTACCCACGAGACACCAGTCAACACTAGCAGGCTCGAGCTCGGCTAGTTAAAAAAATTAAAGGCTTAAGCTCGACTCGTTAAAAAAATTAAAGGCTCGAGCTCGGCTCGACGGGTAACAACCAAGCTTCAGCTCAACTCGAAAAAAAAATTATAATTAAAAAATATCAATTATAATTAAAAAATATATATTAAAGTATTAAAAAATTCCCGAACATGTTCGCAAACGTGTTTGTTTAAAAGATTCGCGAACATGTTCGCAAGCTAGCTCGTTTAGTATCAAACTCGAACGTGTTCGCGAGCCTCTCGAGCCGAATATAAATAAGCTCGAGCTCGGCTCAAAAAAATTGTCGAGCTCGGTTCGAGGCTCGAACTTGGCTCATTTAAGAAAAGAATAAATTTCGAACGAGCTTTTTTCGAGTCGAGTTTCGAATAGCTCGCAAACCGTTTGGCTCATGTACAACCCTATTTATTGTTTCTTTGTCATTATTATTTTATTATTGTTAGTCAAATTATTGATAGATCGTTTGAACAAATACCCTTGGGCCCTTGAGAAACGGTCTTTCATGAAGAGTATGTCAGTATGATTTAAAAATAATACTCCCTCCGTCCCATTATTATTGACACGTTTCTTTTGGGCACGGGTATTAAGGAGAAGGGTGTTTAAAGTGTAAAAAGATAGAAAGTGGTGGAGCCCACAACTTTTTGTGAGAGAAGGATATTTCCCAAAAAGGAAACATGCCAACTTTAGTGGGACGACCCAAAAAGGAATACATGCCAACAATAATGGGACGGAGGGAGTATATTATATTAAGGATTAATTGGTTTAAAATATAAACTTTATTCCGTTTTTGGTTTTTTCTCATAACCTTTTAAAGTTGATATTGTTTGCAATTTTTTCATGGGTTGAAATTCCGAACGATTTATTTTATAACACGACTGTTAGTTTTTTGACGTGTATATTGACGTGGCGATAGAGTTTGACGTGTGGTACCACTTAAGAAAGAAACTATGCTATTTTATATTACGTGTGGCTCCACTTAATAAAGCAACAACACTATTTCAATTATTATATCGTACGACGTCGTTCTGTCATGAAAAGGACCACCTTCTCTCTCCACGACAAGGAGGACCACAATTAACAATTTGGGTTTGCAAATTCTTCAAAAAATTTGGATTTCTCGTCGTACAACATTCTATGCCCTTTGAACATTCGCTTCTCTCTCTCCGATTTCCAATTAACTTTGTCCCTTTGTCCAATAATAATCTTTTTATTGATACAATAATAATTTCTTTTATTGATTATCACATAATTGTTGTATTTTTTCATGAGAGAAGATCAAATGGCAATAACTTTTTTAGATAGGAAATAGGAACACTTTAAGAACGTTGATCTATGGTCCAAATTTAACGATGCATTAAGTTACTGCAGTTTATACATTATCATATGCCTCTTTGTATAATCATACTTATTTTGTGACCCACAAATCATATTAAAAAATCAAATGATTATTCTTCGTTTTTGTTTGAATCTTTAAGTGAGAAGAAAACTGAGATGAATACATTGCTTTACTTTTTCTTTTTCAACAAATTTTTCGGGTTATAGTGAATTTAATTTGAAGGTTATAAGGATGAAAAAGTAAATATGTTAATTTTTTTATTTTTTAAATAAAGGAAGTTATAAAGGGAATATATATGTTTAGAATCACCCTACATTAATTAAGATTAGTGAGATTTCCATTCTCTCAATGATAAGCTTTTTTTTGAAGGGTGCGTTTACTTTGATGGTAAGGAAAAATGAGGGAAAAGAAAATTTTCTCCCTTTAAATCTCTCATTTCTTATTCCTTCTTTTCATTCCAATGAAGGAAAATATTACCACACCAAATAGCTCATGAAAAGAATGAAAAAGGCTGAAATTCTAATATATAGAAAAGGAATGATAAAAAATGAGAGATTTAAAGGGAGAAAAATTTCTTTTTCCTAATTTTTTTTTACTATCAAAGTAAACGCACGCTAATTAATATAGCTCACAAATTATAATGGACTTTCCACAAATTAATTCAAATGTATAACTATTCGTAAAAGCCGTATTTGGGCTACCTAGGCCCAACCAGCCAATTATTTAGTATCTAATTATCTTCTGCCAAAGTCATATTTCAAAGTTCCTATGCCTATTTGTCGTACTTTGATGAGAATTTGAGATCTTTGTAATTTGTTGGATATAGTTTGATTAAATATTATAATGTTAGATATCATAAAATTAATAAATATATTATATGTGTATAAGTTGATATAGGATTGATAGCTCCTCAATGTTTCAATTAAGAAACTCGATCTTTGGACCACTAAGTATAATTCAGTTTATGTAATTAAGAAACTCTTTGGACCACTACATAATTATTTTGACACAAGACTCAATTATTAATTTAATTGTTACAACACTTGTACTAAATAGATTTTATATATAGTTGAAATGAAATAAAAGTTTCTTTTTTCGCATAGACGTAGGTTTGCCGACGAGACACCAACCAATACACTTTTCTTATATCTCATATTTGATGTATATTTGTTATAAAAAAAAAAAAATCAAATGGCAACACTTTCTTAAGTAGAAAATATGAATAAATTTGGACCGTTGATCTTTGTTAGTTTATGGTCCAGATTTAACAGTGTATTAAGTTAATGCAGTTTATGCATTAAGTTACTGTATGCGGTTTATACATTATTTGACTTGATAAAAATACTTAGTTCTTACGTATCTTATATAGAGAATAGTTCTTATTAGATACTATCCCTCCATGTCATAATCATAATTAATTATATTGACAAATTATATTTTTTAATTAGAATATCGTTTGTACAAATACCCTTAGGCCCTTGAGAAACGGCCTCTCGTCAAGAGTCTGTATGCTTACCAATAATATATAACTATATTAATTCAGATTAGTGAGACTCTCAATTCTCTCAATGATAGGCTTTTCCTCTAATTGGTAGCTCACAAATTATAATGGACTTCTACAAATTAATTCAAATGTATTTGGGCTACCTAGGCCCAAGAGCCAAATTTAAGCATCCAATTATAATAGTGTCTATTTTAGTTTTACGCGCCAAAGTCATATTTCAAATTAAGTTTACCCTATATATATGCCTATTGTCGTGCTTTGATGAGAATTTGAGATCTTTGTAATTTGTTGGATATATAGAATTTAATTAACTAATATAATGTTAGATATGATAAAATTAAGAGTTAATTGTATGGAATGTCATTTCAAGTTAGTGAATAATAATAGTTGTTCATCCACTTTATTTGTAGAAATTCTGGCCAACTTTGAGGTAAAGAGACCAAAATACCCTTAATTTCACCTCTCTCTCTTGTTTAACATCCAGATCCAGATCTGGATCTGGATCTGTGTATTCTCTCTCTCTCTGTCTTGAGTTCCACGATTCTCTCTCTCAACTACAGAATTTCTCTTCCAGATCTATGTATTATCTCTCTCTCCGGCATGGGCAGCTTTCTGCGGTCGTCTTCTCCCGCAGATCTGTGTATTCTCGACTCTCTTCTTTCTCTCTCTTCTATCAGTCACAGCTCGACAGATCTGAAGAAATTCAGCATGGCCAATCTCTCCGGCGTCGATGCAACTTTCCTCTATTTTGCGGCTTTCTTCTCCGGTCATCATATCATCTCCAACTGAAAATTTGTTCTTTGATGTTGTATTGTAGGTTGTAATTTAGCTTTGATCGTAATAATGTATCTTGTATTTTGGAAATTTGCTTGTTTGATGGTTGTATTGTAGATTGATGATTTTTAATCTAAGATATCAACTTTGAATTTAGTGTATTAATTTTAATTGAGTTTTCTAGATCTAGTCTGTCATGTTCTTGTCGTATTTTCCAGATCTTGCCGTCATCTTTGTGCATATGTGTTCTTCCTGTATTTTTCACGTCACTGCGCGTTGCGACTTGACACACCTGGTACGAATGCAACGTATTCGTACCAGATGTGCCAAGGCATACCGTGCCTAGACTTGGAACACCTGGTACGAATACACACCATTCGTACCAGGTGTGCCAAGTCTAAGCGCGATATGCCTTGGCACACCTAGTACGGATACACACCATTCATACCAGGTGTGCCAAGTTTAAACGCGGTATGCCTTGGCACACCTGGTACGAATACGTTGCATTCGTACCAGATGTGCCAAGGCATACTGGGATGTTGTTGACCAAAGACGAACACCATCCATGACATTAGATCTGGAATGTGACGCCATGGATTCCGGAGAGAAAGCTGTGAATATGGCCGGATCTGGTGCGGTGGCAGATCTGGAATATGGCCGGCAGAATGTGAAAGTTCAAGGCGGCGCGGCGGACTGGACTGGAAGTACGAAGGCGGTGCGGCGGAAGGGAATGGAAGTACGACGACGCGGCGGCGGAATGAAAGTACGACGGCGACGATGGCAAAAAGAAAGTGCGACGGCCGCGACGGAAGAAATGGAGAAAAATAGAATTTCTAGAGAGAGAATATTTTGCAGAACAGAGAATCTAAAATTTGAAAAATGAAAAATGAAATGTGTAGATGGATGGTTAATAGTGGATCCAAGGGCAAATTGGTCCAAATTTCCAAAAGTTGGCCAGAATTTCTACAAATAAAGTTGGTGGCCAACTATTAATTTCCACTATCTATATTGGTTATCCCAAATTTTATCTCTAAAATTAATGTGTATAAGTTTATATAGGGTTGATAGCTCCTCAATGCTTCAATTATGAAACTCTTTTGGACCACTCCTTAATTATTTTGTCACAAAACTCAATTAATATATATATATTTAACTATCAAAACAACTTTATACAAGTATCACCCGTCTCGTTCTATCGGGAACATCCGAAGTATATTTCAAAATAAATAAATAAAAACAAAAACTCTATATATATCTCCCTATAAATTAAGGCAAAAACCGCAAGAAATAAACGAAAAAACAAAATGGCTTCTCCTGCGCAAACTAAGCTCCCCATAATAGAATTCAATGAGAAAAAGATGAGAGATTCATGGAAGTCGACCTCCGATTCAGTCCGAGAGGCGATGGAGTCGTACGGATGCTTCGTGATCGAGTACTCGGAAATGAGTTCGGAGCTGTACGAGGCGATGTACGGACTGCCGGAGGAGCTGTTTGGTTTCCCCATGGAAACTAAAATGAAGTTCACTTCAGACCTTGCAGGTTTTGGCTATGGCGGAAATTATTCCGTTATGCCTCTCTTTGAATATTTTGGGATCCAACACAAAGCAGGTGATCTTCAAGCTTTGGAAAACTTTGCCACCCTATTCTGGCCAGCTGGAAACCCTCGTTTCAGGTAACTGCTGGGTTTAGAGATAATGCATCGACACGTATATAATAATGCATCTTTGGTATATACTACCTCCGTTCCATGATAAGTGGCCATATTCTTTTCGTAAAGGGTATTAAGGAGAATGATGTTTAAAGGGTAAAAAGATAGAAAGTGGTGGAACCCACAATTTTTGTGAGAGAGGCATATTTCCTTATAAGGAAAGTAGCCACTTATCTCGTGACAACCCAAAAAGAAAATGTAGTCACTTATTACGGGATGGAGGGAATACAATATAATTATGCCTTTTCATAATAATGTATTTTATATATTAAATAAATATATTTTTATGATTACGCATTTAATACATCATGTAATGACAACTGTAAATCATACAAGATAAACAGTCCATATTGGTTTCTAGTTTCTACGGAAGGAAAAGTTTTTATTTGATCCTTCCCCTTGCTCTCTCTATATATATGGGCATTTTTTTAAGATTTTTTTGTTTTATTTATTTATTTTTATTAATTTAATAAAATAAAATTTTATTATCAATAATAATATTATGAACGAAATAATACTATACATGAACACGAGTCATTAATAGAGATATACATATGTCAATAAAATTTAAAATTTAAAAGGATCGATCAATTAACTAAGAAAATGAAACTTCTAAATCATCAGTTTTAATTAGGGTTGTCAATCCAGCTTATGTCTCGTGAGTTGACTCGATCTGAATCAAATTCTTTTTACCATGAATTGGTCTGAACTGAATATTTGACAATTCGAAAGAACTGGTCTCATTGACATTCCTAGTGTAAATTGGTCTTAATTTGTTTCAGCCTATTCAACTTATTTTTATGGTTGTTGTTAAAGCATGTTATTCCCAAATCAATGTTAATGCGCACAAAATCCTACTTACTTCTCTTTTTTTTTTTTTTGAGAGATACTTACTTCTCATATTAAAGTTTATTATCATGCATTCTCATATATGAATATCATACATGCATGTCACACACAATCTATATGTCACTATCACATCATTGACATACACGATCTGTGAGAGATACCTTGAAATGTAAATTAAATTGATATCTAGATATATATAACCGTTGGTTGTTGTATTTTTTATATATATACTAGAACTATATAATTTTGCTAGCTATTGAGAAAGAAAGAGTGAACCAGAGGATTTTGCCCTCCAATTGATCAAGTGGCTAGTTCAACAAATAATTTAGGGTTGTACACGAGCCGAGCCGAGCCGAATACTAGTTTGCTCGAGCTCGGCTCATTAGAATATTCAAAGGCTCGAGCTCAGCTCGTTAGAAAATTCAAAGGCTCGAGCTCGGCTCGAGCTTTGTGTTTCGAGCTCGAGCTCGCCTTGCTAAATATTCGTTTAATTAGACCAAGCTCGAGCTCAACTCGAAAAAAATAAAAATATATAATAATTAAAAAAATAAATTACTTTTATTTATTATCAAATTATCATGAGCACTAAAAATAATATACATATATATATATATATATATATATAAGAGTTAAAAAAATTTTAATTTATCAATATATATAAATTAAATATTGGTATTAAAAATAAATAAATATATATATATATAATTATTAGAAAAATTCGCGAACATGTTCGCGAGCTATTCGTTTAGTATCGAACTCGAACGTGTTCGCGAGCGTTTCGAGCCGAATATAGATAAGTTCGAGTTCGGTTCAAGGTTCGAGCTCGGCTCGATTAGTAAACGAACGAACTTCGAACGAATTTTTTTCGAGCCGAGTACCGAATAGTTCACAAACTGTTTGGCTCGTGTACAACCCTATCAACAATTAGCTTACATGTTATCAAATTTTCTTGAAACACACACGTACTAAAATCCCTAATTTTTTTGTATTTGATGATTTGAATAGCTAGGCATTATAACTAACCATATATAGTATTTTACCATTTTTCACTTGTGCTTCATTGACAGCAATACACTACACTCATACTGTAATCTGCTGTCGCAATTGGATCGGACGGTGATGAAGATGTTGAGTAGCAGCTACGGTTTGGATAAACACTATGACCCTCTTGTAACGTCGTCGTTTTACATGACGAGGTTGATGAGATACCACGCGCCGGGCGAAAACAACGCTAACATCGGCATTATACCTCATAGAGACAAGGATTTTTTGTCTATAATTGGTACCAACGACGTCCGAGGTTTGGAGATTGAAACTCCTGATGGTGATTGGATCAATTTCGAGCCTTCTCCTCGAAGATTCGTCGTCATCGTCGGTGAAGCTCTCATGGTGAGAAACTTCTATTTATTTACTGTCGTGATTTAATTTGCAGTTTTCCTTATTTATATTAGATATTCAATTGTAATAAATTCCTTTTGATTTAGGCATGGACCAATGGTAGGCTATATTGC
The DNA here is from genome assembly GCA_031470985.1 of Agastache rugosa. Taxonomy (NCBI): domain Eukaryota; kingdom Viridiplantae; phylum Streptophyta; class Magnoliopsida; order Lamiales; family Lamiaceae; genus Agastache; species Agastache rugosa. The sequence continues at coordinate 30,892,039 of CM062603.1, forward strand.
CCCCTTCACAAAGTGGTGACGAGAGGAATAAAAGAAAAATATTCAATTGGGATATTTTCTTTTGTTGGTGGAATAGTGCACGTACCTGAGGAGTTAGTGGATAATGATCAAAATCCAATGAAATTCAAACCTTTTAATCATTTGGATTTTCTTGATTATTGCAAGGAAGGAGGGCATAAAATGAGTGGTGCCATTCAAACATACTGTGGACTTTGACCAGATAAATTAATTATGTTTTAATGTTATTTACATTATGTATTGTAGATGTATATATATTTAATACTCTGGCGTTTGATTTTGCATTTTGGTTATGTACTATATGAAATGTAGATTGTGGGTATTTGAATTCATTGTTGGCAATATGTATATATGATCTCGTCCTATACACGTGGTGTGTATGCGTGTTATGAGAATAAAAGATAAGATCTGATATGTTGTAATTGAATATTTCTGAGTTTATACACGAGTGGGATCTTCTGTTTTATAATTGTACATTTAATATATATATATATATATATATATATATATAATTGCGATATTGCCATATATATTGCATGTGTTAGGTTTAAAAGTTTTTGAATAATTCTTGGGAACAACTCTACAATTGAAATACAAAACATAAAATTTTTAAAGAAATATAATGATCTCATTTGATCATCACAAATTTATTGATTTTGTATACTCAAAGGCTGCTGTTACTTCTCAAATGCTCTCAAGGATTATTGTGGAGCCTAAACTCTTACTTGTGCACTTTTTTAAGTTATATGTGTATGTTTGAATACTTATGTTTATTATGTGTAATTACGTGAAATAATGGTGTTTGAACCGAACAAGTGTTTTAGGATATTCTCTTAGTAGTGTTTTAATCCCATATATGAGATGATTGTTCAAGATATGTTTGGAAGTTCATGGGCTATACCACCTATTGCAATAATTAAGCATAATTGTGGAGTATTTTCAGGATTTTTTTTGTTCAATAAGAAAACTAAAACTTATGGTGATATTTCTAAAAAAAATATTAAAAATTGAAAGAAAAAAATTAATGTTGTCAATTTTAAGTATTTTGACGACAAATAAATCACATCTTTTCGTATTTTGTTTGGTAATTCGGAAGACTGAGATTTGACTATTGGGCTTTTTTTAAAATAACTATTGGCCTTGGTTATTGGGCTTGAAGTTCTGATACACAGAGAATGGGAGTTGGGTCACTTTAGTTTATGGGCTGAAAAACGCTTTAAAATGATGGATTATTTGTGTTATTTCATTCATGCATTCATCATTTTTGTCTTCTAAAAAGTTCAAAATTATTTCATACATCCATTTACAATTTTATTGAAAATATTTCTTTATTATATTGTTTTATTGATGGTAATTGATGTAGCTACCCATTTTAATTTCGATTATTACCGCGGAGATCAAACGGGGACATTAACCATCACTAAAAAAAAAATCATGTTTGGGCTGTAGCAACTAACAATAATATATTTTATATCTAAGAAATATTAATATACAATTATAAGAATATTAATTTTTTTATCCTCAGTTAATACTTTTTCTTAGAACAAAGTTAATCAATAAATTAATCGCAAACACATGGAACATGACGAAGACCCTCCACAAAAGGTGGGATTCATCCCAAACATGCAAACTTATAAAATCTTTGGATCCTAAGTTAGAAGTTAGAACATCTCCTGCAGTAACATAAAAATACAACAAATACAGTAATTCATCTCCAACAGTCTGTTTTATTTTTTTAATCATAAAAAATATGAATAACTTATCTCAATTAATGAAGATTAAAAAGATTACACTGATATATGAAATATATATATATATTATAAATAAATAAATTACAAATTATATTTTTACCTTGTATTTTATGTACTTGTGTTTGATTTTAATTTTATTATTGGTGAAATTTTATATTTAAGTATTTCATATTATTAAAGTCTATTTTATCACATATTGTTATATAGGGGTTGATTCACATATAAAATACTTTTCCAGTAAAAAATAATAATAATGCATTTTATGTACATAAACAATGTATTTTATGTATTATTACAATGCACTGTCATAATAATGCATTTTTGATTTATTACAATGCATTGTTACGATAATGCATTCCATGTTCAATTGTAATGCATCGATCAATGACAACCGTATATCTACAAATATCAATGGTCCATATTGCTTCTTATTTATTACGGAAAAAAAGCTTTTGCATATGATCTCTTCCATTGTTATATATATAATTTTAATGTATAATAATTTAAGAAAATAATATTGAACAAAAAGAGCAATAAATAGTACTATTGCAATAAGTATATAGCAACTCTATTGAAATCTTTAAAATGAAGTAGGATTATGGAGTACTGCTCGACCAAAATCATGCTCTATTTTAAAGTAGAGTAGGGATTAGAGCAATAATTAACAATTTTAATATGCTTTTCATATGTTTTGTTTGTATGTTTTGTACTGCCATGTTAGTACGATTTCAACCTCATAAACCTCCTTGTGGACTGAAACAAATTTTGACTGAAACAAATCTTGCAAAGATCACATTGTAGTATATTTATTTTCCCAATTAATAGTATGCGAAAGATTCCAATAGATTTTATTGACAGAAAAAGGAAGATATGGTGCTAGTTGATGGAGAGTGGCACACAATCTTGTTTGGACTTATTTCGCAACTCTTTAATATGCAGTGATCATTATCAATTTTGAATTTTATAAAAGTGCAGCTTTCTTCAAAATTCCTGCTATCTTTTTCACTTTTGCGTCGTCGGTATTTCCTTTGACATAATTTTATTTGTTTATTTTTATCAGAACTTTAGTTAACAAAAAAATAAATAAATAAATAATCCAGACCATTTCTTTTTGTGTTTCTTTGTTTTCATTTAGAAGTGGGTGCATTTTGTCATCTTGCATAGGAAGATGAAAGAAATAGGGTAATTTATTGGAAAAGGAATATTACACTTTTGATTGAGAAAATATTTGATTTTAAGCGCACTATATGAAAGCTAAGGTTCTTCTGGATCAAGCTTATTTTGGAGTCGATATTTCTATTTTTATAGTATTTTTTATAGTGTTTTGTTTTGAATCTTGAGACTACCATGAGTGGACCATAAGGGAATGATTCTTGTGGTTGATGACCACATGAGATTTCTAACACACACAAATTCAATTTTTTAGTGATCTCAAGATAAATCTCTCAGTATATATATATGTGAGTCAAATTAATGAAGTTGAAGAGCCAAAATAATAAAATTAAGAAATAATAAATGATGGTTTGAAGTTGTTGTTTAGTTAATTAATGAAACCTTTTATTCTAAAAAAAAAATGACCTATCTTTTGCAATTTTTCAACAAGATTCAATTTGAGAGAAATCACAGTCTTACGTGCCAGTCGAATTTTTTGACGTAAACATCCCCGCGGCGAGAGAGACGTTGTCCTATATAAAATTGTTGCGAATAACTTGGCAAGTAAAATTCAGCTGACACGTTAGATATAATTTCCCTCAAGTTGAATTATGTGGAAAAATTGCAAAACGAAATTAAGTTTATGTATTTAGAAGTAACTTTTAAAGGTCGTGGAAAAAACCATAAACGAGGTAAAGTTCATGTAATTTAACCAAATTAAACAACAAAAAATTAAACTAATAAACCCATATTTATAAGTATAGAAATAATATTATTCTATGCTAATATTTATATATAATATATTTAAGTACTACCCTCTGTCTATGAAAAAGAGTCTCATTGTATACTGGGAACGCGTTTTTATAAACCTGTTAAGTGGAATAAAGGTATAATTTGTAGGGGTAGTGTAAAGTAGAATAAAAGTAGAATTTGTAAGAATAAAAATACAATTTGTAAGGGTAAGTGAAATAAAGTACAAAAAGTGGAGTGACAAAAATAGGTAAATATAGGAGAGAATGGAGGGTGTGATAGTATAAAAAGTGGAATGAGACTATTTTTTGTGGACAAATAAAAATGGGTAAGTAGAAGTCTTTTTGTATTGGTGTTCATAATACCTTGAATCATGTGCTGCAGATTGATCGTGTCAGGGCTTAATTCATTGATTAGAATAATGTGGATGTTTGCGACTTACCTAATTTGGGCTTATTCGTAGGTGCAAATTTCTGTTGACTTTTACTGACCAACAATTTTAATTTCATATGCCATTATATAAAGGGTTATTTTCTGGTAATATCAATCTTTTTCTCCATTGATTTTAATTCCAACGTGGAAAAATCAAACCACATCATTTTTTTTTGTGATCGGCAAAAATTTGACGCGTCTATTCTATTAATTAAAAATGGAAAAAAAGAAAAAAATTATGGAAATATTATCTGTTTATCTTGTTCCTCAAAGTGGAGCTAGGAAGCTATAGCCACAAATATAATAGATTATCTTTGAATTCCTGTTGTCTCAGTGACAGTATTGTTGTACCACTATTCAGACTGCGACATAACGTAGCTTCTCACTTAGAAATTTCTGGTAACAAATCTATATATATATAAGAATATATGGTGGAAGATTTAGAAAAAATTGTACTTACATCATCATTGGTTGAGAGATCCTTTTCTTTCTGTGATAGAGGAAATTGTACTCCATATATATACATACACACATATATATAATTGCGGAAAAAAAATATTACAGTATACTCCACTGTTTCTCCAACATTTGTGAGATTGACATTAATTAATTTGCAAAAAAAAAAAAAAATCCAATAACTCTAGACGAATCCATAGAAATTTTCATTTTGAGGGTGGACTGTACTAGCCGTGCGGCACGGTCCATCGCAACGGAGACCATCTATGCGAAAATACAAATAGCCCTATATCAACAAGCATGCCCCTATATGAATTAATGAATATGCAAAATCCTTAGAAATTAACTAAATTGATCTTTATTTCACTAGTCTCCCAGAAAAAACTGCGTGTGAGTTAAATTTAAATAGTTTTCTCCGTTCCATTCAATTTATCTATATTTTTTTAAATGGATGTTCCACTCAATTTGTCTACTTCAAAATAAGGAAAGAATTAACCCTTTAAAACTTTTCAAAAGTAATGGTACCTATCCACTTTCTATCTTTTTACCATTATTTTTAATCTCCGTGTCGAACAGTAAGTAAATAAATTGAATGGGACAGAGGGAATAGTAAAAATAAAAAGATTAATGAAAAGAAAAGGATAAATTTATTGATAGTATCGAATAAAAAGTGAATCACATAATTCAGACAAGAAGTTTGCTATACGTTTAGGGACCAGTGTTGAAATTAAAAGTGCCTCTTATATCATCATAGGTTTTGATCTATTTTGATAGTACTAATTTAGATCATATCCCACAAACATATATAGAAATATTTAGAGAGGGGCCAGCTTCGACATTCCGAGCAATGCAAGCACACTAATATTAATAGATAATATAAAAAGATAAAATTAAAGTTTAATTTGCACCAAAGAAGATCAGACAGGGAAATCAATAGGGAAGGACGCTACACTGCCATATGTATAATTTTCTGCCTTCAATTTTATTTTTATCATTGTAGACTTGAAAGGACATAAGTTATTTTTCTAAATTTTTGAAGACTAGACAAAATTGTTTTCAAAGGTGCAAGAGCTAGAAGGCCAAAAACCTAACACACACACATATATAGAGAAGAGATCATATGTAAAAGTTTTTCCCGTAAGAAATAAGAAGCAATTTGGATCATTGATCTTTGTAGATCTACGGTTGTCATTGACCGATACATTATACACTACAAAAAAACGCATGTTTACCAACTGTTATTACCGACGGATATAAAAAAAGGCGGGTCGGCTATTAAGAACTTAACGACGGATTACCGACGGATTTGCCATCGGTAATATTACCGACGGAGTTATCCGTCGGTAATATTTAATTTATCTGATTAAAAATAAAAAACAAACTTCCGACGGATATATCCATCGTTAATTACCGACGGAAAGTTTGCCGTCGGTAATTAACGACGGATAAATCCGTCGGTATTTGTAAACAGGCGAAAAATAATATTTAATCAAAAATAATAATTAAAGACGGATTTTTCTGTAGTTAATTACCGACGGATTATCTTCCGTCGGTAATTAACGACGGATATATCCGTCGTTAAACATAACCCGGGAAAAAAATAATAAATTAATTACATATATTTATCGACGGATTTATCTGTCGTTAATTACCGACGGATTAAAGTCCGTCGGTAATTAACGATGGATATATCCGTCGGTAATCATAATCCGGAAAAAAATAATAAATTAATTATATATAATTACTGACGGATGGTCCGTCGGTAAATCTGCGATATACCCAGCAGACCCTAATTTCTCCCTCATTCACCCGTCCGCCCCTCTCTCTCTCACTCTCCTAGCCGCCCGCCTCCCACCGCCTCGCCACCTCGCCGCCGTCCCGCCCCGCCCCGTCCGCATCTCTCTCTCTCTATCTCTCTCACTCTCCTCCGCCCACCGCCTCGCCGCGCCTCTCTCTCTCACTCTCCGCCCCTGCCTCGTCCCGCCCCACTGCCGTGCCACCGGCGTCTTGCTGCCGCCGCCTTCCGGGTTATCCCATCACGGTACGCACTCTCTCTCTCTCCATTTCTGTCTTAATTACTGTCTTTCTCCCTCTCACTGTCTCTTTCTCTGTTTCTCTCTTTCTGCCCAGATTTGCAGTTGCCACTCCCGTCATAATTGCAGCCATCGTCGCCGGCTTCTGTAATATTCAACCCTCCAAGTTAGTTTCCCTATCCCGTCGTTTCCAAGTTAGTTTTCATAAATAATTAGAATTTGAATCTAGTTAAATTATTGTAGTTCATGAATTGTGTATTTGTTCGATTATTTGCCAGTGAAATATGATTTGAATAGCATGAATTTATTTTATGATGTAAAAATTAGCATGAGTTTGTTTGATGTTGAAGTATAAGTATAAATATCATGAAATTTATTTATGATGAAGTATAAGTATAACATACAGTATAATTAATTTATTGTAAATAGGATGAGTTTGTTTTATGATTATGATCTAATTCTATATATAGTGAAGTTGTATAAAATGATTTATTTATAATAAAACTTTATAGTAATTGTATAAGTGTAACTTTGATCTATGATGTTAATAGCATGAGATTGTTTTAAGATGTATATATTAAAGTTTGTAGCTAGATCAGAAAAAACTCGTGCAAATCGGTTGGCTGAGCCCGATGGACCCGACACATGGATTAGCAAGCATAGGGGAGGATCAAGATCCACTCGTCTCCTCGTTCAGTCGTTGGTACGTAATTTTTAATTAACTTGTTAACCAATATATATATATATATGTATATATATATGTATATATTATAGATATTTTGTAATAATGCATGAATAGGCAGCAGAGCAGGGGGTCGCACCGGATGCATTGAATTATGCGAGTTTCTGCCGACTGCACGTGAACGCCGATGGAACTTATCTGACTCCGAGGGATGAAAAAATTGATGTAAGTATTTAATTAAGTTTTTCTAATTGTTATAATTGATGATAATATATATTCTAACACATTTATATTTATGAATTAGGCCGAGGTTCATCGTCGGGCTGCTTCGGAGGGACGATCCGATTTGAACGAGATCTATTTGGAGATCACACAGCCCACGAAGCAGAGGCGCTACAGCACTGGAAACTTCGGCAGCCGGCCGCATGCATCGCATCCAAGGGTAGCTCCGGTTCTACGGCCGCTTCCGACACAAGAGATGTTTCGTACACGAACCCAGTATGAAAGAAAGCGGCTACGGGGAAGAGCGAGAGGCACGTGCCCGCATCGAGCAGGAGTAGCAGGCGGAACGCGAGGCACGTGCACGTCTGGAGCAGCAGTTTGCCGAGTTCAAGCAGATGCTGGCGTCAGGGCAGTTTTTTTGTCCACCTCCACCCCCTGGTTCTGATGTATGATTAACTTGTTTGTTGAATATTTTTTTAATTATTTAGTATTTTTATTATTTTAGAATATTTAAACTACTTTACATTTTACATTTATATCTGTCGAACATGATATTATTTGATATATGACAATAAGCTTTTAATGCAAATTAATTATTTTGCCTGATGTTTGGTTTTTTGTTGGAAATTTTAATTCGACAAAAATATTGTAAAAAAAAAAATATATATATATATATAATATAATTTTTAAAAAAATACTGTTAAAAACATTACCGACGGACCAAAATCCGTCGGTAATGTGTGTTTCGATTCTTCGAAACTTACCGACGGATTGTCCGTCGGTAATATGTGATTCGATTCTTCGAAAATTACCAACGGATATAAATCCGTCGGTATTTTGTCGCTATTTCCAGCCAACGGAATACAAAAAACAGATTGTCACCGACGGAATTTCCGTCGATAATCCGTCGTTAAATTTACCGACGGAAATAAATCCGTCGGTAAAAGAGAGTTTTTTTGTAGTGATATATAATTGAATATAGAATGCATTATCGTAACAATGCATTGTAGTAAATCAAAAATGCATTCTTATTATTTTTTACGGAAAAAATATTTTATACATGAACCAACCCCTACATATAGAGAGAGGGGACAGAGAGGAGAGAGAGAGCTAGACAATAGTGAAGACACCCTTTATTAGGCCGACGAAAATTCAACAAAGAAAATAGCACCAGCTTTGTCCTATACTGCTTACATTATGATGAAGGATTATTCTACATATATGTCAAATATATATATACATCTATATAAAAGATCATATAAAAATAACTCTTAAAGTGAAAAATAAGAATATATTTAAGTTATTCATCCTACAAAATCAAATGTATACGACTTAATCTCATAGTCAACCCGCTTTTTTGACTTAATTAAGGTTAATATGATAATTTTGCAATGCAAAAATTTAATTCACCGGATAATATAAACTGATGCACTGGTATCACATTTTGGATGCATTACAAAGGAATATGTTGAAATTTGACAGTTTTTACTTTTTCTAATTTGCGTCCATGACAGTGGCGCGCAACGGCATTGATCGCGGCGGCGAGCGATAGTGATAGTGGCAGTGAGTTAGTAGTGGTGGTGGTGGGTGGTGGTAAAGAGATGGAAGACGAGAAAGAATTGATTTTAGGATTTTGCAATACACAAATTTCGATGCATTACATGCACAAAATTGATGCATTATGTGCACAAAATTGATGCATTGGATAACATTATGAGATCTATCAAATATGCACACGTTAATTCTTATTCTTAATATAATGATTATTTTTACCAGAACCACTCATACATATACAATTACATGACCAAGCACATGTGTTTTCAATTCTCAACTTGTGTGAATCTCTTTTGGATGATTAATAATCTTTCCTCAGAAATGATATTGTTGAGAAATGGTATATATAATATGAAAGAATTGATGGCAAGAAAATATTCAAGGGTTGGTTCGCAGACATTTGCCTTAATTTGTTCAGAAATTAATAGCGTCTGAAATCGTTTGTTGTACTGTATATTATAAGTACAGTCGTCGTTAAATTGCTGTCGCGAAAAGATATTTATTTGGTTCGGGTAAAAACAAAGCAACGTGGAAATTGCCACTATCATGTAGTAAAACTAGCTACCATTCTCTCTTGTTCCTACTACAATTATTTATTTACCCATGTAAAAGAGCACATGGTTCCAGTGACAGATGCATCTCAACTCAGAGTAATATGCACAACCCTACAAAAACTGTCACTCAAATCTTTACGATAATACCAAAATTGTAGATAGAGAGAGAAAGAGGAGTTAAATAGCTGGTAGGGAAAATCGACAAAACTACATATACATAATTTTGCCCAGCTTGTCATAATATGTTTTTTGATAAATCTTGTTGTTTTACTGCATATATGACGCATTCATTTATTCATGCTACGACTCTGTCCCTAGTATGTTTCTTCATTACATGATTCAATCATTCAACCAATTTTATCTCCATCGATGGATTATTCTTAAAAGAAGAGATTTCTATATATTTTATCGATAAGGAATAAAAAATGTTGGTTTTTGTATCATTTGCTCGCAGAATTATATTCAAATTATAATTTTTTTTTTCTCTCTACACGAGACAAATACCTAATAGCGACATATACATTGTTTTGATCTATAATTTAATATAAGTTTTTTTTTAAGCCACCAAACAAATCTCTTGAACATCATCATTCTTAAAATCCAGATCAAAACATCATGCTACATATTTAAAAAAAAAGTAAATCACACACACACACCCTCACGAAAATAATGAAACATGCAGCTAGCATTGATATTGGTAAATAAATAAAAAATGAGAAAAGGATGTATATTAATATATAATTACACAATTAAATCTATCCAACCCTTACACTATTATGATCATTGGTATCAACAAAAGCAGTTCGAGGAGCACAAAGTCGTACTGACGTGAGCGCCTTATCGAAATGCTTGGCCTTAGTGCCCAAATATTCTTTCCAAGTAATTGGTCTGTAGAGAGGGGGGTGAAAATGATCGACCAGTTTTGGAAGTGGGCTGATTTTGACGCTTGATGGGGGCCCATAGAGGTATGCGACAGATAAACGGTGTTGGGTCCGGTTCACGATGGCTCGATGCAGCGCGCTCGGGAACAAGCCGTTTGATAATATGTGCATAAGGTCTCCTACGTGGACCACCAGGCCTCCTGGATGGGGCGGAACCGCTGTCCATCGATTGCTGCCCTCTCGAAGCACCTGCAAGCCGCTAGTATTGCTCTGGTGGAGAATCGTCAGGATGGTTGAGTCGGTGTGCGCTGCTAGCCCCATCGCCCGGGCCGGGTCGGGGCAGGCCGGATATGAGTTCAGTTGTAGGGCTGCACAACCTCCTTGGAAATCGTTATTCGGGTCGCCCCATTTTACGTCGTCCTCTAATATGCCTAATGACCCAAGCATGAGCCACATTAGCCTTCCAGCTAGTATCTTCATTGCCTTTTGGTACTTGTCTACGGTGTTGCTGAAATAAAACACAAGGGATTAATTATTGGCCATTAAAAATAGCACGCGTGTTCAATTCCTTATTTTGATTCCAGCTGAAAAATACGAAGAATATATCAATGTGTGAGATCGAGACATACCAGAACTTATGATGATCGTTGGCCCAGAGCTGGCGGGCGTGTTCGGCGGGCGAGCCGACAATGGTGAAGCCTTCGGACCACATGAACTTGGGGAAGAAGGAAGAGATGCGGGCCACCCCGTATCCCGAGACACCGTCGGCCGCACGCGCCGCCCGTAGCTTCTGCTGCATGGGGAGGGAGAAGAGGTCGTTTCCCGCCAGCTCGATTTCATCGAGCAGGATCTTGGGGATGTCGTGGTTGGTGATTTGGAACACGCCCCAATTCTTGCATGCATGGCCTATGAGCTCCTTGGCGTTGTCGTTATTAAGATCGATGATGGGGACGGTTTCGGGATCGCCGCCGCCAGAGAAGGGGTAGTCGTCGAGGTGCGACGTCCATGCATGGGTTTCGGGGAGTTCTTTGAAGGAGTTGAGGTCCAAAAATTTGTGCTGAAGATTCACAGGATGGGCTATTGAAGGCATTTTTTTGTTTCTTTTTTTTGGTTGAGAATTTATGAAGAGACCAATTCTTGTATTGATGTTGGAGGAGGAGATTTGTGTGAAATGAAAACTCTTTTTTGTTGAGTCTTCGTACTCGTTGTAGATGAAGGAGTAGGGCTAGGTTTTGTAGTGGGAAAAATAGAAAGAAAATGTGATGTAGGAGAAGGGAGAGGTGTGTATTGTGTTTATATAGATGAGGAGGGGATGGTGACTACTCATTACGGTCATGTGGATTTTGATATTATTTAGTGTTTGTGTTGTGTGTGTGTGTGGAGGTAAAGATTGATTGGTTTTCCTTTGGGCTTTAGTGGAGTTGATTATAGTGGGAGGGCAATAAGGGTGGGGTGGGGTGGGGTGATGCAAGATGACAAGAACTAAAAGTATTTGTAATATCATAAAACATAATCTTCTATATATATTGAATTTTTCTACTAATAATACTCTCTCGACGCATTATTGTGTACATGTGATATTAATTAGTCTTGACGTGACATATATATATATATATATATTTTTTGCTTGAAGTAAAGAATCTTAAACCAATGTTAATATATATGGAACATAAATTTATACAAAAGGAAAGAAGAAATTAAGGCATCTCAACCTCACAAAAACAAGAAATAGCCATCTTTCTCTCTCCATGTGCCCTTGTCTTGTCTTCAAGTAGAAAAAACATCTTCTTCACCTCTTCCCTACTTGGTCCTAATCCCTCCTTCACTAACAAACAACATCCATTCATCCTCGTCTCCATTTATGGTTGAAAAGACCAAATTGTCCCTGCCCTTTCGGTCTTGCTGAAAATTCTCTTGAATCTAGAATTTTGGAGGAGAGTACGTACGTACTAGCTAGCTACATTGTTGGAGGCATCAATCCTACTATGATAAACATAAAACGTGGAAGGTTTGTATGTCGTACGAGAAGAATTTCTTCTAGTTTAGTTATTTATGTGTGCACCGATAAAAATTCTATGTTTTAAAATACTCAGTCAAAATACGCATTGGGTAAATTCTGGAATAATCCGCATCCTAATAGGACTTTTTGAATATATATGGGGAAGGGCATAATTGTCCTTAGACACAACATATGAGTGCTTTATTGGTTTCTTTTCAATTTCATTTTCTTTTTATTAAAAAGAACTGATCTATATATGTGATAACTAGCAAAGGCACTTTAGGTTTCTATGGTTAGATTTGTGGGTTTTGTCCCTATAGACCAAGTGGGAACCCTAATCATCAAATTGATTAATCCAAGCATTTCTAACATCCATCACATATATTTGGGTCCTCATTTTAATCTTGGATATGGAAAAAATAGGAATCCATTGCCACTACCGCTTGCCTCTTCTAGTTATCTCCACATAAACAAAAAAGATAAGATTTTTTTTATTTCTTTTTAAAAAAAAGAATTAAATTAAAATCCATCACAAAATTCCCATTTTTTGTTTGTTTTTCACTTTTTTATTTGGTGGTTATGGTGACCACAATAGATAGGAACAAAATATCCCATGTCACATTTTGGCATGCAAAGGACATTACCATACATGAGCATGTGATCTAAAGAACACATACACATGCATTTTTATCATTCTGCATGCATATGCCCATCACGTGTAACTAACATGCTTAACCTTAATTATTTTTATTTATTTTCATATATATTCTTTTGTGTAAACATCTAATTTTATGATTTTGCTTGATGTGATCAGTGAAATACTTTCGATTTATGGATATTCTAACAAAGATTATTTCTCTATTGATATGTTTGCGCATGTATTATGGAACTGATACTTAACTTCATCTGTCTGTGGGTAGCCGATCGAGTATCCAAAATCAAATCTTATACTTATTCTTATTTTTATACTATTATAAAAACTCGTGTAAGATGATCTTACGATAACATGGATCAAAGGATGATCCAAGCCGTTATCAAGTTATATATTTATAATTCATAATATGTTTGAATCCAAATCTTTGACCCGTCACAAGACCTGCCTACTACTATTTATTCAATTTCCTTTTTTAACAAAAGGGAAAAGTAAAAGCATTTATACAAAGGGGCTTTTTATATACGACTCTAATTTTATCCCTACAAAGTCCATTATATTCTCCCATATGATCCAATGTTGGTCTCGAGACGGATACCTTGGTGTAGAGGGGGTGAATATACCAAGGGTTTAAAAACTTTTCCAATTAAAACTCTTTTGAGTGAGCTGGCTGTGTTCGATCCAGCTGGAAGACAGCTTGATCGACACAGCTGGCTGTGTGCTGAATGTGGTGGATTTGGAAAGTTCGTCTGTTACTTCAAATATATTGCAAAGCTTTGTTTCACTTTCCAGTTAGCTAGTCAGTTTATGCAGCTTGAAATAAGATTATGAGGGGTTAGCTGAATGCATAATCAAAGCAGTAAAGAACAAAGCAATTTTAACGTGGTTCGGAGTAATACCTCCTACGTCCACGACCAGATTCACTGGTAATTCACTACCACTTGGTTTCCAAGTACCAAGCAACTTCACAACTCTAACCTGAGTTGTGTTCCAACAGTTTACGGGCACTGTCAAGCCTACACCTTTCAGTTGCCATGGTACCGAAAACCCGACTTACGCTTCCGGCATCGTTAAACCTGACCACTCGAATTACACGCTTCGAGCAGGCATACCTTGACCTAACCTTTCTGGGTTTGGATTTGGGTTTGGGTTTGGGTTTGGGTATGGGTATGGGTTTTCCAACTATGAACGAGTTCTTACAATGAAGAACAAGGAGTATGATGAACTCGTTCAAACTAGGCTTAAGATATTTCTATTCTAATCTATTCTGCCTATGACTGAATATGTGAACAACTAAGAACACAAACTCGATGGCTGGGTGTTCTTGAAAGATTTGGCTTTGAAGATCGTTGTTCATTTTTCTGTTTGCTCTTTTATTTCTTCAGTCGTCTCGCCAGCCTTTCTTCTTCAATGGTGAGGAGATATATATAGGTGGAGATTCAAACTAGCCGTTGGAAGAGAGCCGTTTGAATCTTACCTACTCTCATTGACTTCTGGCCTTTAACCTACGAAGTAGGTCTGCATCTGCAGAAGCTATTTCTTCTCTGATTTGACCGCGTCAGACAAGATCTTCTGACATTGGGATCTTGTTCTTGGATAAGGTCTTCGTCTTTGAGCTGTTAAGCGTCTCTGTTGTGTCTTCAACGTCTTGGACTCTGCTGCGTCTCGACTCTGAGCTGTGTCTTAGACCTGTGCTGTATCATTAACCTGAGCTGTGTCTTCAACCTGAGCTGTGTCATTAACCTGAGCTGTCTTAGACCTGAGCTGTGTCATTGACACTAAGCTGGGTCTTTTATACTGAGCTGGGTCTTTGACACTGAGCTGGGTTTCCGTCACTAAGCTGGGTCATGATACTGCTGGGTCTTTGACTCTGCTTGGTCTGCTCTGCTGAGTCTGCTCTGCTGAATTCCTCAGATGTGTCCGCTTAGCTGTATCTTCTGCTGTCTTCAGCGACTCTACCTGTAAACTTAGAAACTCTATTAGCTCAAACAGGTGAGCTGAAAAACGCTTAAGCTTGTGCAATCATCTACTCGGTTGGGGTCAGCTGGGTTTTGGAATAAAATCAAAACTCTATTAATTTTCCCAACAATTTCCCCCTTTTTGATGATGCGAAAACCTAACTGAGAAAAACAATTTACTTCCCCCTTAACAGGAAACGGGGTTTCAAAAGTTTAAACATTCACAACAGATAATCAAATTCAGAGCCTGGACAAAGAGAGATTGTCTACAGGTTGATTTTGATAAAACGAACTTTTCATTAATACAAAATTTTACAACTTTAAAATTACAAAAGTTCAAAAGAAAATATTCCCAGTTGGCTGGGTCTTCAGCTGTGCTACTTCATCTGTTTGTCCATTTGATGGTCAATCTTGAGACCATATCTGTTGAAGATGAATTCTTCCAACTCCTTCCACTCGACTTGATTTTTCGTTTTGGAGATTCCTCTTTCGCCAGCCCAGTGATGAATTTCTTTGATAATCTGGGCCTTGTCGGGAAGGTTCGTTCCAGCTAGAGTGAGAGACTTCAATTGCTTGACTTTTGGAGCTTTTAGCTGGATGTTATTTCTCTAGGAATATAGGGCAATTGATCTTGCCATCATTGGATCCGTCTCATGGAGTTCGAGAAGATAATCCTGGAAAGCAGTTTCTGAATCCATGCCTTTGTACTGATTCAAGTAGTAGAATTCTTTGATGAATTCTGATTTGCATCGTTCCCAATTTTCATTGAAATCATCTTGGTTCTTCTTGTCAGTTGAGGCTGCTTGGACTTGTTTCTTCTTACCTTGCTTGTAGTCTTTTCTTCTTCTGCTTTTTCTCAGCAAGCTAGAGCGATTCGGCTTTCTTCTTGATAATTTTGTCCAGCTCCTCTATTTCTTTTATTTGCTTATTATGGAAGTTACACAGCCAGTGATAGTCCTTGTATTCCTCTGGCTTATATCCACAAGCTTTGGCAAGAGCGACCATTTTCTCTCTACATATCTCTTTGACAACTACAGTTGGCTCTTCCTCATCCAGCTCTTTGGCAAAGTCGTCGATTTCTGACTGATTTGGCTGCATCGGTTCCCCCTGAGCTGCAGCTTTCCTCTCCATTGTTTTTCCACCTTCATTCTTTTCTTCCCTCTTTTTGGCATTATCAATAAGGAAGGCAGAGAGGTCAGCGACTGTTGCGTTGAGCTTGGCGAGAGCAGCTTCAACATCAGCGATCTTGGCTGAGTTGTCAGCTGTGGCGATGTTCAGCTGAGCATTGCTGCTGCTTCCAGCTCTGAACTGAGCATCCAGATCTTTATATAGGTTGATGAGTTGGCAAATGTCAGAGCTGTTGGAGAGAGTGAACTTCTTGATGCCTTCTAGCTGGCTTGAAAGATTTGCTATGTCGTCGATCAATAGAGCTTGAAGTCTTGTTATTATCTCAGGAACTCTCTTCTCTAGATGTTTTGACTGATCAATGCTTTGAGAGACGAGAGATTGCTTGAGATCTAGACTTGTACATTCTTGTAAATTTTGGGCAAAATTATGGACTTCATCAATTGCCCGCTGTTGTTCTCTAACTTTACAGTCTAGAGCTGTGAATCGCAAGATTACATCGACTTGAGACTTTAGTCTGTCCTGAAAAAGAATTTCCTCAACCTCTTTACAGATAACTTCCTTCATGGCGGTTGAGAGCTTGACAGCTGAGTCCGTTTTGGATTCGTCATGACTGGGTTTGTCTGCCTCGAACTCGACCAGTGCTCGAGTGTCATCGGCAATTGGACTTGGTGGGGCTGCTGCATCTGGTTCAGCTGTTGCATCAGCTGTTTCTTCAATTATCATTACCTCAGCTGTGTTATCTGGTACAACTTCCTTGGTAATCTCAGCTGAGACTTCTTTGGAGTTGTCAGCTCTAGAAGGTGTTTCCCATCCCGCTGCTGTAAGAAGTTTATCGGCTGACTCCCAGACGTCTGCTGGGTGCGGCTTGGGGTACTGCTGAGATACTTCGATGATACCTCTAATGAGATCATCTTGATGCAAGTATGCATCCTCCAAGCTTCAAAAGCTAAAAGTGTGCTGGAGGCGCGCTTTATCTGTCTTCAATTTCTAGTAGGAGAAGGTTTCTATCAGCTGCTCTGTTGGGAAAATTATGAAGTTTTGATTTAATACCAAAACCCAACTGTTCTCCAACCGAGTAGATGATCGCATCAACCTAAGTCGTATTTTCCAGCTCGCCTGTATGAGCTCTAGATTTTCTAAGTTTACAGGTTCAGGAAGCGGAAGACAGCAGAAGCTCAAGACAACAGAAGATCCAGCTGTGTTTACAGCAGGAGTCAACTATCAGCTGAGTTTTCCAGCTGAGCTTAGTTCAAAACGGAGCATGATCAAGCTGAAGAAATAATCGAGCTGAGTTCAAGACACAACTGGTCCAGCTATACAGAACAAAGGGAACTAACTCTGAAGACGTCACTTCAAGTCAGTTTACCCAATCCAGCTCTGAATTCAAAAACCAGCTCCAAAGGCAGAGATCCCGGTGTCAGAGGAAGTCAATATGCCTCGACCAATGAGGGATTGCCAAATCAACATCCTAGACTTCAGATCCTAGGATGTGACACTCATGAAGACAGGTGCAGAAACGTCAAACGGCAGATATCGAATTTAAGAAGAGTAGGTAAGATTCAAACGGCTCCTCCAACGGCTAGTCTTGAATCTCTACCTATATAAACTCGTCTTCAACCTCAGGATCAAACACGAAAAACTCTATACAAGCTTTCATTCTCTGAATTTATCAAGTTCTCAAAAGCTTACAAGCAGTTCTAAATAGTTCAAAGAACACTTTTCTTAACGTGTTTCTAGTCCAGAAACTGCCCAGTTTTTCGTCTGATTCCTAGGCAGAAATCATTGTATATCTTAAGCCTAGATTTCGAACGAGTTCATCTAACTCTAAGTTCTTCATTGTAAGAACTCGTTCATAGTTGGAACCCCAAACCAAACCCTCTTTACCCAGAAAGGTTAGGTCAAGGTTACGCTTGCTTGAAGCGCGAAATTTAAGTGGTTGTAAGGTTTTTTTCAGTACCCGTAAACTGAAAGGTTAGGCTTGATAGTGCCCGCAAACTGTTAGAACACAGCACGGGTTAGAGTTGTGAAGTTGCTTGGTACTTGGAAACCAGTGGTAGTGAATTACCAGTGAATCTGGTCGTGGACGTAGGAGGAGTTACTCCGAACCACTTTATTTATTCTCTGCATTGTGTGACCCAGCCAGCTGTATTTTTTTTAAATCTGCATACTCAGCTGCTCCCCAAAGACAACTGTGTTTTGACTATAAACTTGCATAACTTGACAAAGTCGAAAACGCAAAGAATATTTTCAAGCTGAGTTTTTCTAAGCAATCGAGCTAAGTTTTCAAACCACCAATTTCCGCACCGCCAGCTGAGTTATTAGCCCAACTGACTTTCCCCAGCTGGATTCATAACTGAGCTCACCAACTCTATTTTTAAACTTGAAAAAGTTTTCAGAAATCTATCTTTGGTGTATTCACCCCTCTCTACACCAAAGACCCAGCTCAGGGACCATCAATTGGTATCAGAGCAGTGGTTCAAAAGACCGCTGTTTCTGAATCAAGAGATTTGTCTTGACAATCTGACAGTGGTCATCTGAACAGATCCTCTTTTGAAAAAACTCATAATATTTCATATTGTGCATATCTCCATGGATTCTTATCTTAACAGGAACCTTTCCACCTTCTCGGTCGACGATTATGCAATCTGGAAGTTCAGATTAAAAAGTTTTCTTTGTGCGCATCATGACATGATGTGGGACGTCATCACAGACGGACCCATCATTATCTACAAACAAGAAAACGAGCTTGTTCCAGCTCAAGATAGTGGATAGCCAACGTATCAGCTCATTCCTAAGCCAAAGAATGAGCATACCTCAGAAGAAAGGAAGCAAGCTGGATTAGACAGCTTCGCGAGGAACACCATCTCGTCAACAGTCTCCAACGCCTACCTCAGCAAGATCATCAACTGCAACACCGCAAAGGAGATGTGGAAAACCCTAGCCAAGCTATGCGAAGGGTCGGAGGAGATAAAAAAAATAAATTCACGATCGATCGCATGCCAGAAGTTTGATAACTTTAAGCAGCTTGTCAACGAGTCCATCGAAAGGATGGAACTCAGATTCTCAAATATCGTGGTAAAAATTGAAACCATCAGAACTGGAAAATACACCCAGCGAGAAAAGAACCTAAAAGTTCTTTCAGCGCTCACAGCTGAATGGAACACGTACAAGGTGGTACACCAAAGTCAAAGTGACTTGGGTGATCTTTCAACTGAAAGATTATTTTCCCTGCTCAAAGCCAACGAATACAACTTGAAGATTACCATGAAAGAATCTTCAAGCAATCAGAATGAGGGAGAGCTGACACCTGCGCCAAAGGAGATTGCGTTCAGAGCCGACTCTGAAAAATCCACATACATACAGTCAGCTGAGTCATCAAAGAAGGACAAGAATGACATGAGCAAGGAAGAGCTACTTGAAGAGATAGTCATGCTGGTCAAAAACTACAACAGACTCAACACCAGCAAGGGCAAGTACAAGAAGTTCGCAAGAACTTACAGAGACAAGTACGCAGCACCTGATGAGAAGTCAGCTGATAAATGAACAGACGAATGATGCTTCAACTGCAAGGAATCGGGACACTACAGGCTAGACTGTCCGAAGCTATCCAAGAAAGATAAAGACCAACTGAAAGCTAAGGCAGCTGACAGAAGAAGAGCCTACATCGCAGACGATGAGTCGGAGTGCAACAAAATAAATGATAACATGCCATTTTCAGACTCAGAAGAAGAAGCACTGATGGCTCATGATGAACCTGAATGGGATACATGCTTCATGGGACAGACAGAAGGATTCGATGAAGATGAGGTAATGTCAAGAACTCAAAATCTATCTAATCCCTCACCATCACACGAACACTCTACACAGGTTTCAGAATCATGGCTACCTGATTGGAGTTTAGTAGAGAAGGTTATGAACTATTCCAAAGAGCTTCAAGAGATCCTTGACATCATAATGTGTGAGAATGCCGAGCTGAAGGTGAAACTGGAAAAGAAAAAGGTATCAGAAGCAGCTAATACAACACAGCTCCAAGAGAAAGTCTTTTTACTAAAAGACAAAATAGTGAAACAAGATCAGCTGATGAAAGACTTCTACTACGAAAAGAAACAGTTGATGGAAGAATTGGAAAAGGCCACAGCAGAATCAGAAAAGAAGTCAACTGAGATTATAGAGCTGAAAAGTTCCGAAGAGTAACTATCTAAGAAGATCGTAGCTCTCATCAAAGCTACAACACTCAAAGATAATGGGTTACAATGGCACTCAAAGCAGGACTGGGTTACAATGGATCAAAGGATGACACAAACATTGCTTCCATAAGTGGAACAAAGGTAATGTTTGTAAGAGCAAAAGAAAACCCAATTCCAAATGCCAAAGAACGACAGAGGACACAAGCAGCATCAAAAAGGCCACACAGACAACCTCAAGCACAGATCTGACAACAACGTGCTCAAACTCAACAAAGACAGCAGGCTGGACATTTCAGACACCAGCAACCGCACGTCGAAAGATATCAACCGAGATATCAAAGAAGATATCCAGCTGGATATCACTCATATGATCACCAGCTGGAGCACCAGTTCCAACCGAGATATCACAAGAGACAGCAGAGACAAAGGAACGTCTCAGCTGGGTACTCAGCTGGATACCGAAAAAGATCAGGACATCAACAAAGACATCAAACTGGGAAAATACTGAGATCAAGACCCCACCAGCAACAACCGAAGAACACAAAGAATGTGTATATCGACTCAGCTGGAAGGATCATCATATCAAATGACCCAATTCGAGTCATCAAACAGATCTGGGTCGTAAAAGGATCTCTGTCTAACCCACAAGGACCCAATTAAAACTGGGTACCTAAATTTTGATCTTTTTTATAGGTTGCAAGGGAACGACGCATCATTGAGGAGTCGATGAGAACGCTATGGTACTTGGACAGTGGATGTTCCAAGCACATGACGCACTTAAAGCATCTACTCCAGAAGTATATCGAGCGTTCAGGCTCACAAGTAACATTTGATGACAACTCCAAAGGTCTAACCAAAGGTTATGGTACATTTAAAACTAAAAATGTTATAATCCCAAATATTTCTTATGTACAAGGACTGCAACATAACTTGCTTTCCATTAGCCAATTCTGCGACAACGGTTTTTCTGTCAAGTTTGATGCACAGGGATATACAGTGAAGCACAGGAAAACCAAGCAGATACTACTAAGAGGGAAAAGAGAAGGAAATATGTATTTCGCTGACTAGAACAGCAGCCCTCCTGAGACTTGTCTTGTATCGAAAAGCAGCAATGAAGTCAGCTGGCTGTGGCACAGACGGCTAAATCATCTCAACTTCAAGACAATCAACAAACTGGCTAGAAACCAGCTCTCTAATGGAATTCCAGATCAAGTATATGACAAAAGTCATATGTGCAGCGCGTGTCAACAAGGAAAACAAACAAGAATTTCATTCTTTCTCAAGCCAGTTCAGTCAATTGATCGAGTTCTTCAACTCCTTTACATGGATCTTTTTGGTCCAGTTACACCAGCGAGTTTTAATGGCAGAAAATATACTCTGGTTGTAGTGGATGACTTCTCAAGATTCATATGGGTGTCATTCCTGTACCAGAAGAGTGAAACAAGGACTAAGCTGTCAATCCTGCTGGAAAGGTTATCAACTCAGAAGGAGTGCAAGATAATGTCAATCAGATCAGATCGAGGAACGGAGTTTCTAAATGAAACTATTTATAAATACTGTGAGAAAAACGGAGTTCAACATCAAACCTCAGCAGCACGCACACCTCAACAGAATGGTGTAGCAGAGAAGAAACAGAACACTCAAAGAATCAGCTACCTCAATGCTAGCCAGTTCTGCCATTCCAAAGAAGTTCTGGGTCGAGGCAATCAACACAGCATGCTTCACTCAGAATCGCTCTCTACTCACATCAAGGCAAGGAAAGACACCGTATGAGCTATGGAATAACAGAATATCATACATTGGATATTTCAAGATCTTCGGATCCAAATGTCATATCCTAAACAATGGAAAAACACAGCTCAAGACGTTCGACACGAAGACTGACCGAGGAGTATTCCTTGGTTACTCTGCTGTGAGTAAAGCATACAGAGTCTTCAACAGAAGAACTCAAACGGTTGAAGTAACTCCACATATTTCCTTTGACGAATCATCATTCGAGTATAGAGATTCTATCAAATGAAGAAATGAAGGAGAATCTTCAAGGCAGATTCAGACAAGAGCTCAAGAGAATCGAATCAGGAGTCTAGCCGAACCATTAATATGGGATGATGAGCCAGAGGAAGAACCACAAATCAATCGGGAAGCTCCACCAGATGGAAATCAAGAGGAATCTCCAACGCCAAATCAAGGGGGAATGCCATCAGCTGGAAACCCAGACACAGCTGAATCCCCAGCTCTATCTCCAGCAGAGCCTCTACAGAAGTCACCTCAAATTTAATCCAAGGATAGTCTCTTTCTCAAGACTTAACTCCAGAGCAACTCCAAGCCAGACGAAATCTAGCCACTTTTAGCATCAATCAGCTGAAAGAAGATATTCGTAAAAGAAGAAAATGGATTGAAGATCATCCATCATCAGCAATCATTGGAGAACCATCAGACCAAGTCAAAACCAGAAGCTCAGATGTTCAAGCTACAACGGATCATCAAGAAGCAGCTGACACAGCTCAACTCTCAATAGAGCTAGAACTGACGGTCTATGATGAAGACACAGCTCTAATGGCGTGTTATGTAGCTCAAGTTCCAGAGCCTCAAACACTTCTCGAAGCTTTAAAGAGCGTGCCCTGGATAAATGCTATGCAAGAAGAGCTGAATGAATTTCTCAGAAATTGCGTCTGGGAATTGGTCGACAGACTTGAAGGAGTCAAAGTCATAGGACTCAAATGGATCTTCAAGAACAAACTGGATACCCTTGGAGTCATCATCAGAAAAAAGCTCGACTAGTTGCCAAGGGCTACACACAGCAAGAAGGGATTGACTTCGAAGAATCATTTGCTCCAGTAGCACAATTGGAAGCAATCAGATTTTTTCTCGCGTATGCAACACATCACAAATTCAAGGTCTATCAAATGGATGTAAAGTGTGCATTTCTAAATGGAGAAATCAAAGAAGATGTCTATGTTGAACAACCTTCAGGATTTGAAGTAGAAGGAAATAAAGTCTACAAGCTAAAGAAGGCGCTTTATGGATTGAAACAAGCACCTCGAGCTTGGTATGATACTCTATCAAATTTCCTTGTCCAAATGATTCAAGAAGGGCTCAGTAGACAGAACACTCTTCACCATCAAGTTGGGAGAATACATCCTAGTTGTTCAAATCTATGTAGACGACATCATCTTCGGATCAAGATCAACATTCTTATGCCAAAGATTTGGAGAGATAATGTCAACACAGTTCCAAATGTCTATGATGGGAGAAATGAGCTTTTTTCTAGGACTTGAAGTCAAGCAATCAGCAGAAGGGATTTTTATAAATCAATCCAACTATGTGAAATACCAAGTATGGAGTTCAATCCAGCAGTACAGTAAAGATTCCGATGAACACCAACTGGAAGATTGAACCTGGAACTGAAGGGAATTCAGTTGATTTCAGCAAATACAGAGGGATAATAGGTTCTCTGCTGTATCTCACAGCTAGTCGTCCCTTTCGCAGTCGGAGTGTGTGCCAGATTTCAAGTTGATCCAAAGGAAGCACACATGCAAGCAGCCAAGAACATTCTCAAATATCTCAAAGGAACTCAGAATGTTGGGCTGTGGTATCCAGCTGAAGACAATCTACAGCTGACTGGATATTCAGACTTAGACTTCGCTGGAGATCGGTTGGACAGAAAATTAACTTCAGGAACATGTCAGTTCCTAGGAAGCAAGTTGATATCGTGGTTTTCAAAGAAGCAAACGTGCGTCGCAACCTCCACAACAGAAGCAGAATATATGGCAGCTGGAAGCTGCTGCTCACAAATTCTCCGGCTGAAACATCAGCTGGATGACTACGAAGTGAAAACTGGACAAGTTTCAATTTTCTGTGATAGCTCAAGTGCAATTGCTATATCAAAAAATCCAGTACATCACACAAGATGCAAACATGTGGACGTACGTCATCACTTCATCAGAGATCACGTGGAAAAGAATGATGTGATTGTTGAGAAAATTCACACAGACATACAACGGGCTGATATACTCACAAAGTCGCTGATAGAATCAAGATTCAAGATGCTGTGCGGATTACTTAGATTACTCAACCCATGCGAAGATACATCCAGCTGAATGGAAACAGACCCAGCTGGAATTCAGAACCAACCTCAAAAAAAAAACATAGCTGAGAAAGAATCAAGCTCAGCCAGACACCTAAGTTGAAGGATTATTCAGCTGAGGGGGAACCAGCTGGAAAAACGATCACTCAACACAGCTATTCATAACCGAGGTATCAGCTGACTACGATGATCAGCTGAGAGGTTTGCAACTTCATTACATACACCTACTCATTCTGTTTTAGACAGACTTCAGTCAAATCATATCGGGTCACATCTAATCAAATTTAATTAAAAGTCTGCAAAGAACTGAAACATGGGAGTTTCGAGGCAAAAGTCAAAATGCCTCAACCGTCCTCTCACGCGTATTAACTCGCAAGATGCGAGAATCACTCCCAATCGTAGATCTTCTTATCAAACTATAAATCTTGATCGTTCATTCATCAACAAAGTTGATATAAATATGCTAGAAGAGATACGCAATCACTTGCATTAACCCTAAAAAATTTTCTTTCGGCACTTTCTTCTTCCATCAATTGGTATTATTTGTTCTACTAACAAAAACTGCAGAAGAAGAACATGGAATCTAGAAAAATATCTCCAGAAGCCGATCAACATGAAGAGTCTGTCAAAGTTTCACTATGAGAGTTGCTTAACTCTCAGGAACCTCAAGAAGACGGAGTTCTAGGAGAAAATAAAGCTCATCAACAGATCCGGTCTAACGCAGTGGGTGACTGCAAAGCTCAAGAACATTCACCAGAAAGGTGCAGAATTCTTCCTAGGAATGTCAAAAGAACAAGACCTCCTCCTTCCCACTGTTTCTCTCAAAATAAAAGAGAGAACGGGACACACAAGTCTCTGGGATGCGGAAATCAACGTCAACAAGATCCTGTCAAAGGAATTCAACTTGAGAGGAAGCCCAGTTGAAACTGGACGAGATGTTGATAAAGCCGGAGTCTTTAAGAGCAGACATGTCAAAGCTCTTGCTCTGCCACCGGAGGCACAGAAAAAGATGCAGGAGACAAAGCAGCATGCATCTACTTTCTTTCCAGCTGGGAATCGGAAACAACTTGAGGAGATAAAACAAGCTGAAGCACCGTCTTCAAAGAGAAGACTCAAGTTAAAGGTACTCAGTCAGTCAGCCGAGAAGCCAGCTAACATTGAGAGATAATTCGTAACTACTCTCCGAGGAGCAGAAGGTCCACAAGCTGTGGTTTCTTAAGGTGGAGAAGAAGTTCAGGTGCCTACGTGAACATCATCATTATCAACACCACAACGACGTATTCCAGCTGATCAACTAAGCTTAGACCCCAATCAACTAAGCTTAAACCCCACAGCAGATGGAATACTTCAACCGTCTTCTCCTCAATTTCCTTCAGCTCAACAGGGACACCAGCTTCAAGATCAACTTATGGAAGTTGCAGCTCAAGCCCCTGCACCAAGCTCAAGTGAAAAGCATCATTCAGCCGATGATCACTTGCAGCTGGATGATGAAAACATGAGCTGAACCCCATACCAACCACTTCAGAAGTGGAAGGGGAATACTTAAGGCCCTTAAGAGTTGCACGTGACGCCTCCATCTCAAGGTTTGAAGACCTCAAGGAGTCACAAGCGCAACTAAAGTGCTGAATCAGACTTTCTCATTCAATCTAATGAAGTCTGAAGAAGCCAAATTG
The DNA here is from genome assembly GCA_031470985.1 of Agastache rugosa. Taxonomy (NCBI): domain Eukaryota; kingdom Viridiplantae; phylum Streptophyta; class Magnoliopsida; order Lamiales; family Lamiaceae; genus Agastache; species Agastache rugosa. The sequence continues at coordinate 30,918,208 of CM062603.1, forward strand.
CAAGAAATGAAGTTGTGCCCTACTCAGAAAATGTCATCTCTAGTGCCAACTCATACCTCCAAGCACTCAGCTGGACAGCCCCAGCTGAAATAAGCCAAGGAAGCTGTGTCTGCAATCACAGCTGAGGCTAATGCTATTGAAGAAGAGCCAGCTAATGCAACTGCTGAGCCACCAAGACTCCAGACCTCGCTGCTCAGAGCTGACAACCGCAGCATAGCTGCAAACTAAACATCGCAACAGCTGATAATACAGTGAAGATCGCTGACGCAATTCAGGAAATTGCACTGCTCAATAAGACGATGGTGTATCTATCCCGCCTTGATTGATCATGCCAAAAAGGGGGAAGAGAATGAGACAAAGAAGAAGCAAACTGCTGAGCTAGAGGAACCAGCTGAATCAGCTGAAGGAGAAACGAGTCAAAAGAAAGAAGCAGCGGATGCAGAAGAGAAGACCCAGCCAGCTGGGATTGAAGATTGAAGAATTGAAGAATTTTTTTTTCTTTCTTTCTTTTTCTTGTTTTATGATGTAATTTCTTACATTAATAAAACACAATTTTTTTTTGCAACTCAAAGCTCATAAGATGTCTCAGTTAGGTTTTGGCATCATCAAATAGGGGGAAATTGTTGGAAAAATTATAAAGTTTTAATTTAATACCAAAACCCAACTGTTCTCCAATCGAGTAGATGATCGCATCAACCTAAGTCATGTTTTCTAGCTCGCCTGTTTGAGCTCTAGATTTTCTAAGTTTACAGGTTCAGGAAGCGGAAGACAGCAGAAGATCCAGCTGTGTTTACAGCATGAGTCAACTATCAGCTGAGTTTTCCAGCTGAGCTTAGTTCAAAACGGAGCAGGATCAAGCTGAAGAAAGAATCGAGCTGAGTTCAAGACACAACTGTACAGAACAAATGGAACTAACTCTGAAGACGTCACTTCAAGTCAGTTTACCCAATCCAGCTCTGAATTCAAAAGCCAGCTCCAAAGGCAGAGATCCCGGTGTCAGAGGAAGTCAATATGCCTCGACCAATGAGGGATTGTCAAATCAGCATCCTAGACTTCAGATCCTAGGATGTGACACTCATGAAGACAGGTGCAGAAACGTCCAACGGCAGATATCGAATTTAAGAGGAGTAGGTAAGATTCAAACGGCTCCTCCAACGGCTAGTCTTGAATCTCTACCTATATAAACCCGTCTTCAACCTTAGGATCAAACACGAAAAACTCTCTACAAGCTTTCATTCTCTGAATTTATCAAGTTCTCAAAAGCTTACAAGCAGTTCTAAATAGTTCAGAGAACACTTTTTCTTAAAGTGTTTCTAGTCCAGAAACTGCCCAGTTTTTCCTCTGATTCTTAGGCAGAAATCATTGTATATCTTAAGCCCAGATTTTGAACGAGTTCATCTAACTCTAAGTTCTTCATTGTAAGAACTCGTTCATAGTTGGAACCCCAAACCAAACCCCTCTTTACCCAGAAAGGTTAGGTCAAGGTTACGCTTGCTTGAAGCGCGAAATTCAAGTGGTTGTAAGGTTTTTTTCAGTACCCGTAAACTGAAAGGTTAGGCTTGACAGTGCCCGCAAATTATTGGAACACAGCTCGAGTTAGAGTTGTGAAGCTGCTTGGTACTTGGAAACCAAGTGGTAGTGAATTACCAGTGAATCTGATCGTGGACGTAGGAGGAGTTACTCCGAACCACGTTAAAATTCCGAGTTCTTTATTGCTTTATTTATTCTCTGCATTTTATATTTAAAGAACTAACTGTATTAACACATCACAAGTTTTCAAGCTTAAAAGTTCTCTGGCTGTGTGACCCAGCCAGCTGTATTTTTTTTAAATCTGCATACTCAGCTGCTCCCCAAAGACAGCTGTGTTTTGACTATAAACTTGCATAACTTGACTAAGTCGAAAACGCAAAGAATATTTTCAAGCTGAATTTTTCTTAGCAATCGAGCTAAGTTTTCAAACCACCACTTTCCGCACCGCCAGCTGAGTTATTAGCCCAGCTGACTTTCCTCAGCTAGATTCATAACTGAGCTCACCAACTCTGTTTTTAAACTTGAAAAAGTTTTCAGAAATCTATCTTTGGTGTATTCACCCCCCCTCTACACCAAAGACCCAGCTCAGGGACCATCATGCTCATTCTGGTACCAAGTTTCCATCTTGGTGGCCAGATAGAACTTGAGATCTCCAACTTTGACGGGCGATGGGCAGATGGGCCAAAATTGGATACTGAGTTAGAACACTCTTGATCCCTACTATGCGTAAATCCTCGTACATGGCTTCCATGAAGGCTGAACTAGTAGAGTTGAGTGATGGAGAAGCAGTGGAATCACTCTTCTCTGATTCTGTGGAGATTTGAGGAATTGGATCAATTGGGTTCACAGTAGGCTGTGAAGAAGCATCAGCCAACTGCGTGGGAGATTGAACTTTGGGTGATGGCTATTTTGGGGGTGAGCTGGGATTGGTGGAAGAGGGTTCAACTTGGGTGTCAGCTGGCTGTGAAGGAGCTTCAGCCAGTTGAATATCTGCATGCTCTCTTACAGGAGATGGCTCTTTGGTTGGAGAGTTGGGTGGAGGAGAAGGTTGTTTTGGCGGAGAACTGTGAGGCGGTGAGGGAAGAGGTATCTGACTCCTTGGATTATCCAGCTCGTCCTCTAAGCTGGATGATGATCCATCATTCAATCCCATATCATCCAGGATGTTTGATCCGAATTGATTGAAGGCTGATACTGGCTGTGGGGAGAGAATCACCATTGCTTGACTAAGCTTGCTTGGTGAGATTGTTGGAGTAGCCTCTGAAGATTCCTGAGTCTGTGGAACGACAGTTGTTTTCTTCTTCTTTACAGCTGGGCCTCCAGCTGGTTTGAGGTCAGCTGTCTTCCTTTTTCTCTGTTTATTCTCAGCTGGAACTTCTGCCTCGTTTCTTCCAGCTGCTTCTTGCCTTTGCTCACAACAGGCTGTTTCCTCAGGAGATCATTGATTTGACTAATTCTCTGGAAGAGAATCTTCGTTTCTGGAAACGGTTCTGAATCAGCCCACTTTACTGTATGCCCTTTCACAGCTTGTTCTATTAAGAACGAAATCTTAGAGCATAGATACAGGGGCTCTGAGGTTGAATACGTCGTCCTGGTGGAGTCGAACTTGATCTTCTGACTCCTTGACCAGTCGGTTGAGTAAGAAATCAAACCAGTTGACATTTGCGCCTTTGATAATGGCAATCATTGGTTTGAGCTTTGGAATACTGATCTCTCCTTGAGATCCTGCTATCCCAAGAATACACTTCTGCGTGATATCCAGAAGCAGCCTGTACTTTGGCTTGAGAAGGAGCTTTGACATACTCGCTCTATACGGTTCTGGAAAAATAAGCATCTCTTGACTGAGAAATTCATCCACTTCCTCACGGCTGTAATCGTCTGGAATGAATTCTCCTTTGTTGGGCAGATTGAATACTTTTCGCAGCATTCTGTTGAGCTTGATGTTGACGGTTGCTGAATCAAACTTTCCGTCTACGCCTTTGACGACCATGTCAAATGAAGATGAGTAGAAGCCGTCTTCGTCAATGATGTTGAGGTAGAAGAGGGCAGCATCTCTTTTCAGCATAAGTTTGGGCATGGAGGTTGCACACAACAGGAGACCGGAGTCTGCAACAAGATCCATCATCTCTTTAAGTTCTGAAATCTGGAGGTTGGCGGTGGACAGAACGCTTTCAAAAGATAGTTTTGTCATAAGAGCTTCAAACTGGTTCATCCATGCGGTTGATTTCTTGGGTGTCATTTCTGCAATCTGTTGATTTTGATCATGCGAAGAACTTGCAAAAAATATATAGAGGATTTAAAGATTTGAAATTCGCAGAGATAAAGATGGAAGAATTCTGCGTATCTTTTCCATATATATCAACTGCCATAATTGATCAACGGTTGAGATTGAAGCAGCTGATATTCTGATCAACGACTGGGAGAGAACCACTCATCACAATTTGCTGACGTGTTTACGGCGAGTGTATTACAACCGCGCGTGAGGCAGTTCAAACGTTTTGACATTCTGTCTCGATCCTACCGTGCTACAGTACTCTGACTTTATAATTAATGCGATGGGAAAGGAAACTTATCAAGCAATTTAACTAAGGAACATATGTCCGCTTAAAATAGGAATTCAAAATAATTGGACTTAAATAGTATATTCCTTAGAGAAATAAATGCAAGAGATCCAAACTGGTCAGCTTGGACATAGAAGTCAGCTGATACCATGGTGGTCTTTTCCTTTGCTTGACTGAGTTTTCCCCTCAGCTGAGTATCTGGAGATTCAATTGATTTTCCTTCAGCTGAGTTCTTTTGAGTTCTGTAACTGTCTAGATGAGCTTGATTCCTCTTCAGCTGGGTAATCCTTCTGCTTTGCGATCCAGCTGGGTTTTTCCCCCTCAGCTGGATGAACTTTCTTCATCCGGTTTGAGCTTATACCAATTGTTGGTGAATCTGCTACACTGAGTTCCCTTTATCTAGATTCCTCTTCTGAATTCTGTGATTTACGCTTGATCCAGCTTTGTTTGATATCCAGAGGATGACCTTTGATAGTTCAGCTGGATTTCTCTCTTGATTCTCCACTTGAATATTCTGCTGGATTGAATTTGCCCTCAGCTGATATCACAGTTGTGTCGATTTCTAGCTTGGTGGAGTTCCCCCTGAATTTGATAGCTGTCTTTTCTCAGCTGCTTCCAACTTGAGCCAGTGATTTTCTCAACAATTACGTTCATCTGTCAACTTGATCTCTGATCTTGAGAAGACAGTCAGCTGTTCCATGATCAGCTGAGTTCACTGCTGCTTTGCGGGGTAGAATCTTCGATTTCCTGTTCTTTGCAATGCATTCCTGGGACCAGTACGCTTGACATATTCTTTGAAGAGCTTTGAGGTGAGTCATGAGCTTTGATCACCAGTTGTCTTTCTTTCACATCATGCTTGATGACTCCTCAAAAACGCATGTCCCTCCTTGACCTGTTATCACACCTTCGGCACTCAGTTGTGATTGGGTCCGACTTTGTTGTTGAGGGTTCCATTGATAACCCAGATTTGTCCTTATCTTTTGTGAGTGATACTCCTGGTTGGTCCTTGAAATGGTCATTTCTTCTTTGGACCTGGTTGACTCCATTTTGATGAGGTCAATTTCATAGCTGGAGTCTGTCAGCTTGATATCCCGTCTGCTGGAATCTTGATATGAAGCTCGGTTGATTTTCAGCTTTATAACCAGCTGAGATCCTTCTCAACTGTCTTTTTAGTTGACCTTGATGTCTGTGCTGGATGACATTCTGTCTTTGATTTTGATTCCAGTCAGCTAGATTTATCTGCTGCCTTTGAGCTCTGTGATCAGCTGGGAGTTGCTGCTTTTCTTGGGCTTGGAGTTGCCGAGCAGTTTTCTTCTTTGATAGGACTGAGCTTGGAGAGCTGGCTTGATTATGTACGACCTCTTTGGTACATCCTTGGCTTGGTTCCAGCTGTGTTTGCATTGGCTGGAGCCATTCTTTGATCTGATTCAGCTTTGGCCATCTTCAGCTTCTTGATCAGCTGTGTTTTCTCATCTTCAAGCTCCTGATCATTCATTCTTCTGCTTGTCTTTCTAATTTTATGATGATGATGGGTCCGTCAGTGATAACATCCCACATCATGTCGTGACGCGCGCTCAGAATGCTTTTGAGTCAGAACTTCCAGATCTGATAATCATCGACAGAGAATGTCGGAAGATTCCTACACAAGGAAGATTCCATAACAGTATGCAATATAATGATTTTAAAAAGATTTTGAAAAATTAAGGATCTGTTCAGGTGACCACTATCAGCAAAGAGGCTGACTTGACACAGATACAATGATCTTTTGAACCACTACTCTGATACCAATTGTTGGTCCCGAGATGGATACCTTGGTGTAGTGGGGGGGTGAATACACCAAGGGTTTAAAACTTTTCCAATTAAAACTCTTTTGAGTGAGCTGGCTGTGTTCGATCTAGCTGGAAGGCAGCTTGATCGATACATCTGGCTGTGTGCGGAATGTGGTGGATTTGGAAAGTCCGTCTGTTACTTCAAATATATTGCAAAGCTTTGTTTCACTTTCCAGTTAGTCAGTTTATGCAGCTTGAAATAAGATCATGAGGGGTTGGTTAGCAGAATGCATAAACAAAGCAGTAAAGAACAAAAAAATTTTAACGTGGTTCGGAGTAACACCTCCTACGTCCACGACCAGATTCACTACAGATTCACTACCACTTGGTTTCCATGTACCAAGCAACTTCACAACTCTAACCTGAGTTGTATTCCAACAGTTTACGGGCACTGTCAAGCCTACACCTTTCAATTTGCGGGTACTGAAAAAACCTGACTTACAGTTTCCGGGTACTGTAAAACCTGACCACTCGAATTACACGCTTCGAGCAGGCGTACCTTGACCTAACCTTTCTGGGTTTGGGTTTGGGTTTGGGTATGAGTTTTCCAACTTTGAACGAGTTCTTACAATGAAGAACAAGGAGTATGATGAACTCGTTCAAACTAGGCATAAGATATTTCTATTCTAATCTATTCTGCCTATGACTGAATATGTGAACAACTAAGAACACAGCTGACTAGCTGAGTGTTCTTGAAAGATTTGGCTTTGAAGATCATTGTTCATTTTTCTGTTTGTTCTTTTATTTCTTCAGTCGTCTCGCCAGTCTTTCTTCTTCAATGGTGAGGAGATATATATAGGTAGAGATTCAAACTAGCCATTGGAAGAGAGCCGTTTGAATCTTACCTACTCTCATTGACTTCTGGTCTTTAACCTATGAAGTAGGTCTGTATCTGCAGAAGCTATTTCTTCTCTGATTTAACCGCGTCAGACAAGATCTTCTTACATTGGGATCTTATTCTTGGAGAAGGTCTTCGTTTTTGAGCTGCTAAGCGTCTCTGCTGTGTCTTCAGCGTCTTGGACTCTGCTGCGTCTTGACTCTGAGCTGTGTCTTAGACCTGTGCTGTATCATTAACCTGAGCTGTGTCTTCAACCTGAGCTGTGTCATTAACCTGAGCTGTCTTAGACCTGAGTTGTGTCATTGCCACTAAGCTGGGTCTTTTACACTGAGCTGGGTCTTTGACACTGAGCTGGGTTTCCGTCACTAAGCTGGGTCTTGATACTGCTGGGTCTTTGACTCTGCTTGGTCTGCTCTGCTGAATTCCTCAGCTGTGTCCGCTTAGCTGTGTCTTCTGCTGTCTTCAGCGACTCTACCTGTAAACTTAGAAACTCTATAAGCTCAAACAGGTGAGCTGAAAAATGCTTAGGCTTGTGCAATGATCTACTCGGTTGGGATCAGCTGGGTTTTGGAATCAAATCAAAACTCTATTAATTTTCCCAACACCGAACTATTCTCTAGTAAAAAGTCTAAAATACCCTATCAACTGTTGGGAAAAAAAAATGAAATCATATTTTAGAGGAGAAGATCTCATTTGTCTTTCTTCATAAATTCTAAATGTTGAGAAATAGCAGAGGCTGCTGCATTACTTTGTCGTTGGCTTGTACTTTTGGAGAGATGGGGTGGGGGCTATATTAAACTTATCTTTATACAATGAAACTTTTACACAATTTGAAAATGGATTTTTTTTTTAATTTGAAATGAAAACGTTAAAAATACATATATCATGCCTAATTTGACCGTTATTTCAGGTAAAGCATGGAATGGGCCCAAGATATATCTTCAATCGGAACTTATCACTATTTTGAACTTTTTAATTTATTTATAAAGAAGTATTAATAGTAATAATGATGGTGGTTTTAATGCCCAAGAAAATGGAGCATGCCTCTACTAATTAACTTTCTGCCTCAATTGAACCTCAATGTTCGTTCGAGAACAAGTAGGTGATCTCATCCAGAAAATAAAAATAAAAGAAAAAAGAAAACCAAGAAATAACCAGTAAATTAAAAAATAGATGGCCAAAAGAAGAGAAAGTTATGCCCAAAATAGTTACAAAAAAGATAAACTCGTATAATTTTGGCCATCTTTTGGATCGTGCCATTTTTATAGCAAATTTAAATTTCGAGTTAAAAAAGGTTCACTGATTTTCACATTTCGTTAACATTATATTTAATTCTAGGCTTGCAAATTCAATTTTTGTTCGAGAAGATTGGCTAAGTGGGTCAAAAAATTAAAGAGCGAAACAATTGTCTAAATCAGGAAATTGAGGAAAAATCCTCACATCATCACAAATTAAAATTTCAGAGATCTGAAATTTAAAAATTTAGAATTTTAAATTAAAGATTGAGGAAACTGTTGAAAATAAATTAGGAAATTCGGCCGGTTCTATCATTATAAAAAATGTCCAAATTGTGTACGTGTGTTGGCCTAGGTAGAATATAATGGTTAATGCTCGAGGCCAAAGATCTCGGATTCGAGTCCACCGTGACACAATTTTTAAATTAAAAAAATCTCCAAATTGTAATAAAGCAGGTATAATTTACAAGAATGAATTATTTTAAGCTAAATTAGATATATATAACTAAAAATTGTCTTTGACAATTAATTAGATTTGGAAATTCCTATATTTTTTTTTTCATAAAATTATGGATTAATATAAAACTTTTTGGATGGGGCTGACTATAACTAGCTAGTATAGGTCAATGGTTGTCGGCAGAACCCAAAAAAGAGGGGAGAGATATATAATATATTTATTACTATTTGTAATAATTACATGTTATAACCAAATTGTACAATTAAACAAACTTTTGACTTGTATAAACAGTTTGTTACTGATGTGGAGAACAATACCAAACTCCAATTAATCATGCTAAATTAAGCATTGCTAATCATTGGTTTCTAGATTTATCACTATAGTCCAGATAACTTGCCTTATTGAGTTTCTGCCGTGATTAAAGTAATTTAATATCAATTAATTAATTCCTTTTAACAGCTAAAATCCGTACACTAATATTAAATCTGTAATAGTATATCTAAGACAATCATTCAACAAATACATACATCTGATGTCCGTGCACGATCAACACTTTGGTTATTATTTTATAGAACTCCATATTAAATTAAAATCGTGAAACTAAATGTGTTAATGGTCTAAGTAATATAAAAAGGCGAAAACTCTGGTCTAAGTACTCCATTTTTATTCTTAATCTGATTAATTAATATTTAATTGGGAGAAGTAGCAAATACACCCTTAACATATACCTCCATATCATATTTACCTCCCTATTTTTTGATTTGGAGCTGCCAACACCCTAACGTGTCATAAATAGTGCAAAAACTCCCTCGCCTCTAACGGATGACTAACACTGTTAACAATTTTTAATTTTTTTAATTTTCTATTTTCTATTTTTTATTATTTGACTAACAACACCGTTAATTTCTATTTTCTAAATTTTTTATTTTTTATTTTCTTATTGTAAACTTATTTTTTTAATTTTTTAATTTCTTATTAGGTCCCTCGCCACTAACGGATTATTATTTATAATTTTTCGTATTGGTATTTCTCAAGAGAGATATATATAGTTTGAGTGAAGTTGAGTGGCACCAATAAGAAAATGAAAAATTGTAAACAATAATCCGTTAGAGGCGAGAGACCCAATAAGAAAATAGAAAATTAAAATGATGGAAAATTAAAAAATAAGAATACAATAAGAAAATAGAAAATTAAAAATTGAAAAAAAAATAGAATATTAACGGCGTTGTTAATCAAATTATAGAAAATTAAAATAAAAATAAAAATTGTTAACGGTGTTAGTCATCCGTTAGAGGCGAAGGGGTTTTTGCACTATTTATGACACGTTGGGCTACTGGCAGCTCCAAATTAGAAAATAGAGAGGTAAATATGCTAGGGAGGTATATGATAGGGGTGTATTTACTACTTCTCCCTATTTAAATTTAATTTAATTCAATTCAATTAGGATTTATTACTTTATCTATTAGAATTTATTACTCTCAATTAGTATAATTGCTTATATCATTGACAAAAACAACTCAAAATTGACTTTTATTTAGATGATGTGTAACTGGAGCTTGCATCTTCTATACCAGTATATATGCATTTTAGTTTATTATATCATCACGATAAATGACCAAAATTGCATCTATATTATGACCAAAGTAATAATGTAATTTTACGGCCGGCTAGGTATGATAATGCAATATTGAAAAGAAAACTTAGGTTCAAGATCTATCATTGTCAAAATATCTTTAATATTAGAGTGCTTGACCAGTAAATTAGAGTCTTAAAACTTAATTATTACCAATTGTTGAGTAAGTTTTCAATTATCATCTCATTTAAAAAATAAATTATCCAGCAACTTCATGTTTAGTGTCGGCATACCAAAAAATTGTGGTAGCAAGAAATTGGGAAATAATTAATTAGGATGCTTTGATTTCTAATAGTATTGGAAAATATACAAAAAAAGAAAATTATAATTGAAAATCTCCATAAGACGTTCATCTTACTGTAAAACATTAAATTTAAATATCGGATCACGGTTGATTTGAATTTGAGACCTTTTGATCTCGAGGCGCACTCCCAGACGACCGGTCCTATGTGAGACCAGATTCGGGTTGACCCGACCCGGTCAAACCGGGTCAAAATATTGACTTTCCTCTTTTTTTTTAATTCGATTTTTTTTTAATCTTCTCCGCCTTCGGCTCCGAATTTAATTGATAGATAATGATTGTGGCAACATTAATGTGCGCGTTATTATGTTCATCTTTTGATACTTCGTTAATTTGTGGCAAAATCATTGAGGAATGTTGCTTCGCTTTGTGATATTCGATTTCATGCGCAAAGCTCTTTTTGAATAACCGTTTTTGAATGTTACAATTAAAAAAAAGTGATAAACTTTAATATTACTATGACTGTATGTTTTTATTCTGATCAAGAAAATCAGTACAAAAATTAAGTTGGCAAAAACTCCTGTAAGGTGACCACACTATATTTTGGGTGCAGTTCGTCTTGTTTTTAATTTAATTATTTAATATTTAATTAAATTTAATTAAATTTAATAATTTCAATTAGAATTTATTAATCTTAATTAAAATTTACTAATTCTCAACTAGAATTATATATATATATATATATATTAATTAATTAATTAAAAAAATGGGTAGTATCCCTCTAGATAACTGCAAAGCTACAAATTCACGAAAGCGGTACATGTACTAGAAGAGCGTGAAAGAAAATTCCTAGTTTTATCATTTTACCCATCAATTATTTAGTAAATTAATTTACGAAGGGGGAATGTACATGTAATATTAGTGACTACTCGTGGCCACATTCTTTTCGGCACGAGTATTAAGGAAAAGAGTGTTTAAATGATCAAAAGATAGAAAGTGGTGAAGTCCACAACTTTTTGTGAGAGAAACATATTTCCTTATAAGGAAAGTGACCACTTATTCCGGAACAACCCAATAAAGAAATATGGTGACTTATCATGGAACGGAGGGAGTATTATTTATATTGACTAGAGTTCAAAATCGGGCTTTTTTACACAGGCGAATATTAGTACCAAGATATTGGCGTTATAGTTAGAAGGCGAATCAACCATTTAGGGCATCCACAATAGGAGACCTACCAAATATTTTATTAATATTTTTGGTGCTTTTTATGAGGTCCCAATGATTAAGAGACCGGTCTCTAAATCATCTCCAATGGTACCGGTCTCTAATTATTTAATTGTATTTTGTTTTTATTTTTATGTTTTATATTTATTTTGAATAATAAAAATAATTATAATTAAAATTCCATATTGTATTGAAATATTGGAAAACACAATCAATAAAGAAAAATACATTAAATTTAAAATTAAGGTAAAACTAGTTGAGCGGACCAAAACGTACGTGTCCAAATTTCCTCAATCAAATCGTGTTCAAGACGATCTCGCATCGTGAAAGCGCGCTTCAAATCGTGAGATATAGTATTTGTAGATAGAAAATATTATAGAATAAAAAGAAAAGCTAAACTAGCAGTTAACAATTTTTTTTTTAATTATACAACGAATAAAAAAAAATTAAAACAACGGTCGCGACCCATGTCGCAACAGGAACCGGACTTGCGACTTACCCCCGGTCCCCAACGGTGGAGCGACCGGCCCCCGTGGTCACAAGGGAGGTCGATGCCTTGCAACCATGCACATCGACCGGGGTGGTGAATGCCACTGTGCATGCTCTTAGTTATAATTGGTGTTATGATTAATTTACTAAAAGGCCCAATACCCAAATTAATCCCAAATCAATTAGGAGCAATCACATAATTGATAATACAACGCGTGTAACACAATTATGGAAATATTTTGGGATATTAAATAGATTACAAGAATTAGGAGACACTATATATACATGATATTAATATGTATAAACTTTCACACATTGCGTGTATAGAAATCTAAAATTATGCATCTTCATACATATAATAATGCATTTTCATGATAAAGCCTTTTATATATTATAATAATTTTATGTTATGGGATGATAAAGTTTTATGAGGAACTTCTGTACGATTGATCGTTGTACGATTGGTGAAGTCAATTGAAATTTTATTTATTTTTTAATTAATTAATCTTTAAAAAAATTTATCTAAGAGCATATCCAACACTCCTCTAAAATAGCTCCCATCTCTATTTTAGAAGTCATTTTCTCTCCAACAATGCTCTATCCCTTTACTCTATAATAGAGATTTTAATAGTATCCCTCTACTAGTAGAGGAACACTATTCATTCCTCTATAATTTTCTTTTTGTTTTTCCTTTTTTTTATTACATTTAGTTATAGTAGTACTTCATTAAACATATGACATTTAATTATATTTTAGATATTAAATTATACTATATAGTATATTAAAAATATTTGGAATATAAAATTACTAGATTCCAACAACATAAATCACTAAAAATAAGATTCAACAACATTACAACAATATATTACTAGATTCCAACAACATTTATAGATACGAAAATTTAAAACTAGATTCCAACAACATTAAAGTAGGAAGTAGAGTAAAATTAAAGAAATAATATGATTTTTTTGAAATAGAGTAGGAAGTAGAGTAATTGTTGGAGATAATGTGTGTTCTCTACTCTATAATAGAGTAGAGAACTCCTCTATTATACCAAAACTCTTGGAGATGCTCTAATAATCAATAAATTTTAATTATAAATTAATAAACTCCAATTGAAATTAATAAAGACAGAACAAGTAACCAAACCTGCAAATAATACCGTTATTCCGTTAATGCCCGTTGATATTTTGAGAATAAGAAAATAGTGAAAAAATAAAAATCGCCAGCTAATAAGTATTGCTCTGTCTGCTTGTACGTAATTGGTGATTATAAATTTTACATATGAAAGCTATAATATATCAACCTGTGGGCTGTGGCCAATAATTTTTTCCAATCAAAATTAATTAATTATCGAGGAAACAAATAGTAAAGAATTTCTTGAAAGTAGAGAAATTCGCAGTGATAATAAAATATTATGATCAGTAAAGTAAAAAATGAACATGACAATAAAAGCCAACACTTCTACTTTAGCTCACTATTGGCGTTTTGTGAATTTATATAGTACTTCTTTATTATTTTCATTTATTTATTTATTTATTTTTATTTTTTGAATATGCCCCTAAGTTTAGCTTGGTAGAGAATTCAAAACCTTACTGCATTTGGAAATATGGCGTATTTCATTTCAACTGTATTGTAGCTAAAGTACTAAACATATGGTTAAATTTTGTTTTATTATAATTATCATTGGGAATGATCTTACCCGTTGGGGAAACAAAGGGTTGTTGTTAATTGTTTTAAAAAAATATAGATTGTGCATACATTTTTTGGAGATGGTCTAACAGCAGAATGGTAAATTAACTTATTATGGATAAAGATCAAAATAATAAATTTGAGTTCTTAAAATACAATGTCGGGGTGTCTTAGAGTGGAGGAGGGAGAAGCGATGGGTGTCCACGAAACCCTTTCTTGGATTAAATAGAGGGGCACCCCTGGATCAAAGTTATAACGGATAGCAAGTCGGTGGTCGATGTTATGTATTCACACAATGCAGATAACGCGGAGTTTGGAGTTATTATCTACAGTTGTCGGCTGCTTCTTCATATGTTTGTGAGTGTTCAAGTTAAACATGCAAGTCGTGATGCTAATATTGGGGCGCATAGACTAGCTAGAAGTTCAAAGGATTTTCCTAATGCATATGTTTGGGATGAACCTCCGTCTGTTGTGAAAGGTCTTCTTCATATTCTATGCATTTGCGATTATTAATATAGTACCATTTTCCTTAAAAAAAATACATTTAGTGAGATGGAAGTGTATTAATTAACCGTAAATTATTTTAAATTGCGTGACACCTATTATGTAGCATTTACAGTTTAGGATAAAATAAATGATCAACTTAATTTTGTCATTGATTGTCGGAAGTTAAATTCCTCTCACACGCTCGACCTGAAATATTAGTAATCTCTTATTTTGAACTACTTTGAGTCGTAGTAATTCAGATAATCTGTGTGAATTTAACATGGTACTGCCAAAATCTAATTAGAAACTAAATCTAAGGGATTGTTTTATATAGAAACCAATTCCCATGTAAGAACTAGGAACTCATCTCATCCATTAAAATTTGTGATCAATGGTTGTGAGTGATTAGCGGAAATGAGGATAATAAGATGTTATTAACTTATTTGCGGTTAGTGCAAGTAGTTTAGGGGTAATATTGACACTTCATTTTGATATATTTATTCCACATCCCTATAATTAAGGAATTTCATTTAGTTTCCAATGAATTCATTTTGGACGGTTGAAATGAAAATATGTTTGTCTCACCTTTTGAAATAAAAAAAAATTATTTAAATATTGAATTTGTATTATGTTTGGCTACAATTTTTACCAATTTAATTGAAGCATCTTTGAAATGTAGTAAAAGCATGAAATACGTATAAGCATACTAAACACTGGTACGGAAATTATGCATAATAATAATAATACTAATAATAATAATAATAATAATAATAATAATAATAATAATATAAATTCAATATTTAAATATTTAAATTCAATACTTTAGGAGCAATATATTATTATGCACATATTTTTTATATTAAGCATCAAATTTATGTGATTTAAGCATTTACATGTTTCATGTTAACCATGGATAATTTTAAGCATCCATCCATATATTATTAAAACGATTACGCATTCGAGCGCTCCCCTTAATTTTAGGTCATACGTGGTGCGCTCTCCATTTATTATTCTTATTTATCTTAAATCATCTTTTAATGTAATTTTAGTCCATATATTCTATAAGTTAACTATGAAATTTTCTATCCCACATCGATTTTCAATAAAACTCTACTATTGGAGAACCATTATAAATATTCAAGATCAATGTGTATTTTTTTCATCCTGCAAATATTTTGCATAGACAATTTAATTTGGCCAATTAATTAGTTAGTCAAATAAATAATTTTATTTTTATGTTGGACAATGTAATTTGGTCAATTATTAAGTAGTCAATATTAATTCATATACTATACATTATTATTATTACTAGTAAGTAGCCCGTCGAAATTCGACGGAAAATAATTTTATGTTTAATTTGTATATATATATATATATATATATATATATATATATTTTAAAATAATTTTATATCTTATTTAAAAGTTGTGATATTGTTCGCGTTAAATATTAATCAAACTTAAAAAATTAATTTATTTCACGTATCTAAATTTATAATTAGGAATGATAATGGATCGGGTATACTCAATCATTATGTATTTTCTAAATCTAAATTTGTTATTAATTTTTCTACATGTTTGTCCTAATCTCAGTTAAAATAGTGATTTTATTGTACATACTGGTTTCAAATCTGTTGAGTAATACTCGGTATAAATATAAATACCCCAAGTAAAATTAATTAAAATTAGTAAAAATTCTTCTTTCTATATTATTTGAACCGTCTTGTTGGTTTATGCTAAATTACTCGATAAAAATCTAAACAAAATTAATATTAATTAAAATTTGTAAAAAATATTTCTTTTTAAGTTTATTTGAATCATCTCGTTGGTTTATGTTAAATCGATATATCTAATTTTTGCCAAAATGCGGAAAAAAAAATATTTACATCTTCAAAATAATATTAATAAAAATTAGTAAAAATCATTCTTTCTATGTTATTTGAACCGTCTCGTTGGTTTATTCTAAATTACTCGATAAAAATATAAACAAAGTTAATATTAGTTAAAATTAGTAAAAATCCTTCTTTTTAAGTATTTTTGAACCGTCTCGTTAGTTCATGTTAAATCAATATCTCTAATCTTTGCCAAAATGCGGAAAAAAATATGTTTACATCTTCAAGTTTTTTTGTTCTTTTCTTTAGCTACATATCCCATATTTGATTCAATGTATATATTTTATAGTCGAATTTTTAGAAAAACATGAATGAAAAATAAAAAGGATTCCATATAGACATGTTGATTAAATATATTCAGTCTTCATAGAGATTTTCATTTACAAATTTTCTATAGATTATTATATATGAATTAAGAATGTATAAAATAAGGGTTTATAAGAATGGATTCTGAAATTGTTATTATTTTAATATGTATAATAGAAGAATTTAATTAAATAGATGGAAAGATAAATATGAGATGTGATTAATAGATAAACATGTGATATTTCAAGAATATGAAATTAATACAAATAAAATTTCGAATATATATGAATTAAAATTAGACAAATTACGAGAATAAAGGAAAATATGAACATAGCACTGTGGAGGGGGCAACTTTATTTTCGTATTAGTAATAGATTATTATTATTATTATTATTATTATTATTATTATTATTATTATTATTATTATTATTATTATTATTATTATTATTATGTATCATCTCAACTTCATGCCACATATGTATATATATCAAATCAAATTCTATACAAATTATATTTATTCTATTATCTCTACCTCTATATCAATAAATTCTATATATATATATATATATATATACTAATATAATAATGGTAACCATATTCTAAATCATATCATACGTCTCATAACATATATATATATATATATATATATATATATTCTATCTATCTATCCATATACTATTAAAACGATTTCGGATTCAAGATCTCTCCTTAATTCAAGGTCCTACGTGGCGCTCTCTCCTTTCAGTATTCTTATTTATTTTTAATCCTTATTTTGAACATTTTTATTCATTTATTCTATGTATATCTAATATAGATTTTCTCATCCCACATTGATTCTTAATAAAACTTCATACTTAGAGAACCTATATAAATACTCACAATCCATGTGTATTTTTCCATTCCGCAATTATTTTGCACAACCAATAGAATTTGGCAAATTAATTTGTTGGCCAAATAAATAGTTTATTTTTATTGACAATTTTAATTTAATCAATTATGTAGTTGTCAATATTAATTTTTTTAATTTAATAAATTGTTAAATTGACGTAAATAAAAGAAAATTTTCAAAAATACGTTATCTCAATTATAATTCTTGGATTTATATATGTTGGGAAAATTAATAGAGTTTTGATTTGATTCCAAAATTCAGCTAACCCCAACCGAGTAGATGATTGCACAAGCCTAAGCGTTTTTCAGCTCACCTGTTTGAGCTTATAGAGTTTTTAAGTTTACAGGTAGAGTCGCTGAAGACAGCAGAAGACATAGCAGAAGACACAACTAAGCGGACACAGCTGAGGAATTCAGCAGAGCAGACTCAACAGATCAAACCAAGCAGAGTCAAAGACCCAGCAGTATCAAGACCCAGCTCAGTGACGGAAACCCAGCTCAGTGTCAAAGACCCAGCTCAGTGTAAAAGACCCAGCTTAGTGTCAATGACACAGCTCAGGTTAATGACACAGCTCAGGTTGAAGACACAGCTCAGGTTAATGATACAGCACAGGACTAAGACACAGCTCAGAGTCGAGATGCAGCAGAGTCCAAGACGCTGAAGACACAGTAGAGACGCTTAGCCGCTCGAAGACGAAGACCTTCTCCAAGACAAGATCCCGATGTCAGAAGATCTTGTCTGACACGGTCAAATCAGAGAAGAAATAGCTTCTGCAGATGCAGACCTACTTCGTAGGCAAAAGGCCAGAAGTCAATGAGAGTAGGTAAGATTCAAACGGCTCTCTTCCAACGGCTAGTTTGAATCCCCACCTATATATATCTCCTCACCATTGAAGAAAATAGGCTGGCGAGACGACTGAAGAAATAAAAGAGCAAACAGAAAAATGAACAACGATCTTCAAAGCCAAATCTTTCAAGAACACCCAGTCAGTTAGTTGTGTTCTTAGTTGTTCACATATTCAGTCATAGGCAGAATAGATTAGAATAGAAATATCTTAAGCCCAGTTTGAACGAGTTCATCATACTCATTGTTCTTCATTGTAAGAACTCGTTCATAGTTGGAAAACCCATACCCAAACCCAAACCCATAAAGGTTAGGTCACGGTACGCCTGCTCGAAGCGTGCAATTCGAGTGGTCAGGTTTTACAGTACCCGAAAACTGTAAGTCAGGTTTTTTCAGTACCCGCAAACTGAAAGGTGTAGGCTTGACAGTGCCCGTAAACTGTTGGAACACAACTCAGGTTAGAGTTGTGAAGTTGCTTGGTACTTGGAAACCAAGTGGTAGTGAATTACCAGTTAATCTGGTCATGGACGTAGGAGGTGTTACTCCGAACCACGTTAAAATTGCTTTGTTCTTTACTGCTTTGTTTTATGCATTCTGCTAACTCCTCTCACGCATACATTTCAAGCTGCATAAACTGACTAACTGAAAAGTGAAACAGAGCTTTGCAATATATTTGAAGTAACAGACGGACTTTCCAAACCCACCAACTTCCGCACACACTCACACAGCCAGCTGTGTCAATCAAGCTGTCATCCAGCTGGATCGAACACAGCAGACACTCTCAAAAGAGTTTTTAATTGGAAAAGTTTTTAAACCTTGGTGTATTCACCCCCCACTCTACACCAAGGTATACGTCTTGAGACCAACAATATATATATACACGTAGGGATAATTCTCGAAATTTAACTTTGTGACGAGATGATCAGACGTACACAACAATTAATGAGGTCATACGTGGCGCTCTCTCCTTTCAGTATTCTTATTTATCATTAATCTTTATTTTAAGTATTTTTATTCATTTATTCTATGTATATTTAATATAGATTTCTCATCCCACATTGATTCTTAATAAAACTTCATTCTTGGAGAACTTTTATAAATACTTACAATCCATGTGTATTTTTTCATTCTGCAATTATTTTGCACAACCAATATAATTTGGTAAATTAATTTATTGGCCAAATAAATAGTTTTATTTTTATTGACAATTTGAATTTGATCAATTATGTAGTTGGCAATATTAATTTGTTTAATTTAATAAATTTTTAAATTGACGTAAATAAAAGAAAATTTTCAAAAATATGTACTCTCATTTATAATTCTTGGATTTGTATATATACACGTAGGGATAATTCTCGAAATTTAACTTTGTGACGAGATGATCAGACTTACACAACAATTAACGATGTATATAATGAAATATTTGACAGATTGTGAAGTAAAAAAAAAATAGTTTGATTTCTATTGATTTCTTGCAACTAAAGAAAGTGAAATAAATTTAAAGAAACATTCTTTTTGATCAATTATCGAAATATTATCACTCCGAAATAATATTAAATTATTTTAATGTTCATGCTTATATATTGCAAAATAATAATAAAAATAAAAATATTTGTTAAGGTAAATCGAAGATACAACCTTATTAATATATTTTATTTTAATAATATAGTTCTCCGTCGATTATAATGCATGTATTCTTTATATTAAGCATCAAATTTATGTGATTTAAGCATTTGCATATTTCATATTGTGCACACGGGTAATTATAAATAGTATAATTTAAGCATATACTATTATGCATTTATTTTTTATATTGAGTATCAAATTTATATGCTTTAAGCATATGCATATTTCATGTAAAGCATGGGTAATTATAGATACGATTTAAGCAATTGCATAAACATTCATTATTTAAGCATAATTTGAATTAAAGAAAAGCATATATATTTGCTTATTTAAGCCTTAATTCGTGTATATAATTAAAATTCCATCGTGATGAAATGTCCTAAATTAAATCTAATTATTACTGTATGGAATCCCTCAATCCAATAAAAAAACTAGAAAATTTTAATTTGAATTACACATGAAATATGATTAAAAGAGAGAAATTGGAAGGGAGCGAGAATCTCGGTTGCCAAATCTGGTGGTGGTTGATTTTTTCACTTCCAGTCTTCCAGTAATGCCCTTTTAACTCTTAAAATTCTAATAAAAGAACCAAAATAATAAATGCGTATAAGTAATCTCAACCACACAATTCTATGGCATGAAGGGTTAGGATGGATTCCTAGTTCCAACACGAGGACTAATTTCTACAATAATTCATCCCAATATAAAATTATATATACACTTAACTGCATTAATTAGTCACTCAAACTTACGGATGGAGAAAAATACTAAAACTTTGATATACCAAACTGATCGTACCGAAAATTATCAAAAATCAACAGTATATCGTAATTTTCGATACGGTAATAATATCAATTTAATTTTCAGATATCGTGGTATACAGTTGAATACCAAAAATTCATATACCTATAGTATATACTGCAATATCGATATATATTGATATATCAGTGGTATATACATAACAAAATTGATATGTACTGAATATATATATATATATGTGTATTAAATTAATAATAATTATTACTATAATTTATTAATAATACAAAAAAGTGAAGAAAT
This sequence comes from Agastache rugosa, assembly GCA_031470985.1. NCBI lineage: Eukaryota > Viridiplantae > Streptophyta > Magnoliopsida > Lamiales > Lamiaceae > Agastache > Agastache rugosa. The sequence continues at coordinate 30,939,040 of CM062603.1, forward strand.
TGAAATAGAAAATCAGTTATTAGTACTATAATTTATAGATAATTCTTAATTTCAATAAACCGTGATATTACGGTATACGAAAGCCGGTACGGTTTCGGTATATGAAATACTCTTGTATATCAAAATTTTGATATTACTGCACGGTTCACTACGGTATCTAGCAAACCGTATCGATCCACGTCTACTCAAACTATACCGCTAATTGGTTGAAGTTATATGTCTGCTTATTTGCATATAAAGTTCAAATAATAACAACTAACATTAACTAGTGTATCTGAAATTGAGAAATCGGACTCTATTGCAAACCAACATTTAGAAATAATGTCAGATAGTGCAAAATCATTGCCCTTTAGACCTCAACAATGTTTGTTCTATCTCCTTCAAGATCGAAGCTACTGCCCAAAATCATATACCGTATAATTATTAGATACTTAGATTGGCAAAATTTGTTTCCACTTTAACTCATTTCCAAGACGTTTAAAAAGGGATGGAATAAAAAAGATGAAAAAAAGAATAAAATGACAAAATATGAAGTTTCCAGATCATTGAAATATGTTAAATTGATCAAGAATTGGCTGGCACTGTAATGCATATTGTTCGTATATATCAATGATTGAGTCATGGATAATATTTTATTTTCTCCCTTTTAGTGTGTCGTTGATAAAGTTGTCTTGCAATTATATGATTATTTCTGCTTGGCATAGAATATTAGATCGATTCAATTTATAATAATAAGAGAAAAAAAAAAGAAAGAAAAGAATTAGTAGTGTCGCATTGGAGTATTATATTAGATAGCTATTCTAGTATTTTGATTAGAGATGTGAATTGGATTAACCCGCTCAGTTTCGGGTCAGTTCTATCGAACTGTCGAATTATTCGGTTCGGACTAAATTAGATTGAATTTTTTTTTGAACTAGAAATTTTACCCGTACCCTAAACTTTTAGTTTTTAAGCTAGCGCGTCGGGCCCGATAGTTAAGGTAAAAAAACTAATTTGAATAAATTTTATTGATAGCCGTATTCTTGTAAGAAACAAATAAGTCATATTCTCTTTTGTAAGATATCTAACCTCATATTAGATGAAAACTGCATATTATTCCGACTTCAACTTGTATAATTCCTAATAATTAATTATGTGCGAGTGACAAACATGGATTTTTCACGATGTTTTGGGCGCATTCAATACCATTTTTCAAGTTAAATCTTGTTTTGTCGGTTGTTACGCTTGTTTTTTAGTCTTTGAATAATTTCAGGAGAATGGATGTGGAATTAGAGTGAAAGGAGCTTGGAATGAGATAGAGGAGCTCGATACGAGAACGTGTGAAAAAATGGAGGTCAATTCGGAGTCCGGACGAGGGAGAACGGGCCGAAATAAAA